>CM060838.1:39200000-39525000 GCA_030762175.1 Metallyticus violacea
TTGTAAGACTTAATTTATATAATTACATTGCATCGAATTGAACAAGTTTCATCTTTTTGCAGTTTCGTGTTATTTCTTTTCCTTTTTAGTAGTAGTAATAATAGACTTTTATATCAGCAGTTTAAAGATCACACAAGTACAGCTGTCACATGGGTCTTATGCCCTTACATGCTAATACCGTGCTTGAAACAATCAAAATATACGTACATACAGACGTATATGCATACATACACATATAACAACACATCTATATACTAATATCACACTTTTTCTTTAAGTAATCATATACATATATACAGACAAGAATAGAACCCTTACTCATGAGCCCCCCTCCCCAACTCCCCTCTCTTCTCTATAGCCAGTAACATCTTTGTAGGTCTTCACTAAAAATATTCCCGATTTATGTGTGTATCTCTTGTACACCAACACTTCCCGGCAGATGTTCACACTTCCTTTGGTGTGATGGTAAATGCCCATTTCTTAAAATCTATGTTGCCTCCATTCTGCCAAAATATGCCTCCAGGTATCGCTTTCTCCACACAATGCGCAAATTTTTCTCCCGAGAGCATGAATTGTTTTATTTCCTTTCCAAGCCCCTAATCTAAGCCATGCGAGGCCACTTCTTTCTCCTCTCCCACCCCCCTTCCTACATATTTAATCTATTTCAACCTGCAGGTTGAGCACTACTTTTTCTGTGCATTGAGTCTTAGTATTTTGTCTATTTATATCTCGTAAACGTCTCTTAACTATCTTCCAACTATTTCGTGTAATATCCTCTTCACTTTGCCAAATATATCCCAATAAAATTTTGTCTAAGCATTTCCTTGTTTTTGATGCCCAATCCGTATCTCACTCTTCCCTTATTTGCTCCCTCAAACAAACTACTCTAAAAAGTTTGATCTCCGCCCCTATTATTCTTAACCAATAATTGATTGCTCTTATATTTAAATTTACACTTTCATTAAAGATACCAAACTCTTTAAGAACCCCACAATTTGCTATACCCCCCCCCCCCTACGTTTGGCAACCGATCTCTAAACTGCGTTTGTAATTGATTCAGTTCTCGGTGTTTACCCACCCCAGCACATTCTCTCCTTGAATCCATTCGATTTCCTAGAGTGTTACAAACACAAAAGTAAATAAATTTCCATACGACTTTCAAGCTTTGGATGTCGGACGAATAGTAGATACATGTGTCCAGACTTATTTGAACGCAAGTACATACCTCGCAGAATTGTTGGTCAAACGTTCTTTTATTGATCGCTTGCAAACTATTGATGAACAACGCCAAAATTTATGGTTTCTAATGTCTATGTTAGGTATTAAAAATCTCCAAAGTGTATGCACGCCCTGATTTCTTATAAGTTCCATTTAAAATTATACTGGCGTTATCTGCGATGACAGACATCAATAATGCATCAATTATATTCTGCTTCTTGTGCACTTCTGAAAATTGTTTTTACATGCAACAAATATGTTATTAAGAGTCTAGTGAAAGAAAAGATAATAGCTTTTTGGTTCAGTTTCGTTTCTCGTATTTTTTCCCCCTGCAATAATTAGTGTTACTATAATGGAAAACAGTTCGGAATGCAAAACATGAGTTTTTGATTGTCAATGATTCAAATAAACCGGAATATGCAGTTACATTTAAAAGGAAAGAAATTTAATTGTTACATTTAAGGAAATAAATGCCTTACACAAAGTTCCAATAAACGCAAAACTAGATTAATGTGCATAGTTTTACAGAAAATAGTCGAATTGGCGAACTGCGGCTGTGATAGTGGTGACATCATAGCATTTTTATGGCACAATTTCTTGCATTTCGGAAATTCAGAAAAATTGTAAACATTTTTCATTTCTTTTAATTTGTAATGTATTAATCTTTGTATATCTCTGGTCAGAGATGATGAATAACAATAGTCAACAAACATTTTGGTGCCTCGAATGTTAGACCTGTTTCTGTGTATATTTTACTCATTGATTCCAAAAATGACACCAATTTCCCCCTATCAGCTCTTGTGTTTTAGATACAGCTCAAATGTCATATACTACTGTTCAATCTGGTCAAGAACCAGGATATTTTAATATACTACTTTAATTAATATTCTTTCAGCATGAAAAATACATTATAAATGTAAATAGGCAACAGCCAGGACAACCCTTCAATAGGTTGCAACAGAAATCTATCATCTAGTGTGTATCTCGTTCTCTGGCAAGAGAGATAAATGACTGTGCAGATAATGGATTTTAACACACGTTCTTCAGCCAAAACTGTTGACATCAAAAAAGCATCTTCTCTACTAATTGAGTTTGGTTGTCAAGAAGTTTTTCATAGCAATACCAGGCAGATGGTCCAATTTCATTTTTTGATTCTATGAAATGTGGGTCATTTATGAGCTGTCTGCTCTGTGGACCATCAAAAATTCCTGCTTTTAGTTTTTCTATGCTAAGATGATGTGTTCCATGCACGAATCATCTTTATCAAAGCCTTTGCATTTTGTTTCATGAAGCCCAGTTTTTTTTTTTGTGTGTGTGTAATGATTTTGTACTACCAAGTGTGCATTTTGTTGCCCAACCACCATATCTTCCCAAAATATCTCATGACAGTGTATTACTGTTTAAACCAGTAGTGAGGAATCCGAGTTATACTATGCCCGCACACCAAAGCAGCGAAGGATCCTAGTGCGTTATCGATCGATGGCATTACGTTAAGACGTCTTAAATTGCTGTGCGCCACTTAGAAATGAAACGCTCGGCGTTCCCCATCCCTTGTTTAAACGGAAGCGATAATACAATCACGCAGAATTCGGTGGGATGGAGCGAGGTCATTAAGGTTTGTCCCGCACACTATTCTATTCTCGATGTTTCACATAGAACATATTTCTTCAGCCAATGCTCGTTCTTGACTGGTCAGCCATTTGACGCCGTGCCACCCAATACATCCGTGTTCGTCTTTTCTTGAGTCACTCTGAAGTGTGTACAGTGTAGAAGATAATCAGCCGTTGAGCAGAGGGGGCAGATCGGAGAGTCGACTACGCCGATTCTGTGCAAATGTTTTTGTAGGTAGTCGTGGCCTGTGGCCATCCTGAAGGTTGTCACGATCACTTCGCGGAGTAGATTGTTGGGGATTGGTTTTGTTATGTTTTAAGGTGTAATGTAGCTCGCCTCCTTGCCGTGCACCCTGATTAATGCTAAATGAGCTACGCCTATACCATGCCACAGCAGAGCATTGTGTCAATGATGGAACACCACCCAGAAATACGCAATGCACATATGATCTAGAGTTTGCAATGCCATTTATAGCATATCTTCTGTAATATTATTTCAATGTCAGACTATTGTTTTCAAATAAAGTGTATATCCTCTATTTAGTAAACTACACTTTTACATTTTGTTTGGTCTCCTTTTTTAAACAGGAATTGCAATTCCATCTTCATGCAAATATATAGGCTGTTAATGAACAACGCCGAAATATTTGCACCGTATATAAAAGGATATTAGACGAGCAAATTGTATAGGGAACAGGATCAAAGGTTTCACACTTACATATTAGAGCTTAAAGTTCCAAAACGTACCCATGCCACTTCCTTTGTTTACCTTAAAGCACCCCAGTTCGCTTTAACGCCTATCAACAGACTAAAATGTGTGATGTGGAGACTTCAGCATACGGATCTCTCTCTGTAGACCTCAGCAGCTGTTGCAGCACAATCTCTTGCTTCCCTATATATCAGGTATATGTCGACAAGTTCAGAAAACCGCCATGTGTGACCTAGGCCGTTAAGGCGCGGACTCGTGAGCGGGAGATCTGAGGTTCGATTCCCACCAAGATCATCCTCCTTGACTGGGATTTTTTTTTTCCCCCAGTTTTTCTTCAGTCCTCATAAAATGGCAAATGCCGAGGAGATACCCTAAAACTTAGGCCTGGAAGTTTCCTTCCTTAAAATATCGTTTCCCAATTTATCATCTCATTTATCATCAGTGTCCACTATCTGTGGTGCCGCAATAGTAAAAATGGGCCTTAAGCAGTATTTAAAAAGTTCATTACCGTAACCATACTCCATTTCTTTGATTTGTAAATGATTTGATGAATTATTTTGTCTTGTATATTTTGGTTATCAAACATACAACTGTTGCATGAAACAAATTCACCGATGTATGGCAATACTAGGACAAAATTAGAACCACAACTTTTTTTCTAATATAGCATAGTAAGGTAATGGTGTGCAATCGTGATTAAGCCCGGAATATTGCATAGTATTTGAAAACTAAATTGGGAAAAATCTGTCATTAGTTATTAAGGGGATGGAAAGCTTTAGTATGAATTTCCGAACACCAAATTTCAGTTACTTTAATAGTTCATAACTTAGACAATTTTACATCTGTGACTCTTATGTTCCCTATCTCAAAGACCCCTCTACAGTGTGAAAAATGTTTCGGTGTTTTTTTATTAACATTCTGTATATATAGAACATGAATTTTGGTAGCAATTATTTAATTTTTCAGTTCAATATTTTTTTTTCCAAGCATCGCTAATTCCATCTTTTCACAGCCTCCTTTGACTCAATCATTCTTTAGGCTTAAAGTACATAAACTCATGGTATGTGGACTTGAGCAAACTTCATTTTCAAGATAAAAAGTTTGGAATGCTCCTTACAAACTTATCAATATGTACGGCCAGAAAGAAATTCTTAAGTTTGTCCCACAAATTGCAGTTATTTCTGCTTAGATCCTGGGTGTCCTTTGTTTTTGATTTGGCATTTAGACTTGGCATTCTAGACTTGGCAAAGGGTGTCAAATACGATGAATGTGATGCTCCTAAGTCTCTGACTATCCGACTGTTTGGAAAACTTTGAGATATATTCAAGAGTGCTCCTTTGTCAATCAAATGTAGCACGATGGTCCTCTACTCTGCGGCGACATTTAAGCTTGTTAATACGCAATTAATGTGGAATGTGCCTCACCATTGAACACGATATGAGCCATGAAGTTTTCATTGTTTACAGACTCCATTAGATCCAGCCACCTTACTTTATGAGTGCATAATATTCATGTCTAATTTATGAAGTACCTCATTGTTGTGTTGTCGCTTTTTCAGTGTAAAGTGCTAAACAAGTTTATAATCATAAACGGCGCTTCTCGAATGAGTTTCCCGTTTGCTCGGATACTGAAGTGTGTCACATTGTAGTTCAACTACAGTATTTCATTTTTTTTTTTTTAATTTAGACAAGGACTCGGCTTTACTCTTGTTGGCGCCGAGCTCTTAAATTTACAACAAACGTCATGCTGCAATTGTGAATATTATTAAACTGCGCGATCGAGCAATGTAAACATTGTAAGCATCTGTTAGACTTTTCTAGAGCAAATAAATATGAACCTCTTCAGAAAATGTATGAAACATTATAATCACTCTCTGTCATCTAGGAAAGTACTTGTGTCATGAGGTTCTAGCTAAAGAATTTAACTTCTTATATTATGATTACATATACATATATGTAATATAAAATAAAAATAAAATAACACTATTAAAATGTAACAAATTAACAGTAATAATAAAAGTAGATAAGGTTAAAACACTTAAGTCTAGCTGCTTGCCATAGAAGAACTCCAGTAGTTCGAAATATTGTAATTTCAAATGTGACTTTATGTAAGTGTTTTATCCTTTACTATTTTATTATTACTATTAATATATATATATACATATATATATAGGAAGGCGCAAAAGTAACTACAGACTTACTGAATTTCAGTTAACAAATGATTGCACTTCTTTTTGTGTTCAAAAGTAACTACACACTCAATGAATTTCAGTTAGTAAAGGATTTCACTTCGTTTTATGTTCTATCTGCATTAATCCACCGTGGACTCCACCTGGGACACCCCACACGCGCAAACACAGCTGAATGTTGTTGTCCAGATTGTGGAATGCGTTCTTAGTGTGAACAGTCCGCTCTGCAACAGTTTGCGGTTTCCTTCCATAGACTTCCGTCTTTTAACCATACCCCATAGGAGGAAATTCATTGGGGGTAAGATCAGTAGGTCATAGTAGGAATTCAATTGCTGCACGACATCTAAGTTCTCTTCTATGAAAGTGTTATCAATGTGCGTCCAAACATTTGTAATATAATGCGCAGGAGTTCCATCATGCAGGAACTAGAGTTGATCAAAGTTGTCCAAATGCACGATGATTCCTAGTGTAGCCTCTTGAAGTAGAGCCCAAGTACTTGTTACCCTCGAGATTTCCATCAATAAAGTCCAGCCCAACTACACCACATGCCCATGTTGCATCCTACACATTTACGCCGGGTCGATTTAGCGCTTGATCCAAAACAACATGATGGTTCTCCGTTTACTGATAAGTGCAGATATGTCCGTTTACATATACCGATAACTTAAAGAGGCCTAATCCGACCACACAATGTTTTATAAGAAATTGAGGTCATGTCGATACTGATCGAGTGTAACGTTAAAAAAAGCATGTGTCAGACGTGGAACTTCAGTCGATGAAACATCCTTTGGAGTGAGCGTGCCATTGTTGGAAATTCTAATCGTTTTGTGGACTTCCTTGGACATGTCGTGACACCCAGAGATTGAGTTCATTTTTCTCAGTTCATGCTGTCCTGTCCTCAGTTCATGCCCACTAAGAGATGCAATCAAAACCGAATCTTCAATTTCAAATTTGTGAATCACTTCGTAAACAGTCGTACTTGGTGGTGGATCTGAATCAAAATGTTCTCTCCATTCCCTCAGTACAGCACTTAACCCTTGTTGAAAATCGATTTTTACACAAACATTCTTTCTTCTTTCGTTAACATTTTCAACTGTTACTGACGATTTATTTCGTATTTTCTGCTCTACCCACTGACATTATTGCCAACTTAGAAACATTCTTACACTACATTTAAAAACAAACGAAGATTTTGAAGATAACGTACAAAGTAGTGAAATCATATGTTAACTAAATTCACTAAGTGTGAAATTACTTTTGCGCTACCCTATGTATATAAAATGTTAAAGAACTAGAACATTCTACTGTTTAACGAGAGTAACACTGAAAAAATTGAATGCCAAAAAAATAATAATAATAATAATAATATTTTTTTTGTTTCATACGAAATTTGAAATATTGGGTTCATTTTAATTAATAGTAATAACTAAACTAAAATTTAACAGTATTGCATATTTGTACCCCCTTTCTCTAAACAGTGGAAATGCAGTTTATTTAAAAAAATTAGTATTTTCTATATTTTTCATTCATGTTACACAATTCATATCCCATATACCCTTTAAAAGCTTGATGTGGCTAAACATTGTGTAGTATTTTATAAGCCTTTTCCTTGATAAGTGGCAAACAAACTAGTACTCAATATATCTACCTCTTTCTCTGCCTCTATATATATATATATATATATATATATATATATAATATATCCTTATGCCAGTTTATAACTATCGCTTTGCGTTGTCGATATATGAGATAGAAAGTGGAAAAAACGTAACTAACAAAAGGGTCAGGTATCGGCTATGTTCTTTCGAAACACCCGGTTAATACACCTATATAGACCTTGTTGTGGGTTACCTCATTACTTCATTATATGGTCCGTTACCAGCTTTTCGCCCTGCTAAATACCTTCTCAGTCGATATTTGCCAGTAATCGGCCGCGCACAGACTACACTGCACTGTATAAAAACGATAATGGCTGAAGCACATTCGCATGGGTACTTGTTATGTGGAGATTTTCGCGTAATGCTTTGTTAGATATTTTGTTATGTCTACCGCCTGTCTAGCAATTCATCCGTAATATGCAAGTTGTGACCATATGACAGGCAATTTGTCATAAACTTCTTATCCCCGCTTTTATTTATTTTATTATTCATTTTCATGAACTTATTATGGTACTATTTATTATTATTGTTATTATTATTATTATTATTATTATTATTATTATTATTATTATTATTTACTTTTCTAAAAGACATGGACGCTTTTGTAGGAATTTGGGGAATCAGTTTATTAAATTCTTGTTACAAATATGTGCATTCATTCTGAAAAAAAATTAAATTATAGTTGATACCGTTATTTTGGAAGTCAAGTGTGGAGACAGAAAATAATATAATAGCTGCTTATTATACATTAACTGCATAAAAACTGATAACACCGTAGTGCTACTGTTGGCTATATAGTCACTAAATTTGGGATAGTTTTCTACTGAGAGTGTGACCTCTGATACTATTGATTGATCATTTCTGTAGGCCAACACGGTACGGCACTGACATTCTCTGTGTGTTTGTCAACATTTTTCTGCCAAATGTTTCATTCAGGTCACATAAATAAATCTTCTCTGCCAATTAAAACTTGCAATTATAAATAGGATAACACAGAATTCAGCAGAACAAAGACGAACGAACCTAGGGATCGTAGACGAGCATTTTGAGGTAGGAAATTTGCACTTTGTGAGTTCAAAATTTCTTACAATGGTTGGCACACCACCGATTCAAAATCCACGTCATCGTCTCCACCTTTATTTTCGCTCTCTTTCTTCAAATTTAAAATTGAACTATCCGTAGTGAAATAAGGAAAAGAAACGAACACTGAAGGCTTGGATCTTGATAGTTCGATTCATTAGGCAGACACGCATTTGACTGACGATCAGTTAAGTTCAATGTTACTATAATAAACTCACATACGTGGCAGGGATACCTTTGCCGTTCCAAAAAGGTTACCAAGTAAAGCCTACAACTTCAAGCCTACAACACTTGCACTAGTTTTTTTTTTTTTTTTTTTTTTTTTTTTTTGATTAATGGAAGAGAAATGTGTGTTTATCGCTGAATCATGAGTGGAATTTTATTTTCAAAATTACAGTATATCTTTCAACTTTTGCCCAATAGACTGAAAATAGTTCACCTAAACATATTTGTCTACAAGTACTAAAATCTTTCGAATTCTCTAATCAGCTGTAACACTATGTTAAATAATAATAAAATGCCGATAAAAGAAAAGCAATAAAAGGAAAGAAAAATTGACATAATTTGTCACTCGAAAGAATATGTGTTTAAGATATGAACTTAAAAAAGAAAAGTTAATAGAAAATAAACGTCCAGTCATGCGCTGAAAGGAAATAAAACTGAATACAGTGCGATAAATGTGTAGCAGATCTAAAATTTATTGCCAGCGGTCATTAAGCTCAGGGGAAGATCTGGGATTCGATTCCTACAAGGAACATCCTCCCTGATTGATGTCTTTACTGTGTTTTCTACGTTCTCCTAAAATGGTCAATGACGGGAAGGTACCCTAAACTTAGTCCTGGAACGTTTTCTTCCTTAAAAATATACTTTCTAGTTTATGAGCTCATCTCAAATAACAATAATGTCCATCGCCTGTGATGCCTCCGCAGTAAAAACGAGCGTTAAACACTATTAGAAAAAAGATCTTAAGTTCGACATCCATGGAAAAAGTTACGGTAAAAATGTTAGAATCTATTTTAAGTCAAATTAAACATGAATACTTGCCGAAGATTATAACATAAACTCATAACTAATAAAATATAGTTTCTACAATAACAAATAAATATGTTTTGCTTTTGTTGAATCTCTGATAACAATTAGGAAGTATTTCGGAAAATATTATAAATGACTAATAATTCCCGTATATAAAAAATCTAAAACAATAGCTTATTAATTATAAAAGTATTCCTTAACCTCTGCCATAAATATATACAAATACTTTTGTATAACACATACCAAAATCTTTCTTTGAGAAGTTCAAAAGGCATTTCAGAAAGATGATAGCAGTTTTATTATGAGCTATTGAAAAACCTGACGACATGGTTTCCATTTGTAAATTATGGGAAAGCATTTCAAATGATATATTGTGATATTCTTTGGAATATAATAATAAAAACGTTTTCACATACAAGTAATTGCAAATAATCAAAGCCTCTATTCAAGTAATAACAATTAATTACGAACTGATAGAGACACTATGATAAAGAAAATTTAGCTAATGATTGAGATAGGGAAATCCCTTATAGTCAATATTTTTTAACATACAGATAGATGTCAATATTTTTTTAATGCTGTATGACGCCCGTTTTTACTACTGAGGCACCATAGGCGGTGGACACTGATATTACACGAGATGATTTGATATATTGAGAAAGGATTTTTTAAGTAAGGAACGTTCCAGGCCTAAGTTTGGGGTACCTCTGCGGCATTTGCCATTTATGAGGGCTGAGGAAAACCTGAAAAAAGTCAGGAAGGACCGTCCTGGCAGGATTCCAACCCCAGACCTCCCGCTCACGAGTCCGCGCCTTAACGACCTCGGCCACACGTAGCGGTAAATGACACTATTAAGCACTGAAACCTTAATAATCAATATAGGTGAAGCAAAATTGAATACAGTGCTCTTTACAGACGATCAAGTGTTCGTTACAGAAATTAAGTGACCTACTTTATATGAATTAAACAAAAAATGAAACCTCTATAGTTTGGAAAGGTTAAAGTTAAAACTAAAGCAATTACTCTTCTAAATATGCAATAAATGTATGATATTTTTCTAAATCCACTCTGAACATTTGTTATAATAAATTTTGCTGTTTTTTACATTAATTAATGAATACATTTCCTAAATGTGTACAAGAGGGTGGGGGGAGTTGAACAGCAATTGCACAGTGCACAGAAGAAATCTCCTGCCCGTGAGGAATTGAAAAAAAAATTCTCATATAGAAGTGTAACAATTAATGGGCAGTTTCAACAGCTATTCAAAAATTGATATTATGAAGATTAAAGATGGAGAGTTTCAGCATTGTATTTGATGTTTAGTAATTGCGATAAATATAGATATAGAATTTATAGAATTTAGTATCAGAAATCATTATTGCCTCTATACTGTATCTAAGAAATTCTGATGCAAATTCCATACTGGTGCTAGTATTAACGTTCACGTATTAATAAGATCGGTTTTCAATAGTCGAATAGAATGCGCCTAAGGAAATTTACTCACAATATTTTGTCTACCAGATGTGAAATATAAGGCGATGGCATCAATTCATGTAGATTAGAATGTGATTTATTCTTCTTCTAGTTTGATTAAATGAATTTTTGTTGTATAATTAAGCATATTTTCTATGCTTTATTTGGGTCAATATGTATTGATGTCTTAATTAATTTTTCTACATTTTTTGTTATAATTATTATTACCACTGTAACATCATAGATCAAATATTGCTGATGCAATGAATTATAACATTAGTTTATGCACAATTATTTATTTCAGTCAATGTCATTACCTCGAAATGATAAGAAAACTGCTAATAATTGGTCTCCAAATGCATTAGAGAAAGCAGTGGAGCTGTTTAATTAACTATATGTGCACCTATGAAGCATCAGAGTAATTTTGTAATCCTTGAACAGTACGGATGTCTATCATTCTGGACATGTTAATTTACTAAATATAAGCAGAAGTTTGCTCTAGAATAATTAGATTAGCCAATAAACATCAAGCTTTATATTAAGCTTAATAAAACCCTTTATTTACTGAAAATAAGAAAGTTGTGCATCAAACACAACACAAGCTGAGAGAATAAGAACATTTTCAATATACAATTTTCGAAAACTGGTGAGGAAATCCTGGCATTGCTATATTTGTTAAAAAAAATTGTTGACATGCATATATGTAATTTTTGTGGAACCTACAACCATTAAGATTGAGTTTGACTCATTCTGAAATTATGTATCCGTGGTTTATAACAAGTATTAATCTTTAATTTTGTAAATTGATATGTTAAATACTTGTAAATAAATTAAACATATTTATATTACATTACTATCAAATAAACAGCTAAATTTTAATATAATTCTTTGAACTTTGTTTCTAATAATTTTTTCATCCGTTTAATATGAAAAATAAAAGGTCATACATACAATTACACACTATAACCAATATGGTCTAAATGCTTTTTATTAAAGAAAAAGAGCCTATCTAAAATTTAAATGTTTTAGAGAATCATTTGTACTTTTCCTACACTTTTTTTTTTTTTTCATTTTCATTTTCATATTTTTTTTACCTCCATTAAGAAACAGTAAATGTTCAAACCGTAGAAAAGCCCTATTGGGTACGTTTGCTTAGCTGTTATACAATCAATTGACATTGCGAGAATGATATGCTTTTGCCTCTGTGAGCTGTTGGTACGCCCGCGGAGAAAGCTAATACAGTGCGACGTTAGCCTAACGAACTGACCTAGAACTACTTTTTTATTTTTAAATCTCTAAGTGTTCCGTTTATTATCAGAACACTGTAGTTAAGTTCACGCTCAGATATTCGCTTTCACATAATAAAGATATAAAATAAGAGGTGCACAATAATATTATATTACAAAATAAAATTTAATTTTCATCATTTAAATAAAGATATTCAATTACAAAATAAAAGTAGATTTTCTTCAATTAAATAAAGATATAAAAATAAGATGCACATAATATTGATAGTTTATTACAAAATGAAAGTAAATATTTTCATGTAAGTAGATAGAATACTCACACTCCTGTTCCTCATGCATCATTGGTAAAGAAATGGCGCATTGTGACGCAAAGAAATGTTCCGCCAGCCAAAAAAAAAAAAAAAAAAAAAAAATTGTAAACCACTGCTTGAGCTGTTCACCTTTCTTCTTCTCCGTCTATTTTTCCCCTTTTCTTGCTCCTCTACATCATTATTTTCTTCTCTCTCCAGCTATGCTGGTGTTTTTCAACTTTACTGCCATGGAAACTGCTATGAGCATTACGAATACAACACAGTTTCCTTGGTAACGGGGACTGAAGTTAATTCCATCATTTTGTCCAGCCTTTAACTCACAACACTACACGGCTTATGTCTTGAAGGTAAAGAAGCGTGGAACGTTCTTCATGACAAAGTCCGACCTTTCGAATATCGTGTAATAAATTGAGAACGGCATAGTCTAGCACCATGCTGCGATAAAAGCTCTGAGATACGACCGGACCAGATGACGGATGCTGCAAAGAGGTGGAGAAAATGGCTCTCCATCTCCTGCTGCAAGAAATGGGATGGAAAGGAATGCCACTTATATGGCAACACAGCTCTGTAATATCCCATCCTCACCAACTCATTTAGCAGTTGGTGCATAAAGGTGCGATGTCCCTTTACTTTCTAACGGGAGCTTGATAAACTGTTATATCGAAATAGTCTTCTGTCTGCGTTCGCTTTGAAATATGTTGTGCAAGCAAAAAGTAACGCGTAAAGGAATGCATAATGTTGTTAATAAAACGCTGTACTGTAGCTGCAGTGATTACATTTAGCTGTAATGAATGTTTCATTTAAACCGAACACTTACTCCAAGAACATCTTAATTTTGAAATTCTCCTTATATTATTCCTGTGAATAATGTTAACATTTCCTATTATATTTATTATGTAATTGCTGATAATTATATGTTATACAAAATATTCAATAATTTGCGTGCTACAGTTTTGTTCTGAATTTTACAACATTTTTTTTTCAAACAGTGAAACCGTATTTATATGAAGCTCTGCTAATTATAAATATGAGTTATTATGTTATATTATAATTGTTTATTTAATTATGAAACGAAGGAGAATACTATATAATCGGAGGGCGATTGCTTAATGTAGGTAGTTAGTGATCTCGACACAGTCCTTCTCAGATTCGTTGACACTCATTTACAGTCAGGAATTCATTGGTATGCACTCACTCGTCACACAATTACCGACACACTTCATTTTCCGGTAGTCGTTCAATATTCAACAGTCAGACGGTAAGATCCAACTTAAATGAAAAGTAACATTTCAAGCTGTGTCGCCCAACGTGAGGCTGGACACACATACCACCCTAAAACGTTTCAAATTTTGGCCAAAATAAGCGAAGCTCAACCCCAAAACGTTTCAAAAAATGTTAAATAATTTTACATCTATGTATCCTATGCCATAACGTGCCTGTTTTGCATTCATCTGTTTGCCTACATGGACATTTCATCTCTGTCTTACTTACCTCTCCTGTACCTACCTGGATAGTAAAGTACAAATTTCTTCATGTTGGAAACGTTCGTCTATTGGCTGACATGCACGAACATCGCAGGTAGCCTACCTTGCTACTCAATGTTCTGGTTTTCCTTCAGAGCAACTTTCTTCCTCAGCAGACGCAGTCAAGATGCTCCGAGTTTGGGTAGATTTCGACTTTAATAATTAGCGATGTATGTATCTCGTGACCCAGGGTATTTGGGTATGAAAATATAAAAAGGTTGTGTCATATAATGTATTTTTTTAAATTTTAGTGGTTATTCATGATGTAATTTTTTTCTTTGCGTATTATTTATAACGATCTGACAGGTGATTTAAGGGCATTGGATGATGTAACTATTTATTTATTCGGGTGAGAAGGCGGTTGTATATAAGTTAGTTATTGTCGTTCTTCCCAAAACTAATGTAACCTTACAGTTGCATAAGTTACACTCCTTATAACTTGTGTAAAAGCATTTGTTTCAAACCTTTCAATGCTAATCATTTCATAATTTATTATCTTGATCGTTGGCGTACGTTATAAAATCAAGAATTATCGTATTGCACTTTATAATGACCGTTTTGTCAATTTTAAATAAATGTGTGAAGTGTTGATTTGTTCATATTTTAATGGACTATGTTTAAATAAAATTTTTGAATTTTGTTATGTTATCCTTTCGCTTATTTCAAAGGTTATTTTATGGCACAGTCCACTTATCGACGCCTGTAAACATCAACGGTAGGAGTTGTTAAAATGTATTGAAATTTTGGGGTAGGTTTACAGTAATGTGACGTAAATTTTATTCTTTCGCCAAAAGGCATTAGACACTTCCGCAAGATCGTCATTATTTTATAAATAGAAATATTTTCGATGAAAAATCGAATTTTTTTAACATCTACTAAGCATAAAATTTTCATATTACAGAACTTTTATCCACTGGATCTTTTTGGACTTAAGAAATATTTGCTTAATTTCTATCATTGGTTTCGGAGATATAATCTTCCCGCATTTGCTTTTGAAAGATGATTCCCCATTGTCGTATTTGTTTTGATTGTTGTTTTTGTTTCTGTTGTTAGCACTGCGTAAGCAACAAATGAAATGACTTAGGGCGTAATGCCGAGGTGCTCGATTCAATTCCGTTGGAGCGGCTCCTGGAGTTTTTTCGTGTTTTCCTCTGATCACTTAAGCGAATGCTATAATGGATCTTTACTTTTCACAAATGTCATATCATTTAATTCCGTTCGTTCTGAACTCCGCCGGCGTCGGGGTGTACTATCTGGAAACAATGTTAGGGTTTCCGTTTACTCCCGGTGTTTCTCTCACCTCATCCCTTCCTTTCAGAGTTGCCCCATGGGGCTTAAATATCGAAATATCCACCTTTTGTCTCCAACATTGAAATCGAACACTACTTAAGCAAGTGGTCTATGTTAAACTATACATCAATAATCGAAAAATAACCAATAAAAGAATTTCAAATGAAATGATACTTTCTCTTCATATTTGGCACATAGTTATCAAGTATCACAAATATTTCGAGTCAGACAAATAATCTTTTTAGTAATAGTATTTAATTTAGCACCAATAGGCACGATTTCAGTCCTCGGTTGATTTAAGTTCCCGTAAGTTAAATTTTTTTAATCGATTTTTTTCCTCAGTCTAAAAAGGCGATGCATTGAACAAGTAGCATTGATTCGTGAATGAGTGGTCTGCGGTTGCATTTCCATCATGACCGCTTTCTCTTATTGAGGTTTTCCAGGTTCTCCTCAGTCCCCATCAATGGAAAATGCCGGTGAAGACCACAAAAATTAGGCCTGAAACATTTCTCCCTTCAAAAAAATTCCCAATTCATCATTTCAGCTCATGTATCATCAGTATACATTTCCTTTGATGTTTCAGTAGTGAAATCGGGAGTAAAACACTATTAAAAATCACCACTGGAATATTTTCCTTTGATTTTCCTGTTATTTCATTTCATTCAGTATCTTAAAAAAAGGTTGGCTTCTGCAAAAGATGAAATTTATTTTTCCTTAAATGAAGCAGGTTCAATTTTCATGTATAATCCAGTCCAGTACGTATTTAAAAAAACGTATTTTCCAAAATGGTTAAGATTTTTAACTTCGAGATTTTCCTTCCCCCAAAGAGAAATGCTCCTTAACCTCAGCGATTCTAAGCACAAATTGTTACATACTTTTAAATTACAATGAGCACAAACTTAAATTATTTTAATATTATTGATAAATAAATATCTAACGAGATAAAGTCAGGCTAAAGAGTGCTTTCCTGTATTATTAGGAGCATAGTTTGAATTAGTCGGTACATTTGTGTTCAGAATAGGATCATCAACCGAAATGCAAATTTAGCAAGTCTTTGTCTCAAGGAAATACAACCTACAGCGACTAAGAACAACAGAAACTTGGTTCACAAATAACGCTGACATATATAACTGTATGCAAAATAATGGCGCTGAGGCGCGCTCTATAGTATAAAATAGGGTAATTACATTTTTGGCTCTGAACGTAATGACATCATTGTTTCTGACATACTGGGTGTAGTTTGGCAGCCATCCATGGCCATTGTCATCTCCACATGTGGTTACAGCGCTTGCTAGGTCTGTAAGCGGGAACTTCTTGGCAAGCAACAAAAAAATCAACGAGGGTTATATGTCATTTGGAGATGTGAGCGTGGATTACAATAGCAGGAGGAACATTTAATCTCACCACTGCTTGATATGTTTTGGTCCCTCATATTGCTAATAATCGCTAAAATAGGAAGTATGAACGAGTTCATGTGATAAGAATTTAATTCACAGTTGATAAAAACTTGAACATAACACGAGTAAATCAAAATATCATAATTTATTTTGTATGTTTTTGCCCTTTTCTCGTTCTCACACAAACTATATTAATGAAACGAGACAACGGCCGTTAATCAGAGGTAGCAGATTTATTTCCTTCCTTCAGTCTCTAAGTCTAACTAGGAAAGTATTTTAGTTGAAGATAAATGCTTTCTTCTATGTCGTGTTTCTGCAAAGCACTGCAAGTCGGATCTGGTGGTGTAGTGGTAACCTCCTAAATTGAAGATCGTGTGTTCAATCCCGGCCAGGATCCCAAGTATGGCTTCCTTCGTAAGGGAAGTAAAGCCGAAGATCCCGGTCATATATTTACGGCATGTAAAAGATGCTCAAGCCTAAAAGAAGAGGCCTCGGAGCAAAATTAATGGTCGTTTCATGACCTGAAATGTTAAAGTGCGTAAAAAAAAGCAAAGAAAATAAAATGTCCTGCAAATGTTAACTAGAGGTCACTGCAGAGGTCATTGTAGATCGTGACACACGTACTTCAAACAAATACAAGTAAGATCTTTCACTAAAATGCTCAGAATATTAAGTTCGACTACAAAATGCACAGTTAAAAAAAAAAAGTAAGTCGCTTAATACTACAACCCTCCATTCTGTGAACGCCATGTCGATGATACTTTTGAAGGACAATATTGTGACCAGCTCTCTACCATGCATAACAAAGCATTGGCCTGTAAACATCTATAGATAATTTATTATAGGTGACAGGATGTAATTTTGGCTGCAAATCACTAGAACGTAAATTAATAAAATCTGTAGATCTCTTGACGTAGATTTTATATTGCCTGAACAAATGCACATGCAGAGATTGTGCATATTTCCTATTTGGTAGCATTGATGTCGTCATGGAATAAATATAGGTCACAAACGAACAACTATAGAAAGTTGCAAACAAGTTTCCATAAATCGTACCTCACAGTTTTTGTTACAAGTGAGTTTGTTCGAACTCATATATGTACTTTCCTTGCAGAGTAGGTTCATTCTGTGCGTTTAATGCAGTATGCTAACTTGAAATATGTATATATAATAAAGAATAAATACAATGATATGTTTAAAAGTGCAAATTCCCGTTTTGCGATACGACAAAAACAATGATGGTAGACTCTTGTATCAGAGATTAATGCGAAAGTGAATAATGATTATTAAAGGACGGATTGTAGTGCGTTTTCCTGTAAGTTTAGTGTCCATGAACTGCGCTGTTCGTGTGACGTCTTCATTTAATCTATATATAAACAACGGTATAATGTACAGTCTAAACATGAGAAATATGTTGAGGCATTAATTTATACTCGTTATTTAAGGATAGTGCTATTCAGTAGTATATATTAATCCAATTTTACAAATTAATTTTAAAATGTAACTGCCACCATCGATGTCATTAATGATGCATTACACTGAACTCCCTTTCATAAATTATCGAATGAGAAACTTAAAATTTCAAAAAAAAATTTAAACGGCGGAAAGCTGTGTTCAATACAATAAGATATTAGAGTTTGCGAACACAGTAATGTTCTAAAGGTTCTCGACCTGACTCAGGGATGTCGTGAAGATGGCCTAATTACTCTGATAGTTGTTAAGCATCGTCCTTTAGATGGTGAGCTGTAAAGTCTCGGACGCATAGGTGCAATCACTTGTTTGTGCTGATCGTGTAAACAAACTAGTGTTAACTTTTTTTTTTTTTTTTTTTTTTTTTTTTTTTTTTTTTTTTTTACAAAATGGATAAAATTGAAGTACTAGTTGTGATTAAAAAGTGGGTTGCTGAGTTTAAGCCTCATCGTACTTTCTCTCCTCAAGTTTATGAGCGCTCAGTACGTCCCCAAAACTGCCACGACCGATGAGATTGTGACAAAAATTCACAATGCTGTACTCAATGATCGCCGATTTAATGTGTAGGAGTTGACTGACATTGCAAAGACCTTCATATTTGACAGGAAGTTTTGGGCATGAGAGAGCTTACCGCTCGATGGGTGTTGCGTTTTTTAACAATGGACCAAAAACTTATTCAAATGAGCATTTCGCAATAGTGTTTGCACTTGTTTAAACGCAAAGCCAATGTATTTTCCTATGCGTTTTTTTTTTTACTTTCAAGTGCGCCCACATCCGTCATAGTCGCCGGATTTGGCTTCCAGCGATTATTTTTGCTCTCAAACTTAAACAAATGGCTCAGTGGACAAGATTCACAAGTTGAGATAGACGCTTATTTTTCACAGTTGAACAAATCTTATTTTACTGAGGGTATTAAAAATTTGAAAGTCGTTGAACTAAATGTATTGCTTTACAAGGTGACTATATTGAAAAATATGAAAACCAGTTTTCTTAAATCTTTTGTGTGTGTGTGTGTGTCAGGTCGAAAGCGCTCAAGGTAAACGCTGTGCTAAGTAATAATCTAATGCGGTTTTCGTTTTGCTCGTTTTCATAATATGAAAACTGTTCGATAAGTGCGTACAAAAATAAAGATGACATAATTTTTGGGGAAAAAACTCGATTTTTTTTCCTACATTATCTCCTTTGAAATCTTAAAATTTATTCCTATGATTCTATAATTGGTTTATCACATCCATAATGTCTTTTCTCCAGCTCTGCGAGATACGGATTTGTTTCGGCGACAACCTCTTCATTTCCGTTCCGGATTTCTTTCCTGCTAGCCATGTTTTCATGTTTCAAGGCAGGAAGTACTCCAAGGAAGCCAAAATGTGATGCTTGAAGTCCAAAACGTTTGAGGTAGTAATCGAGATGTACGCCTGTGCGTTATCATGATAGAACAGGAGCTTTTTCTTCGCCAAATGAGGACGATTCTTCTGATCGCGCTGTGTCTAGTATTATAGCGCAATGTTCATCTGTCATGGCTTTGCTCTTTTCCAAAAACGTCCGTTAAAATTACCCCATAGCAATCTCAAAACACAGTCGCCATCACCTCTCCTGCTAAAGGGGTTGTGTTTTACTTCCAAGCCCATTCTCCGATTGCAAACCAGCGTTTTGACTGCTCCTTCATTTCCAATTTGCAAATAATCGTGAAAAATATTATTTGCCCGATATCCAGAAATGTCCACAGCTTCAACAATCTCGCACATCTGTCTCTGATCTTTCAGTACCAGAACTTCAGTATTCCCTTACCAGTCTACTACAAACGTGCGTTGGCTAAAAATATTGAAAGCTATGGTGTGTTTTATCAGTTTGTTTCCTTTAAACATTTTCAGCAAACTGTTCGTTGTGGAGCAACATTGTTCTAGTGAAAATAATTTAGTTTTTTCCTACTTGAAGTATATTTATTTATACATATATGGATTATTGCAATATTAATATATATATTTATATATATTATTTATAATCTGTTTAAATGAGTTGTTTTTAACTCACGAGCCTTGTGAAAAATTTTTTCAACAGATAATTGTACATGTTATCGCCATTTTGGTTTTAACATATCCGCCTCGCTTCCTATGAATAAAATTAACATATTTTATAATAAATTTACTCAACTGGAGTTGGAAAATGTCAATAAAAAGTATGGAATATGAGAGAAGGTAAAGGAAGAACTACCCAAAGCAAACGTAGGCGGTTTTCTGTTGAATACAACAGCGCAAAATTTTACATGCGATATTTTTATATTTAGACAGCTGGCGTAGCTTTGATAAGAATTGTCATTATGCATCGGGTTAAATAATAGATTACAATAAATGGTACTTATATGGAAAAAACTATGTAATATTGATTATGAAGGTGGGTTTGATTGTAATCTATTAAATATAATTTAAACGATGGTTCATATCCATGACAATGGTTTATGGTTTATCTAGTTCGTTTGGAATTTTTTTTGAATGGTTTATTTATGGACGCTCTTTAACATCTCAGGTCATCAGCGTCCCATTCAACTCAGGGCGTGAAACGGCCGACAAATTTTGCTCAGAGGCCTCTCTTTCAGGCTTGAGGTTCTTTTTCGTGCCGTAAATGTACGTAGTTCGTTTGGGTTATTGCAGTGTTAATATATATATATATATATTTATATATATAATTTATTTTATAGTCCGTAAAAATGAATTGTTTTCAACTCGCGAATCTTCTAAACATTTTAAAACAGATAATGGTACACATTATCCCCATTTCAGTTTGATACCTTCACTTCGCAACATATATAATTACAATTTATGTATAATATATTATATAATTTAATTACAATTAAGTATCCCTTCATTATGAATATGACATTACTGCTTGTAAAACCTCGTACTGTTGACAATGTTACATATTAACGAATTTAATAAAATGTTAAAATGAACGTATATTTGTGAACTATTTCCAAAGAAATGTTCCCCGCCTGATTCTTGTTAATGTATCTCAACTTTCGCTACATGGACTTTAGAAGCTTGTGATGTTTTTCTGAATAATGTTTAATGTCCGTTTTTACTGCTGAGGCCTCACAGGCGGTGCAGATCGATTTTTGTTAATTGTTTTATTTGGGGACGCTCTTTAACATCTCAAGTTCATCAGCGTTCCATTTAATTCAGGACGTGAAACGACCGATAAATTTTGCTCAGAGGCTTCTTCTTTCAGGTGTGAGGTTCTTTTACATGCCGTAAATGTACGATATAGGACCCCGGCTTTACTTCCCTTCCAAAGGAAATTTTACTTGGGATTTTTACGCCCGAAAAAAAATCCATCGGCTCGAGATCTTGTGTTTACGAGGCAAGTATGTCTATCACTACACCACCATGATCAACTGAGATTGATGATAACATGAAATGAAAGGATAAATCGATTAAGGATTTTTTTAAAGAAGGAAGCATTCCAGGCCTAAGTTTAGAGTACCTTCCCGGCATTTGTTATTTATTAGAACTGAAGAAACCTGGAAAAAGCTCTGTCAAGGATGACGGACCTGACGGGAATCGAACCCCAGAGCTACCACTCGTAAGTCCGCGCCTTAACAACCTCATCCATCCGTGGTAGTATACTTATATAAAGTGACGGCTTTTGTCTTATGGATATACATGTGCAAACAGCTTCATGTTTGAGTTGCCTGATATGGAAGGACTGTTCACCTCAGGCATGAGCCATCAATATTTCTAATCTCTGGAGAGAGGGTGTCTCATTATTTTTCCACTCTCCGGAATTGGGTGCCAGCTCGGTCTGCGGGCATTTATTCCCTAGCCGCAGTCAGATATTCATTCCTCATGTATACCTTGGGGAATATTCTGTACCACAGGACATCCAGCCACAAATTTAGAAATTCTTCTGAATATTTCTCTTAATGCTGATTGCTTCAGTAAACTGTTTTAAATCATAAAGGATACTCAGATTATGCAGTCAATTCATTTAGATCCGTACCGAATATGTGACATTTTCAGGGTACAAGAGTAAGTTGCATGTGAATTTAATCCAAAACCGACACAAATGAAACAGTTTCGACAATTACTTGGCATGTTGGAGTTTCCGAATCTCCTATGCAGATAAAAACATGCGTTATTAATGAAGACTGGATTTCGTGCAATTACATATTTTAATGCCACGCATTGAAGCACAAAAAGGCAAATGTTTAGTAGAATGTTTTCCATAAATTGTATTTTAAATATTTTTAAATATTTGGTGGAGTATTATATATTTCATACCATACTGTGGAATGTGTGTTACTTCCCCTTACACACAAAGCGAAATATCAGAATCTTGTCGCCGTTATCAAATACGATCCTTTCTTATTTTCAAAACGAATCAGATGCTGTAACTGCCAGTTATTAACCATGGTACCAGTGACGTCATCATTACAATTTTGCAAAGGACAGAGTTCAGAGAGTAAATAATTTGATATGGGCAACGAAAAATTATTTTTGAAATCTTCCTGTTGTGTACCATGCTAAAAACAGCACCTTCTTGCATCTCTGTCTCTACAACCTGTTGATTATGCAACCTGTATTAAAGTTGTGAACTTCTGCAGTTAAAACTTCAAATTTCTGACGTCAGATGGATAACTTTTCCTCTGACTTTCCAGAGTTTGTGGTGAATCCTTGTCGACATTGAGTGGTTCCAAAGGGTATAAGGCTTTCAGCTAGCTGGTGAACAGCTGATGCAGCCAATCTAAACCACTGAGATGTATTTTCAAGAAAAGAGTTTTGCCATGGTAAATCTTAAACTGTAATAAAATGCCTTTAAGATTAGCAAGAACACGGACACTCAACCGAAGAGGGTTTGCCTTGCCTAAACAGAAAAGTTTCAGATCATTTACTCCAGAAAAAATAACCATCATTTCGTCAATGCACATATCCTGATCCCTTTTCTGTTTCTATGATCTTATTAATTTTATCAATTAATGGACATAATTTCCACAACCTGCCATTATTTCTACCATCACCTTTAATAAAATCATTAAAAACAACTTTTAAATATGTTGTGATTTGAAAATATCTATTGTATTTCACATTTTCACGCATGACAGGCACTCTCCACCTACTGTCCCAATACATCTTAATGATTGGATACTATAAACAGCTCGTGATCATGTGATGTCAATGCAGGTGTTAAGTTCATTTACGTTTAAATTTGATGGTCGACGTTTTCTTTCTATACATTTTTGATAAGTCTTATTCGTGATTATTTGTAAAATCTCATCGTCTAAGTATTGCTTCATGGCTCTCACAATGAAAAGTTGAATACTTCAATGCTAAAATGGTTCAAATCCCAGGCATCAAAATGTTATGCACAGGTCTCCAAAAGCTTGTCTCTCGATACATAATGTGTGAAGAAGAAAGGTTATTTATATAGAAAAATAAAGAGGGCTTGTGAATATTAGTAAAAGCAATAAAATATTTTCACTTTATTATTTTGTTAAGAATGGGCTCACCCGTACTTTTGAAATGCGCCCCATTAAACTAATACATGAATCATTAATTTGGACATAAGCAAATTTACTTAAGAAAAGATCAACTAGTGCGAAGAATGCAACGCTCATGTATGTATAGTGTCACAAACAAGAAAGGAAAAGCAAAAGAGAAGCGATCGGTCCTTTCGTTTTGAAATTACGATCAGAACTGCTAGTTAATAGCTTTCAAATGCTGTGTCGATCCTGGTAGCCTAGGGTAATCATACTTGTCTCTTAGACCCAAGATCACAAGTTCAATCTTGGTCAGGGTCGATGGATTTTTTCAGGCAAAAAAAAGTATGGCTTCCTTTTGAAGGGAACACAAGGGTCTCATTCCGTAGATTCACGTCACGTAAAATAACTTTAAGCCTGAAAGAAGAGCCCTCTGAGCAAAATTAACGTCCGTTTCATGTCCTGAGTGAATGGGGCTTCAGATGTTAAACAGCGTCCGTAAATAAAGAAAATAATAATAATAATAATAATAATAATATTAATATTAATAATAATAATAATTTGAATGCTATGATGAATAAGTACATTTTGCTTATATTTTAAATAAATGCAGGAATAAACCATGCATTCTGTAGCCGATATGATGCGGAAAGTTTGCATAAGAAATGCCCCGCACGGTTTCCTTGGAAACCTACAGAGATTCAGCTGCAAGAAATGTCAAGGATTGGAGCGTGCAGCTTTAATAGACCTGAATAAGTAAACAGCGTAAGAAAGTCAGATGGGGTGAGATGATATTGGATTAGTGCCGATAACGAAGTGGCTGTTAATTGGGGCATATAGAACTGGAGTAAACCCGTTAAGGGGGATGGAATGTGCCTCATGACTTGCTACTGCCAAGTGTTCATTCAAAGCAAAAGCAAAACATCGATCCTATTACAGCAGATTCCCAGCATCCATTCAAGAGATTGGTGTTCGAATTCCAATATAGGGTAGAAGCGAACTTAGTTCCGAAAAAAAAAATCGTAATAAAGGTTTTTTTTTTAAAAAAAAAAAAAGGAGTTTGATATTTTCCGCTGTGTACAAGTCAGTAGAGATAGGACATCCCAAAACTCGAAACTTCACCCTTCTTTCGTCCGTAGAAGCCTAAAAGCTCTAAAACGTTATAAGTATTAGTTTTAACTCACTTGGCGTCCTATAGAAGTGTTCACTAATGATAAACAATGCGATTGTTGCAATTTTGTTGGTGTATTAGCTTGTAATGACCCTGAGTGCCACGCCGTTTTTAGCATGCCATCTAGCGGAAGCATTCTCTACTTTCTAGTAATGAGACAGTTTACTCTGCGCTCTCTCCAAAATTCTTCAAACTAGCTCTTCATTGTTCTGGAGGTTTCTAGCAACTCATGCCGAGGTATATAAACATTGTGTCGCGCGCATGACTCAAGTTGTCTATTAATTGAACTACTCAGCCTGCAGTTCTGTGTTGTGTTTATAGTTCTATTCAACTCTTTGCTTCTCACTAGCATGCGCTATCGGTCTAAGCTCGGTGTCATCTAGAATTGATATGAAATATGAATGTGACGCACACTATAATATGAGGCGCTTTATGCTTTGCAAAAAATTTAAATAAGTTATTTGGTCAAATTTAGTTCTGGAGTTTTTTTTTTTTTTTTTTTTTTTTTAAGTTTGCATGTTTTTGTGCACCTGTTTAAAAAATGCATTAAAGATAATGGTGCTACATTTTGTTTACGCCTTATGCAAATAAAGGAAAATTCCTCATATTTTTTTTTCTGTTGCATTTGGTTTAATCACAAGTTATCTCACGAATAAAATAAGAATTTAATTATAATTCCTCTAAACTTGGCTTACAAAATTGTAATATTTGTACTTAACCTTTTCAAGCAATTTGCAACAGAAGAGCACCAATTGTAAGTAATGCCAATAGAGAAAAGCAAAATACGGGTTTAGGACTGTTTCATAGATAGAACAAGAATAAAAATTATATATATTTGAAATTCGCGCACACTACATTAACACTTGTGTAAAATGTTACTTATGAATATCTATTCCATTCAGAAACCGTGAGACTAAAATGGACAAAAGTGGACAACTACTATCGCTAACGTTTGATTTCCTAATACCAACTTAGAAAAACAAAAAAAACAAACAAAAAGGATAACATACAGTGTCTCTATTTTTCTTTGTATTCTGTGGTTAGGAATTTGCTAATGAACAGATCCATTTGCACATTTGATGCATCACCACAACGCTTAGAACCCTCCATATTGTGTTATGATTGTCGATTGTCCATACTTTTGTTACTATCAATAGCTCCCCACCGCCTCTAGCAAAAGTGGTCAGTGATGCGTGTTCAGGAACTATATAATGGAGGTACAGAGTTGGTTACACTGACCACAAGACAAATGCAGGTCGTGGGATAAAACGGATTTGATATTTTTTTTAGATAATTTAACTCCGTAATCCGGTTGTGATTGGTCAAAATTCAAAATTTTGTTTCGTTTCATTGGTCTATTTTAAGATGACGTTACATGAGTGAAATAGATAATATAATTTCTTAAGTGAATTTACCAAAATCTATAGCTTTTGTCAACAAAAATCGGGTTGTTTTCTCGTAAATATATCTATTAATATTTTCTTTACAGAAATAAAGCTTATACATAGTTATACAAAAAGGTAAAAGTTCAATTCCATCAGACATTTCTGAGATTAACATATACACTAAGACAAAGCAAAACAAACAAAAAACCATAAATAAATGAGTAACAGCTAGAAACTAATACCGACTTGGAAAACATAAAAAAACATTCGCTTACATGTTTTAATGTCGTTTGCATTTCATGTTCAAGTTCTTCATAAAGAGAAAATTGTTGACAAACGTACTGAACTCCGCTATGACTGAGCGCACACCAAGGACTGTCCCACAAGGAGAATTCTCCGTATAATAAAAACATTGCAGGATATGCTAGGTCTCAAACTGCGAGATCGCTTGAAGGCGGTACATTTATGGTCACGAGGACGAAAATGTGTCAACTCAATAGGATGTTACGTGAAGAAGTAGAGGGCAAACCCTTTCAGTATGTCTCTGCAATGACACGAAATGCAGCAGGCTCAAAGAAGGGCCACCTTAAAGGTAATCACAGATTACTTCGCCTTGCTTATGCAGAAGAAAATGTCAACCTAATTGGAATAAGACTATATCTATAGACAACATGACATTTTCGTCTATAAACTGGAAAAAACTGGTCGTCTATCGTACCAGGAGAGTACAATACGACACAAAGATATTTGACTCCACTGCATCAAGGTAGCATATGTGTCATGTTGGGGTTGGAAATCAGAGGACTGTCTGGGTGTGTAACGGCAGCTTGACACATTGAACAGCTAATAACATCCTCCTACATATAATGGTTTCTTCTTACAAGAGAATCTTTGAATTTTAACAGAAAAATTACCCTGTCCACATATGTCAACCGGTTTTAAAATGATTCTCGCCGAGGCAACATATCACAGCGATTCATGACCTCCTGGGTCACCTATATGAAAATGTGTAGACAGAGGTGAAAATGTGGATTAAATTGACCTATAAGTCAGCGGAGGACAAAAGAGGCTTTGTGAGACCGAACTCAGTACGCTTGGGAGAAGTTAGGCATTTGATTTCATCTATACACCAAAGAATAAGGGCAGTAATGTAATTGGAGCTTTTACACATCCGTTATTAAGTCAATTTGCATTTTCTTTTGAGTTTTTCATTAAAGTATATTTATTAAATTCCTATATATTTTGAAAACAAGGTACATTACTTACGCTTTTCTTTGTGTGACCATAATTGCCTTAAAAGTCAAAAGTCGGTCCTGGTGGTGTAGTGGTACTTGCCTCCTAAACCCAAGATCGCGGGTTCGTACCCGAGCAGGATCGATGGATTTTTTTCGAACCTAAAAATCCTAAGTATGACTTCCTTCGGAAGGGAAGTGAAGCCGTGGGTCCCGTGTCGTACATTTACGGCACGAAAAAGAACCTCAAGCCTAAAAGAAGAGGCCTTTGAGCAAAATTTGTCGGCCGTTTCACGCCCTGAATTGAATGAGATGCTGATGATCTGAGATGTTAAAGAGCGTCCGCAAATAAAACATGTTACCATGTAAGCTAAAAATTACTTTTACTAGCAAAAAATAGCAAATAAAACATTTAATACGTGGGTAGGATTCGAACTTCGAGTAACTTTCAGTGCTAGACACCAACGTTAACCGCTCGATAATCGGCGTTGTCTGCCATGGAGAACTCGATATAATTAGTAATGGCAGAAAGACATGTCAGTGTGAATCCAGCGCGGAGCCGAGACGAGCTTAGACATAAATCAAACGCCTTGGGAGTCTATTCAGTTTGTGTCTTAGGGTGTGCATATATTGTTAAAAGTGAAACTTTCAGAAAGCTTAGGGCAGGGTTCAGGATGATAAATATTAGTTATTTCATGAACATGATTTGTTATAAAATCTCCGTATGAATACTGATTTCTGGTTCTTTTCATGCATGTTGAGCATATTGCCTTAGGAAATATTTGCATATCTATTAATCTAAACCCAGTTTAAACAGAAAGTGGGTTTTTTTCTTCAAAGCTATTATTTAATTACATTATTATTTTATCTATAAATTTCCAGGATTGCTTCTCAGAAGCGGTAAATGATCTGCTCTTCTAGAGGGTATATTATGAATTATATCCGTGTTTTCCTTCATGAACGTACTAGAAGTTATTTTTATTACTGCTCCGCTCTTATAACAATCGCAATCAAAAGGTATTACTCGAAAAAAATCTTTGTTTACGCCTTTCAAGATCAATAACTTCAGCAATGACTTCATTAGCCAATTAGTAACTTTCCTGTTTAGTAAACATAATACCCCAACTTCTGTAGCTTTTGCATTGAAGAAATCACAAAATAAAACGTGTTAAACTTGACTCTGTTCCTGTAAAAGGGGACAAAACACTATGGGCATTTAAATAATTTTAAATTACATACTGGTGATATTTAAAAATAAATGTTTAAGAACTTGTAGTTTAAGCATCATAGAACGAAATATACACAAAGTTGAAAAAGTTGAACATTTGGGCATTTTCATTGACGTCTCCCTATCACGTTCCTTCAACGCTTGGTTGATCATTTTCGCTTTCTGTAAGTGTGGATAAAGTTAACAGCAAACATTGCACTATTGTAACTGTACCAAATGTTCCCTAGGTGGCCACTTGCATTCCGTCACAAGGAATCCAGTCTCAGTTAAGGGGATTTATTTATTTATTTATGGATGCTCTTTAACATCTACGGTCATCAGCGTCCCATTCAACACAGGGCGAGAAACGGCCGACAAATTTTGCCCAGAGGCCTCTCTTTCAGGCTTGAGGTTCTTTTTCGTGCCGTAAATGTACGACACGGGACCCACGGCTTTACTTCCCTTCCGAAGGATACTTAGGATTTTTACGCCCCGAAAAAATCCATCGGTCCTGGCCGGGTTCGAACCCGCGATTTGGGTGTAGGAGGCAAGTATGGTAACCACTACACCACCAGGACCGACCCAGTTTAGGGGGAATTTAGTCTGTACCTGCTGTTGCCTAGTGCTATATTTTGTCACAACCAAGACTAGCTGGGCATACTCAGTACCGACTCTTGGAGTGAACAAAGGGAAGCAGCTCCAAAAGAATCATGGTAGATTTTTATAATTGAAAGTTGCTTCCTATGCTTTTAGAACTGTTTATTAACATAATTTTTGATACTGGGTGGTATATAATTGATAGTTATAATGACCCTCCCTTTACTTTGGGGAATGCCGCGCTGAGCCAAATAATTGATGACGGCCGTTAGTGTTTCAGCGCCTCGGCTGAAATACTAAGTCTATCGTGCGGTCTTGTTGAGTACAAATCAACAAAATGGCAGAATTCACCCCGAGAAATTGTCATTGAAGAGTGGGCAACAAAGCGTTCATTCATCAATTTATCACACAGCTTCAAAATTGACTTCACAATGTGAAGTAACTCGACGTCGACAACAAATTGCTTCAAAGTTGGACCCAACCTGGGGCACTTAGCCGGAGCCTACTAAACCATTTCAATCCGTCCTTTACGGTCTTTGATACCCCGCCTTGTTGTCCATCATTGCGAATTGTGTTCTTTCCCTCCATGTTGTCACCGCTTCAGTGGCTTCCAGTTTATTTGCGACGAACCGACGAAATGTGAGCCGTTGTTGTATTCCTTCCGTAGCGAAAGTATTAAACATTTCTGCATGATTTATTCTAACTCTCTGTTCGGCTTATGTTGGAAATATGGACTGGCAAGGTAATTCTGGTGTAAAAGTGCACAATTCTTCTGAATCAAATAGAAGGTGAAAGCTTCAGACCAGAATTTCGATGAAATTGTAAATACGTGGTTAGAAAAATCAGATTGTGGTTGTGACGAAAATGAAGCAGACATTGAATGTTTCTGAGTAAACATGATAGATCTTTAGAACAAACTGCGTCGAAAGTTGAAGGTGGACTAGAGCATGCAACAATATGTCAATGTGATTCAGGTGATAATCTGCTAAGAATAAATTACTTTTATGACAAAAAATTAATACAAATGCGCAAAAGCGCCTGCAACAAGTGCTGTTAGAACTCCTTGTCATAAAATAAAAATCAAATGTTCTTTATGACATTAATATTTTGATGATGACGTCGTTCAAAAACATTCTACAGTGAACAAATGTCAAAATAGAATTTGTAATACTTCAAAACCTGCATACGGACGAACTTCTAGCATTTTGGACTCTTAGTGTGTGCTTCTGCTTCTGCTTTTATTCATTAAAATACAAACTATATATTGCAAGCCGTGAAATGTTCAAATATGCCATGTCCATGAACCGTTTTCTAATGCTACTGCATACAATTCGACAACTGTGCAAACTCAAAGGAGATAAAATGGTTGCAATTTCTTTTGTGTTCAGGAAAACCCTCAGAAGTATTACAATATAGGCACATGTACTACTGTGGATGAACAGCTGGCTCCTTTTCGTGGAAAATGTCCTTTGTGGTCTATATGCCTAAAAAGCCTATTAAATATGGAGTGAAAATAATATCCTTATATAATGCAAAAACGAGCTACTTCTATTTGTTTACTGGAAAGGGTTCTGATGGAGAAGCGTTATCTAACGAGCAAAAGAAATTCTCAATTCCTACTCAGTTTACTTGCAACTTTGTCAAACAATCTACGGCACTAATCTTCTAAGAGAGAGCTTCCACGTGCATTTCAGTCAGAAAAACACAGACCTGTTGGTTCATTCTTGTATGGCTTTACAAAACACACCAATCTTTCATCGCATGTGCCAAAAGGAAACGTGGTGTTTCTTCTTATACCATCAATACACTACAGCCCAGCTGAAGATTCCTTAAATGAAAAGCCGGAAATCATACCAAAGGAGTGGATGAGCTGCATAAAAAGTGTTCTTTATACTATTGCAGCCCACGATCTCGATGGTGGCCGATGTGCTTGTTTACCGTTTACTGGACTTAATCACGATAAACCCCTGGTAAGAGAGTTACATTTTTAAAAGAGCTTGCTCACTCTTTTGTGCTAAAACACAAGCAAAGAAAAAACTCACAATCTAAGACTTTGACAGGTATTGCGACTGTGGCCCATTGCTCCTCCAGAAGAAGCCATGGATGTAGTTGTAGGCCCTAACAACAGGAAAACATGGGAAATCTGCTCGGCAAACAAGAAAAGAAGCTACTCGTATATCTGAAAGAAAACAATATGCATGCAGTGTTGCTCACCAATTTGCAAATTCTGTTGTGAAAACTTGTAACTTTATAGTCTCTCTCTCTCTCTCTCTCTCTCTCTCTCTGCACCTAAATAGTTTTTATCTGTGTTATTAGTTCCTTAAGAAGAGATGAAAAAGTGTTAACATATTTGTATGTTCAATTTGATGCATATGGAAATGTTTGAGAATATCATTACAAATGTTTGCAAAGTTTTCTTGAAATATTGCTTGTATGAATATGATTTTATTTTTCATACATCAGTATACAAAACGTTTTGACAAAATGAACACGAATAAAGAAAATATAAACATTTATTTTAAATACAATTAATACGTTCAATACCTTCTACAATTCTAGAAGGCATTAACTTCAATTTATTCCAATTTGATTGGCTCAGTCCCCCAGTCCTCGATTCATCAGCAGCTACCTACTGAAATATGCAGGGGATCCGATCCAACCATAGAACACAATACTATAAATATTTATACATTCAATACATTATTAAATTACATTTAATGCATTAATGAACCTTCTTCCTTTTCCAATTAAACTCATTCAGCTAAATTGTTGCTTACTGCTTTGGATCTTATATACAAACAGGTAAACATATTAAAATCAAAGTAAACAAATCCATGTTCTCAGTTCATGTAAACTTGCTACTGTTAATAAACTTTTAAATTTCCCATTTGCTTACCCTGAATTTTATGGAGTTACATTCATATGGATTCCATCCGTGCCCCATTACAGTTAACCCTGTTACATGTAAATGATTGATAAATAAAAAAGTTTGCCCCTTTTATTTCCTAATTCCAGAATGTGTCCTCTTTTACACCCAAACCAGGTTGTTAAAAAAAGATTAAAATTATGAGGATTACGCCCACTCAGAAATGAGCAGTCACTATGACCGCACCACGGCGGTACTGTCAAAAATATGCCACCACGTTAATTAACTGCTATACAAAATGGCGTCCTATCCTCTATACTTCCCTTTCCGCTAACGACGACAAGTTGTTCTGCATGAGGCATATTGAAGGTTAAAATGCTTGGCGCCATCCTGTATTCACTTGTTTCATTAAAAATATAAATATGGTTTTACTGTAATGTTTTCAATACTGAATAAAATAATACATACTATAAAGTTTGAAGTTAATCATTAACAGAATTTTAATGTCTGCTTTTGTGTACTTGTTTCTAAACGATAACAATAATTGGATACTTAGCAATACAAAGGAGTAGTATATTGTTATAAAATGTTTTATACACATTTCAAATATATTTTATGCACGGGTCATAAACCACACATGCTTAAGTATGATACACAACTAGAAAGAGAAACAAATAATAATACAAATAAAATAATATTCATAATAATAATAAATAAATAAAAAATAAAAATGGAAAAAACGATATTTTCCAATATATGAATGGAATATTACGTATTATTTATAATAATACTAGTTATTGCTTTACAACCAGAAAATAACTTTCTTCTAGTTTCGCGCAGATTGACTAGGAAAAGACTATATTCAATCAATTAATCAATTATTGTGGTTCGCAAACAGTTCCAGCATGTCAGTCTTAAAAACGTTTTCTGGAAACAACGGTTTTCTCAAGTATTCCCAATAGGTACATTCGGCTAGAATATGTTTCCTTTCCTCATCTCCTCCACAAAATGGGCAGATTTCCTACCAGAACTATCAGCTATTTCTTGATTTTTCCAACCTCCCAGTCTAAATCCTGATCTGGCCTTTTTCCCTCGAATGAGCACATATACCTCTTTACCCCCGATTAATTTTCGTTTCATTCGATAGGCTCAAGAAAAATTTCGTGTTACATTCTGCCTCGATTTCCTGCCTGGTGATATCCTCTAACCTTGTTCTAACCTTCTTCCATACATTTTATTGTCTCTTTGCCATACTGAACCTTCTGAATCCTCTTTCCACCTCTGCAGCCCAAAATGTTGGTGTTATATTTAGAGGTATTTCCCACAAGGAATGTTTCAGGAATTATCAATGCAGAAAAATACAGAAAATATTGTAGAGTATCAAAATAAGTCTGCGCTAAGAAAAAGAAATCTCTGAATTATTTACTGTTTGCTACTTAATGGTAATTTTTGGGGTTATGGAGTTTAAAAACTATCGATATGGTAGTTTAATTTGGGTAAAATAACATGCATTATTTTTTCAAGTAATGTAAAAGTTTCATACATTCTGTAAATATACTTAATTTTTTTAAGTTTGTACTGATTTTGAGAATGCGAATTACTCTAACTACTGCCTGACATTGCTGGTTTTGTTGCTTCTATAAAATTTATTTTATATCTAATGTCCTTTTCAACCGGATAATACACAACGTAACCATCTCCATAGTCTAGTGGTAGTGTTTGCGGCTACTAATACTGGGTTCTAGGTTCTAATTGCGGTTAGATCAAGCTGTCTGTATAAGGTTTTTCTCTGAGTTTTTCTTTACCCTGAGATGGTGAATGCCAGATAGTTTAAGGCGCTTATTTGTGCTATTACTAAATTAATTAAATTCATTCGTCCCTACAGACTTACACCTATAATATTTAATGTATACTCTACAAGACATCACAAGAAGAATAATGCATTCTGACAATGTATAAAAATGTTTAAATAAATACATAGCAGCACGGAATTTTCATCACATACTACTGCACTAAGTAAAAGTGTTTTATTTAGTCACCTACTGCAACACAGCGATTTTTAGAAAACACAGCCACGGTCTTCATTTTCTTGCGTAAACATTAAGGGTGACTGTTGCCAGATATTAATTATAGTGAACGTTGCAAGGGAAGTTTTATTACCTCCTTCACGCAGCCCTCCCCCCGTCGCTATTGCTCACGTAATAAATAAGGTTGGCCATGCGATAAATCTACAGCAAAATAAGCTTTCAGCCACAGGAATCTAAATACAAGGAAGCCGTGGAAAAACAATTAAGTTACGCTCTTGGGGAAATTTCTGTCTCAGTCCATTTAAGGTGGATGCGCTGCAGATAATGCCTATCGTTTGGAAGGTTAACTTCTTTTGTTTCCGGAGAGATTTTTATTAAGACATTGTCATATACGTGGCATTGCGTCCTACATTTTAGATTCTTGTGTTTGTTCCTTTCTTCGTAATTCTCTAAATATAAAAATATTCTCTAAATATATAAAAAAAAAGCATAAAAATACAATTTGAAATAATACTTCATCGTTCCACATGCATTCCTCTTTATCTAAAAAGCATTTATCAATTAAAGTGTAAAAATGGGAAATAACAGTTAAAAGCTGAAGTAAAAAGTTTAATTATATTATTTATAACCAGGGATTTTTTTCTTCTCTTTGGTATTCGATAAACCCGAAAAATATTTTACAGCTTCAGTTAGAACTAAATTCATGTTTCGTAATAGTAGTAGATGAATTAAGGCTATATTTTTCATGCAAATTTTCACGACTTTCGGGTTCTCTCACGAAAATATTTCTTTGCAAGATAAACACGAGTTTCATTAAAAAAAAAGTTGATATACTCTAAAAACAGTTATTAACTTTGAATATCCCTGATTTGTTTAAGTGAACGCAGGCACTTTGCCCTATACTTATATAGTTTTAAGAATTATTCAATGGAAAAACTGGAAGATTAGCTTGTGGTTATAACAAGCAACTTCAAAAGTGTATTTGTGGTGAGATAGTGAAAAAAGCGCGTTTTCTCGCGCTGCTGAATATCGTAGCCAATGAATTTTATTTCAGCGAAAATAATATTATTTTATGTAAATTTCAAATTAGATTTCCCGATTCATGTGAAAAACGCATAAAGAGTAAACGTCACGAAAACATGTGGAAGAAAGTAAGTGAATTCATCATGTAAAAGGAGTGGATGTTAACGGCAAATCTACATTCTTATATATTAACAAATCGGATTATCCTCTCGGCTTATTAATCAAACAAGACAATTAATAAGTATTTCCAATATTCATATAACTGTGTATTATAAAAATTGGCAGAAAAATAAGTATTAAGATGAAATTACTGTGAAAAATTAAATTAAATTTTACATTCCTACTCCAGACTACTAATATCAAACAAGGAACATATCTTTTCTAACTATAATTTAATACACAACTAAGAGATGTTCAATGAAGCTGAAAACATTGTACATTGTTTGTTGTACATTGCAGTTTGGGGACATGCAAGCTTTAATTTAATTTATAATATCACACTAAAATTACATTTCCCTAAAATAAGTAACAACTGAAGATTTCCGTTAACTAAATTTAATGTAAAATTAGTTGGGCAGTAATAATAATTAAATTACACATACACATATATAATTAATTGTTGAATTAGTATTATGGAGACATATGTTTAAATTTTATAATTTATACAAGAGGGTTGTCCATTCTTGTACAAATTATTTGTGATTTTCACCACGAAATAATGTTGAAAAGTTGTTTCTTTTTCAACACGAAAACGCTAATATTTTAAAAACTACATTTAAAATTCTGAAAAACTTAACACTAATAAATTAAAACGGCTCTGGATTGTTATAATATTTTATAATAAAGCAGGAAGACAAAAAAAAAAACAATTCTCTTTAATTTCGTATTGATCAATTTTCTAAACTATTTCACTCAGTTTATAATAATCCAGAGTTTTAAGAAATGATCTTTGGCATTTACTACAGTTCGATGTAGTTCGTTAGAGTAGTCTTTCTGAATCGGGCCTTCGGTTAATGTATAAAAGTTTAATTAAGACATTTATTAACAAGTGAAATATTTTTCTACATTGAAATAATAGGAATTTTAGGTTATACGTTAACCTTAAAGAAAATAAATCAGCGCTGTCCTCAATTTTATATTAGCATTGGAACTAAAGAATGTCCTCCTATCTAGACATTTAAAAGAACGCATTCTCACTGTTCAATCACCGATACTAACGGTCATCAAGTTTCTCTGCATTCACCGTAAGAAAGTTTTCTGATTATACTGATTGAAATATTGTCTCTCGGCTCTATGTTACATCCTGATAATGCAAATATTAACTTGGCGCTACCGCAAATACTTAAATCAAGTGAACTTTTCTGTTGAATCCTTCACCCTGAGCTCATTACATTTTTACTCTGCTTAAAGGGACTGTCATTTCAATTCTAGAGGTGTGCCATAAGGTCAAAAGGTGGTTGTGAGAGTAATCAATGCACTTTTTTTGTAGCGAGTATTGGATTAGTAGGGACAAAGAAAAAGAATTCAGTAGTCAGTCGTGCTCAAGGCTGGCCGTTTGTGACTACGCCCCAATGCGGACACTCCGAAACGAAGTGATAAGATGAGGTCATCACTTCACGAATAGAAACAAATGATCTGGGGCACCTCGGGGTACTGCAGGCGTTACCTCAATAATTACAATAGGTGTTTGGATGGTGGAGAGCACTGAAAATACAAAAGTTTATATTTTAATTCTGTCAAATGCAGAGCATTACTTCACTGAATGACAATAATTGGAGTTCAGTTTCAATAATTGTTCATAAAACTTAACTATCGTTCATATACTTATGAACTACGTTACTTCGCAACGTAGCTATGACGTTGATCCATGTCGTTTCCTTTACTTTCATATTCAAGATCCAGAGAACAGCGTTCTTAATCTCAAAAATAATTACTAAGAACGCCCTGTGTTTGTATAAACGTAACCGCACCAAAATTCATTTTAGGTCATTTACTTATCTCTGAATTCAATAATGATACCTAAAATAGGGGATAAACTACACACACACAGAGGCATTTATGAAGTCACGGGCATTTTTCTCCGAAACGAAGGGTAAAATCAAAAAATGCTTCAGACAAAATTTGAAGTGCTCTTAGGAGTATATAAGATAGCGACCTTAACTCGTCCTTAAAATGTCATTCTCAATGTCAGTTCAAGGTCAATTTGATTTTTTTTTTTTTTTCCCAAATAGAATGGTGTATTTTCTTTTCCGGGAATGAAAACAGCATTCAACTTTCAGTATAAAAGTTTTAGGTACATCTATCAACTAGGGATGTTGTGATATTGGACAAATAAGACAGCAAATGTTTTTCACTCACTTTCACTTCTCTTTATTTTATTTTGTTATTGCAATGAAGGAAACAAATTTGTTTATACATAGAAGCCCGTTTGTTGACATGTTTTTCTTAAAACATAAAATCTATTATTCCATATAATATATAAATTCTACCTTTATTTAGTTTATAAGAAGATAAATTAAAATCCCCTCAAAACACATAATAAAATATACGAAAAGTATAGCGTATAGCCACAAAAGTGTGCTTATCATTGTCAATTCTAATCTCAAAGGACATTACTCTTAGTCAATTCCACTTTGTTTTTCAATCGTGGATGTTCGATACACGATCAACGAGAGAATCGATATGATTTACGCTTATGACAAAGCTCATAAGAACACTAGAGAACTTATACAGATATCGATATCCTGAAAGGAGGCAGCTATCTGTTAGAACTTTTCAACCACTTACAATCTTACTCTCCGAAATGGGAGGTGACGCACCAAGAAAACACCATCGGATGAGAAGTGCTACTGGGATAAATTCGAAAATCGTTGTATTAGCTGCAGTTACCGTTAATCCGCACTGAAATTTCCATCAACTAGAACGTGATTCGGACATCTCTCAAAGGAGAGAGATTAAGCGTCACAAATACTATCCATGTCACATTAGCCTACATCAAGCCCTTCATGGGGATGATTTTCAGAAGCGTGTTGAATTTTGCCAGCGGCCCTACTCCAAATTGAAAACGGTAACTTTTCCAACATACGTAAATTCATGCCAGTATAAAATTAAAGTGAGGGAAAAATATTTGCTGTCTTATTTGTTCAATATTAAGTCACTTATCATCCTTAGTTGATAGTTGTACTAGCTACTGCAAACTGGATGCTCTTTCCATTCCGGAAAAAGAAAATATACGAATCCATTTGAAAAAGTAAATTTGATCTTGAAATGATATTGAATGGCATTTCACGGACGAGTTAAGTTCGCTATCTTATGATCTAAGAGCGCTTCAAATTTTGTCTGAAGCATTTTTTGATTTTACCCCTTCATTTTAGGGGAAAATGGTTGCAACACTATAAGTGCCTCACTCTGTATATATATATATATATATATATATATATATATATATAATATAAATGAAAAATAAAAATAAAGTAACACTATTAAAAATGTAACAAATTAACACTAATAATAAAAGTAGATAAGAATAAAACACTGAGGAAAAGTCATACTTGAAATTGCTGTATTTCAAGTGTGACTTATCCTCAGTGTTTTATCCTTATCTACTTTTATTATTAGTGTTAATTTGTTACATTTTTAATAGTGTTACTTTATTTTTATTTTTCATTTATATTTTATTATATATGGCAAGTCTAGCTTCTTGCCATTGAAGAACTCGCAGTAGTTCGAAATATAGCAATTTCAAGTGTGACTCTTTCTCTGTGTTTTATCCTTATCTACTTTTATTATTACTGTTAATTTATATATATATATATATATATATATATGTGTGTGTGTGCGTGCGTGCGTGTGTGCGCTATATTGATTTGTCGCTTCATTACGAATGGTCAGGATGTGCAAATGTGCATGCGAGGACTTTTATAAAATTATTAAAGCTCATTTTCCAGACCAGTACATCTTCAAGGAGCGCCTTACGTCGTAATTTCAGTTCAACTAATTTCAATGCCCATATATTAACTGGATTTACATACTAATCTCTAACATTTTATCGTTACACTGCGTACACAAGCAAGTCATGCGATAGAAACACCTGCACCTGAGCTCTATAGGGAACAAGCGCGTCGCTTTATATAAAAAACAAATGTCACAATTGAATTCAGAGGTAAGTTACTGAATTTTGGTGGGGCTTTGTTCGAGCTCGAGGAGTGTTCCTTGTTAATTCTTTGTACATATTTTTTCCCCACATTCTGTATTTTGCAGTAAAGGAATGGGATCTATCCTTTATTTCGTGTTTCCTCTGATTTTCACTTTATTTCGTTCAGTACTTTAATAACACAACCGTTTCATATTGGGCATTAAAAGCTACCAGTAGCTGGTCTCCTTAGCCATACGCACTAATATTTTCTTTCTACACATATCGGCAGTAATGTGGCACATTTGCGGGCTAACAAACCACAACATGTTACAGCTCAGAGGCGACAAAATAGCTGGGGGTTGTTGCACATTGCATTCACCTGCGGTTTTATGTAGCACAAAACGGCACCGGGAAAATCGTGTAAGCTAACTCGATTTCATGCTATACTGAAATCAGTTACTTGTTTATAAAGCATGCATGAACTATTTTTTGTGACAGAGTTTTTTACTCCACAATTAGTGCCAATGTAGTTATCCTTTCTGATCCTCTAAAAATGATTGAAATGGAGTAAATTCTAGTTACCAACAATGTACATGACTCCAGCTTCGTTAGTAGTTGCGTTTATAGATAGATAATAACACTTCTTGCTCTCTGAAGAATGGGGTTTATTCATAATAATTATTATGAAAATATTAATTATTGCTATGGAATATACTTTCTTCCAGGTCATGTATAACATTCAGAAGAAAATTTAGAAATATCCTGGAATGTACTAAATAATTGCTAGCTTTCTTTCTATAGCATGAGAAGAACAACGAAGTAAAACTGTATTCATATACTCTTACAACTAGAAATCGACAGTTTATATCCATGAAGGTCAGGTGTTAAGATGATGTGATGGGCTAAACGTTTCTCCTTAGTTCCGTAACTGGATTGTGAATGTGAGTGCAAGTCTTCTTGCTTTTAATTTCCCGATTCTGTAAATGTGATAAAGTGTATTATTATCGCATTCTAAAGTACTCGAATCTTCAAAACATTACGATTAAATCGTGAAATAGGACGTGAAACTAAAGCAAATGGTAACTTTCTCATCTTTTAGTACGCGTTGAATGGCAGCATTTAGATATACATCAACCAGATGTATATACCGAGGGTGCCAAAAAAAGTATAAACACTTTCACAGTAGATATCTATTTAATATATTTCAAGGTTGGACCGAAAAAACAACAGTGATGTGCGATATTCTGTAAACAGATGCGACTCGCATAAATTATGATAGCGTTGCTACGTGACAGGTAAATCAACAATGAATAAATGAAGTCAAGATTATCGTATGATGTTCTGTAAACAGATATGTCTCATACAACGTTATGCTAGCGTTGCTACAACAAAATGGAGCCAAGATTATCGTTTGAACAGCGGAAAGCAATTTTGAAATGGTATTCGAAAACCAAGAATGTTGAAGTTCAAAGGCAATGGAGAACAGAACCACCAACGCGAGTAACAATTGCATGCATTCGAGACAAATTTGAGATTCATGGTACCGTATGCAATGTTCGTAAGGGCAGAACTGCAGATTACCACATTACCACCGAGATTACGTGCGTACTTTGATGACCAGGCAATGGATAGGACGAAGAAGTCAGATTGAGTTTCCACGGCGTTCTCCGGATCTAACTCCGTTGGACTTCTACTTATGGGGAACTCTTAAGGATGTTGTATACCGTAGAAAACCAGCTACATTGGCAGCACTTCGGGAAGAAATTGAAACGGCATGTGCTGCAATCGCTGAGGACACTTTCGCAAACGTTGCTCAATCAATAGTTCAACGTACTCAGAAGTGTATCGACGCCGATGGTGGGCATTTTGAGCAACTGTTGTAACTGTAAAAGTCTAAGATGATTAGTGCTCATCATTTCCTGTTTATGTGAGTTCAGTGTTGTGATGTTAATACATTGTTTTTCTTTACTTGAAGTGTGTATACATTTTTGACACCTCCGTATAACAAGAAATTGAGAAGAATTTTTGTTAGCTAACTACTCGAGTAATTCAGTCACATTGATTTCTAGTCAAGTTCAGCCACTTTCTCGAGGAACGTATAGAACGGTATGGAAATTCATGAAAAGAGCATTTCTATCTTTAGCAACCTGTGAAGAAAATATTGACAGAATATAAATTCTGTAAAATAAGTATTGACGGTGTAAAATATAATAATCTACATATTGATTACATTTCTCTCGTTTGAAGGAAGCTACATGTTGAACATTTTCTGTTGTGTCTGCATAAACTGAAGTGGCGATGGTTGTTCGACTTTATCGACATCATTGATTGTCGCAGTCAATGCAGGTACGGTTTACAGGCAAAAGCAATTTTTATAAAGCGCATTGTGTGTTTCGCGCAGCATGTTCATTCAATTTAGCTGCTGTCAAGAGGCATACTCAGTTTTAGTAAAATATATAAAGGTTTTCCCCCCTCTATAAAACTGTGAGAACTGCTTTTTGTCTTCCATGAAACTAGTTACTAAAAGAATAAAAAACGTATCAAAAACATGTCAACGCGTGAGAAGCCGTCTATAGATACATGCACGCCTACATGAAAATGGAGATTGTGCAATAAATACCTTCCCATTGAAACTGCTGATACGGAATGAGGTATCGTGCCAATGAAATCAACTCTAGAAAAAGTACGAGTATTGTGGAAGTACGTATTTTAGAGATCGATACTGCACGTGTAAATGTTCAATTGTCTTCTGTAATAGCACTGAAATATTCCTAGACTAGGTATTTGAATCATTTGTGTAAGTGATAATGATTAACTTGTTATATATTTTATTATTATAAACAAATATTGATTGAAAATGTTCGACTATCAGAAAAATACAAGATCTATGGAAATATGCAATAGTTAAGTCACAGATTGCTCTAAATATAGCAGGATTCTGTAATAGTACTGAAATATTCTCAGACTAGGTATTTTAATCACTTACGTAAGTGATATGAATTAATTCGTTACATATTTTACTATTATAAACAAATGTTGATTGAATATGTTCGACTATTAGCAAAATACAAAATCAATGGAAATATGCATTAGTTAAGTCACGTATTGTTCTAAATATAGCAGGATAAGCCTATTAACAGCAGAATATATGTATATATGTACAAGAACAATTTTGGAAGGATTAAAGCCTGAATTCTCTCACGTCGAAATAATGTAGCCATCCGCATCTTCTTGCAATATGCAAACCTACAGGCCAGAATCAGAAATCTTGGAATCTCGCGTTTTAGAGATGAATGATTCATGCTGATGAAGGAAAAAGGGAATGAATTTTTCTAGCTGGAAAAGGGAAACTTTTGGAAATCTGAACAGTGAATTGATGATAGGGAAATAAAAATTAATGTCAAACCACTTCATAAATGTCTCCAAGTTATTTATGAACACAGATTTAGGCCCCATATAAAATGATTTTAGGCCATTCTTCTTAAATATGTGCTTATTTAGTTTCGTTTTCAAAATGTCATGTATATGACATATGTAATGAATATTTTCCCAACTAGAGCTTGTGTTTCTATATTTAGAGTACATTTAAGGAGACATTAACATGCAAAAATGTCAAACATTTACAAAAGATATTTTATAACTATTCATTAATTATTATGCTTTTTTCCCAATTCTGCCTTTTAATCGTTCTTAGGATTTTGAGGTTTAAAATTACTTAAATTAAATTACTGCTTTATGGTGCCACACCTATTACTACAAGGCTTAAATGTTTACAGTTTTGGGGCCCACTTCTTTTTGTGTATTTTTTATTTGTTGCTTGACTTGGGGATTGGTCTGACTTGAAAATTTCTCACTATTTTGTAGAGATTTCTGCAATCCAGAATGTCTGGAAAGGAATTTACATAGAAAACCCCAAAATAATAAAGTCTCTGAATTCCTTGATTTTAACTAAATACCATTTTACATCCAAGCCAATATAAACTCTGTTAAAGATGGGAATATAATAAGGAATAGAGTTTTAAGGAACATGGGAATTGGCGTATAAAAACTAGATGAAGCAAGAATTCGACAGGCAGACTTAAGAATAAAAAGTGTTCAGCAAGAAAGGATACCGTCACGGGTGGCCGAGGTCGTTAAGGCAAGGACTTGTGAGTGGGAGGTCTGCGGTTCGAATCCCGCCAGGACCGTCCTCCCTGACTGGGGTTTTTTCCAGGTTTTCCTCTGTCTTCATAACTGGCAAATGCCGGGGAGGTACCTAAACTTAGGCCTGGAACGCTTCCTTCCTTAAAAAAAAATCCTTTCCCAATTTATCATTTCATTTCATGTATCATCAGTGTCCACCGCCTGTGGTGCCTCAGTAGTAAAAACGGGCGTTAAACACTACTCAAAAAAAAAAAAAGCAAGAAAGGCGAGAGAAGTGAAGATCTAATAATAGCAAAGCAGATAAAACGCATAATTAAGGAGCAGGAGATCACTCTATAAAAAAATGTCAGAAAACAAAAATATATGCAAAATGCAGCATTTTGGTCATTTCCTGCAAATTTAAGTTTTATTCATAAATTATTCAACCTAATGATGTGACATTTTTATACTTCTTTTTCATGTACACTTAAACAGTTTGATCTATTAAACAATGCAATATTAAATAACATTAATTTAGTTTGCTAGTATTCTTTCGATTTACAAATAATCAAATATTTAGTTCACTGCTCCCAATGTCTTCTGAATGTGCAAGGTATATAAAAGAACAATTCAATAGAGAGTTAAAGTCATATATGAAGTTATGATAGAAGTAGAACAAAATTGCTTTTGGCCAAGTCGATCAACATAGACGATATATTTATTTTTCAACAGTCATTTGAAAAACGGCAAGAGCATAACCTTGAAACTCACATTGTATTTATGGACTTTAAGGAAGTTTTCGACAAATTAAATTAAAATTGTGATGGAACAATAATATTCTCAATATCTGGTAAGTATGGTGCAAAATCTTTACACAAATACTAAAATAGTAATAATAATAATAATAATAATAATAATAATAATAATAATAATAATAATGCTTTCTTGGAAAAAATGCCAATTAGACCAACGGTTATTTAATATAACCAATCATAAAAGCAAATAATTTATTTTAAATATTTGGGTTCAAATATATGTATAGGACAAGTAAAATAAATATAAAATAAGTCACATTTCAAGAAACGTGTAGCCAATACACAACATATTAAAAAAATAAAACTATGGCAGTCCCTACATTACTGAATAGTAGTGAGGTGTGGGTAACAACGGGAAAAATCAAACGCAAATTACAGAGTGTGTACGCACTGATAAATTAAAAAATGATGACACGAGCAGAGTTACAGATAATCCCCACCAAAGACAGACTAGAAACCTATTGAAATGAATGGCTAAAACATATTATTAAAACTGGCATTTTTAGAATATCAAAAGTCATGTAAGGAAAGAGAGACTTAAGACCCTCGGAGAAAACATGGATTGAACTGTATTGACGGAACAGACCATTTGCCTAATTCGTGAAGTTAAGATAAAATTATGTCTCTCACAGTGTTTTTGAAAAGGAACAATAAATATGCTAAAATGTTAAATTATATATATATATATAAAAGTGTGTGCACATTTGTTAACAGTTATAGAAAAGGAGATATTTTTCGTAAATAGCTTGATAAAAGCATACTAAAATGAGTATTTATATTCATTTTTAAGCATGTAACTCTAAATTCTGATTTTAAGTTCGTTTAAAGAAAATGGATAATTTTATAGTGTCATGTGTGAAATCATTTTAAGATGTTCTTAAGTATTACATTTACAAACTAGGGCTGAATTCTTAACTGTACTCATAAAAGATTGGAATTGTACCTCTTTGTTCATGTGAAAAAAATACAATATATTATTTGTACTTCACAGAAAAGTTTGAACTAGAAATATTATATATAGTTATGCTAGATTCTATGACTGATTATTTTCTCTATAAAATAATTATTAACTTATTATAAGATTCCCCGTTTGAGTATTTAAACCATAATTTTGTAATTATTGTTTAAAATAATCTTTACAATTTTCTCATATTCTTTTATATCTTTTAATGCGATTTAGGTATTACAAAAATTACAAAATGTATTTTTTGAGAGCGGAGCTTAAATTATATCTCTTTCCAGAAATCAGGGTCACCAGTGTGATTTTTATACACTGTAGAAGTAACCATAAATCAGAAACGTTTGTGACTTTGTAGGCAAAATATGAACTTTTTTACGGAGTGAATTGTTTCCGGCAACAAGCTTGGGACTCTAGGGTTCTTTCGTACTTTCCCATAACTATTATGCAAATCCTGGGATGAATCTTTTCTGTCCCCAAATTTCTGTTCTTCCACTTCATATAATTTCATCGTTGGTTTTGTTACAGACTCGAAATTGCCAGGGCGAGGTGGGGGGTACGGATTGACGGTGACTTGTGTTGTAGAAAGTTTTCTGTCCCGGCATCTGGTATGAAAGCGGGTCTTCTGAAGGACCCCAACTCCTTAAAATGGGAGAGAGAACTCCGCTAGCGTCCTGTTGATCTGTCTGTCTGAATAATATTAGGGAATTCACCACCCGAGAGTTCTAATGCCTCTGTCCTAGTGTAGGCACAAACGGCCAGTTCTTGAGCAAGGCTGAAGTACCGAATTATCCTCCTCGAACCCTAACAATACAATCTAAATATGCTCATATTTTACATCATAAAATTTTAACCATTTATGTCCGAACAACTTAATAGAATTATTGCTCCCCTCTATGAAATTAGTGTGTCTTGTCTTAGAAATTCTTAGTGGATATAGAAATGTCAGCATGTTCCTCTTACTGAATATCAGTGCATAGCCATCGATAAAATTTTTCCCCTTGAACTGCAGCTGTTCATATAAAAGGTTTCCAGTTTAGCTGAGCTAAATACAGGGAACTAGGCCTGAGTAACCCAGGTCAACAACTCCAATTAAATTTTTTGATGGTGTCTCTAGAACAAATCTAATTATTATGACGTATTTTGAAATTAAATTAAATATTCACCATCTCCATATAAGAATAATAGCCTATCTCAAAGTGAACAGAAACAGCACGGAACAAAAATGTTTAGATTCATCACAAGAGTTTCGATTTTGTTGCTTCCGTGTAGAGAATGTTAAACAAGATAATTCTCCAGGATTTATGATGTTGCCATAACTATTGTGTCAAAAAAGGTGACAAACATCCCCTTTATGTGTCAGAGACTATTCGAACATCTTGGTACTTTCAAGTTTCAATAGGATCGTTTATATCAGTGAGTGAAAGTGCATTACTGGTTTGCGGTTAGGTGTGCACAGCCTGTTTTGTAGTTTCTCGGTGGTCCCGAGAGTGTTAAACCAACCAGCAGTTCAGTGTAAAAGAGTTATGTGAGGATTATAAAGAGATTAGCAGTTAATTAACGCACTAAAGGCTCTCTGGGAAAGCCGAAGTGAATAGGATTTACCCACCATCTCGCAGGAATATCATCTCTAAAGACGCAACATCTGCCAGGGAATTAGATGCAGGCGAATACTTGGGGCTGAAATATACTGATTCAACTTCTCTGCAGTGGAGTTCGGGAAAATATAATTATGCCATAGACAGCGTCAAAAATGTGTATCCTATTTGAAAAACAGATGTTATAGGTATTTTAGACTGGAAATTTTACTTACATATGTTTTTAAGTTGTATATAACAATTATTTAAAATTATTTAAATTACTCAAATTATTAAAAATTTACTAAAATTAATGTTCTGTATACAGATATGAAAAAAGTTTATGGCTGATGCACTGACCCAATGAAAGGGTCATGCGATCACCATCAATGGTGATATATAGAAGTGTAACGTTTCGTTAATTGAATAATGCTTTATTTACCAAAATTAACAAATATTTGAAGATATTATTAACAAAATCTCGTTATTACATATTGCTCTAAACAAAAGTATGATGTTTCAAAACGGTAATGAAATCTAGAGCTGCATGGTATACATGTAGTTTTATAATAGCAGCATTACTACCCCCCCCTTTTTTAAATTACTTGTAACTTTTTAACTGAGGCAAACATATTACTGCAAATATAATGTAAATCTCACCTACATATGAGATATTCCAATCAGTTTACGTTTATTATAATAAATAACTTTCAACGTTAGAAACGATTGAAACTATTATAAACCATGGGCGTTCGGAAATTATCTACATACAGGCAGGCCCATTCATAAGGCAATGGATTGATAAGGATAAGCCATGAAGACGCTAGATGGCGGTTGTAATTAGAGTGCGTAGTGAAAGGACAGTGTTCGTTTGTTTCAAGTAGGTAAAGACGTGGACAAGATAGAAAGCAACAAGAATAGACAAATTTAAAGTATATTTTTAAAGAAGACGTCATGACTGCAGAAATTTATAGAGGCTTAACTGCGGCATGTGGTCAAGAAACGCCTACACAGAGGACCGATTGGGTCAATGGGTTCACCAGCGGCGGCACACAAGAATGTGAGTACTGGTTAGCCGTCAACATCGCGGTTTCCCAAGAACATTGAGGTTGTGTCTGAATATGTTATGGCTGATAGACGATGAAATGGAATGTCAGACAGGTTTCGGCCGCACAATCGTGCACACCGTCCGTTATTTATTACGACTTGAATAAGAAAAATGTATGCGCACATTGGGTTCCTCGGGACTTAACACAGGCACAGAAGGATAAAAGACTTGAAATCTGACGTCGGCTACTGTAAAGGCATAATAAAGATCCGAGTTTTTTGATGATGCTGGTGACTGGTGATGAGCCATGCTGTCGTTCACTGTTATACAAATATGAGGAATTAGTATGCATGTTTGCATGAACCAACATCAAGCAAGCAATTTACACTTACGAAAAGGATGCCATTAAGCCGTAGCGAACAGCAGTAAAGCACAGGATCTTCCGATTTTTAGAATTCACCCTAAGGGCCGAACTCACCGATCTCAATTAAGTTTTAATTCCTATTTGATTCTCCTTTAATCGGAGTACTGCATCTCACCATCAACAATTATGTGCTAATCCATCATTAAACACCAATTAAGTTAATTGGCGTATATTTGACCATTTAACAAGTTAATTCTCAATTATCTGTTCATCATGGCAAGGCAAATGTTGAACATGCTATTTGAAGGCCAGATTACTTCAAGATGGCTGAGGATAATTTCCGATAAAATTTATTTAAAAGCTTTAAAAGATTTTCAAATGCGGTTTCGGCTGAGTAAAGTTACAGCATTAGATATTTTAAATTCTATAGAACATGACTTAGAATTCCCAACAGACATGTGATATTTTATAATATTTAAACAATGTTAAATGTATTCTTATTATTTCGCCGAAAATGTTACAGAAAGCAGGAATCTTTATGCTGTAGGTTACGTAAGTTACACAAAGGAGGTTATGTCTTCCCTTATTTCAAAGGTTGTCAAACACTCAGTATAAATTGAAATGTAATTGAAAGTAGCGTATTTTGTTTGTTTAAGGAATCAATCCGTTTCTCCAATGAATCTACAAGTTAACTCTACAGAAAGTAGCGGGTGATTTCGGTGGATTTAGTACAACAAACGCCCAACGATTTGCATATCGAGTAAGCGCATAGCTGGTCTTCCTTCCTTACACATTAAATCCTCTTCTTTCCCTCCATTTCTGATGCGTAATTGTCATGAAAAACAAATGAGTAACGATCTCTGGTATTAAAAAAAATGGTGTGTGGAGTATTTCTTTGCTGTGTCTATGGCATTTTAAATCACGGATTTTCTATAATTCAGAAGGCCGTGGTGACTTAAATCTTAATCAGCTTATTGACTTTAGTTGGGTGAGATGCAAAAGATGTAATTGGGAATTAACTTTCTCAATTAACTTAGGCCTAATTAGTTAATTCTCAATTAGTAAGGAATTGGTGAGATCAGCTCTAGTTAGGTTTGGGTTAGGTTGTTTTTAAATAGTGTTTAACGCCCTTTACTGAAGCATTACAGGTGATGGACATCAAAAAAATAAAATAAAATAAAATTTGCAATATTCCGTCCTGGCATCTTATTGCCTATACCGGAACGTACATTTCCAAAATTTGTCATTTATTAATGAGTTAATTTCACTGTACATAATAATTTTACAGATCTTAATCTATAATAATAATTACATAACGAAAAATAACTTAAAATAAAACACTCTAAATCAATGAAACAGTCTACAGTAAATAAAATTACAGTCTACTGGGAACCAGTGAAATAACCAATAGCTGTTAGCCGCAAACTATTTAAAATACAATTAACCACCGGAACCGAACGGCCAAGATGCTGGTAACCAACGCCTTCCTCACCCTAGCTATAGATTAATCTCTACACCACCCTACTTGATTCATTGAGGACATTGAAACTTAAGTATATTTCTACTCTTTCTATATAATCACTACACTACAATTTACTATTATAATCATCCACTAATTGATATTTGATACTATTTATTAATACATATTACCCTTGTTCACCAAATCATTTACTTACTGTTCTTCACTTTACTGTTCTGTTCACTGCTTTCTCTTTTATATATTTCTATTACAATTTATCACTCACCTTTACTCATTCGCTAATCACTTATACACTTTCATCATTACCATTTGTTGTCCATAATTTCCTTCTCCTCGTACAGTCGGTCCTGGTGGTGTAGTGGTTACCATACTTGCCTCCTATACCCAAAACGCGGGTTCGAACCCGGCCAGGACCGATGGATTTTTTCGGGCGTAAAAATCCTAAGTATGGCTTCCTTCGGAAGGGAAGTAAAGCCGTGGGTCCCGTGTCGTACATTTACGGCACGAAAAAGAACCTCAAGCCTGAAAGAGAGGCCTCTGAGCAAAATTTGTCGGCCGTTTCACGCCCTGAGTTGAATGGGACGCTGATGACCTGAGCTGTTAAAGAGTGTCCATAAATAAATCATTCATTCTCCTCGTACAGCTCCCTGTCTCCTCCTTTCCTCGCGGCCCCTACCTCCCCTCCAGTCTTCATTCTTTCCTCGTCTTCTGCAGTTTGTTATTTATTATAGAGGCCGTCACATCTTCTCTAAATCTTCTTTCTTTTTCAGCATTTTGGTGGTTTTGGATGATTTGCATAGGTGTTATGTGTTTAACAAATATATTTATGATATTTTATTAAAGTGATATACACTGTTGATCCATAAGATAATGCGATAAATTGTGAAAATATTTTTTTTAAAGAAAGAAAATGTTCCAGGCGTTTCCTCTCCGGCATTTGCTATTTATGTAACTGAGTAAAACATGGGAAAAACGTCTTGGTAAAAGAGGACGGTCCTGGCAGGAACCAAATAAAAGACTTTCCTCTTATTAGCTCCTGCCTTAAAGACCTCGGCCATCCGTAGCGATATGTTTAGGTTAGTGTATGTATGACTTTATTAAAAAATTATAATTTTTCCCATTGTCCTGTATTTATTACGTGGTATCTTTTTCTTCTTTTGACACTGTTGGCATACCTGCATCTATGTTGTCTAATATCATTCTAACATTTTACCTTACTGCGTGGACTGTTATTTAGTGCTTTTTATTTTTGTGTTACAACCGTAACGTCATCATTACGCCGTCGTTTTCTCCTCCTTAGTCGTACATCAAGTATAAAAGTCGATTCACTTTTACGGGAAAGTGGATAAGTTACTATCTTTCAACGTATTCATTGTATCTTCTAGTAATATTTCCCCTCATTTTTACATTATTTTAGAAAAGTTTTTACCTATATTTGAGATTCGTCTAAACATGTAACAACAACAGGAATAAAATATATCTTGCTGTCATCTGTGTATTTATAGAGAAATAATATGGCATCGGTCAAAAAAGTTCAACTTTCTCCAGTGTCTTTGTTGTTTCCGCACATGTGGAAACTAGAAATATAAGAGAAGGCCATACACGAGAATAAATCCTATCTCCGAATGAGCATATGCAAGTTGTAATATCCGTATGTTTCTATCTTGGCTGATGTCTGCCTACGTTAATGCGCACTTACTTGTATTTGCACATCACATTTTCTCCCGCCTATGTTTTTAAGGCAATTTTTGAGGTATACTTAAAAAATATTTCTAAAAGGGCTTAACTAGTCCTCCAAAGTTTGGAAAGTTCATACCAACTTATAGTCTCTTATTCGAGAGTATTTGTTTACGTTTCTTTTTTCCTACTCAGTTCTGCATTCATATAAAAATGTTATTAAGTTATTCAATATTCAAAAAACCTACATGCACCATTTTGTTTATTAAAAGGGGTTTAATTTCTTGCTTCCTAACACTAAATAAGAGACCAACAGGCTTAAATACTTATTTTTGTACATGCTTATATATATATATATATATATATATATGTCGATAAGTAATGTATATATACATATATATACACTCAATATATATATTTTTTTGAGAAATATGTATACATATGTTCATTGTTTTCATATATTTAATTAATTTACCCAAAGCCTTTTAATAAATAAATAAAGTTTGTCTATGTCTTCATGGCCCAAAATAAATATTATTTGCTTCCACATATAGCTCATCAATTTGTATATTAAAGTCCCCTCGTTTGCTTTAATGTTAATTTCTTTTTAGAAGCTTGAGAATTATAGAAACTGTGTAATCAGTGAATAATTGTATAGGCATTGTTTCGTTAATTGGTTTAGAAATGTAGGCATTCTTTCCACTTTATAAGCGCAAAGCTATTAAAAATAAAACTTCCCAGTCAAAAGTTAAGAAATGGGAAATTGCACTACACTTCAACATTGAAAGATTCAGAACGAGAGATAAACTCTGACCCAGTTCAAAGTGAACGGGACAAATGATCTGAGAGGCTTACCGAAAATTCTATTTCAGGTGTGGGTGTGACGAATGTGTGACGTCACGACAGGAGGATTCGTTGCGTCACTCTCGGTCCCGCATTAACGCCTACCGAGCACTTGCCAGTCCGTCTCTGATCGCGCTGTCCTCCAAGGACCCCATCCTCACGGCCTTCGAGCTGTCGTGGGAACTGCGCAGACTCAGTTTCATGGAGCACGAGTTCAAATGCGAGTACCAGGTGAGTACTTTATAGTTGGATCTGATCAAAACTTGCTCTTTGTTTCGTGGTACAAGAGGCGATCTATTTGAATACTAGAATCGAATAACCTATCACACTGATTCCCAAACTGTGGGTCGTGACTCTAAGCGGGGAGACTTAGAGGTATTAATCTATTATTACAGTAACTTGAACAATTTGTTACACATAATTAATAAAGGGCAGTTGATTGCGCTAACAATTTTTAATTGAGAGATAATGGAGAGTGTGGGCCATTATACATTTCTGACTCAAATACGGAAGATGTTCTCTATCTCACCGCAGAAATGTTGATAATATGTTTACAGGAGCTACGGAAACAGTGTCAGGACTTCGCCACAGCCCTGTTGGACCATACCCGAAGCTCCTATGAACTCGAGGTGCTTCTCAACCACGATCCCACGGGTCCTGCTTTCGAGCATGGTGAGAGAATGCATCTAAACAGACTCAAACTTGCCATCAAACTCCGTCAGAAAAAGGTATGTTCAGAACATATAACCGAAAATACAACAGCAATAGTAATGTTGTTGGTGTAAATGAAGAGGTATTAAAACAAAATGAGATTAACATTTGCCTTAGAACACCTTTCAACCTCATTCGCATAGGAGGAAGTCTCGATTTTTAATAGTTCATCACAAGTGTTTCCGAGATTTAGTGCTATAAATATCTCTAAATGCTCGGAATAGTCATATGACAGTGCGGCACTGAACAACAGTTAACTCATTTTTAGAGTTAAATAGGTTTGTCTAAAGATAACTATCGGCCTAATGGATAAAGCGATAAACTGTAGTTTCGAAGATCGTAGGTACGGAACCTGCATAGTAATTGTATTTTAATTGTGTATTCTCATATATAAGATGTAAAAGAAAACAAACGAGACTCGAATTTGAGAACAATGATCCGCTTTTACACGTCTCTAGTATCATATCGACTGAGCCAAAGAGAGATGCTACACAACTTACGTGCGGCATCATTTCCAATTGAAGCTGCATTTATCAGTGGCGTACTGGTTCCTTAGAGACCATGCCATAACTTTAAATTTTGAACAGGGAGACTATATAATCCTAATCGCTTTTCTAAGAGACCTGGATTAGAGACCAATAAACGATTTGTGTCGCATATTTGGTGGTTTAAATATCATTTACTTCGATTATTTTTCTTTCGTTTATTTCATTGCCAGTGAAGCATGCTATTTATAATAAATACTATTTTGTAAGGAATTTATTATTATTGTTATTATTATTATTAAAGTAAAATATATGCAACCTGGACAATACGAATTGCCCAACATATAATGCACATATCTAACTAAACATCAACCATTGTGAATAAAACCTCTAAACAGGTTATATGTCATTCAAAGAGCTTACTGAAATTATGTATAAAATGGAATATTATATACTGCGATGCATTTATGACATATTTAATTGATTTTAAAGAGGCGTGAGTTTACCATTCAATCAGAATGTGTTTGAACTGGTGTCATATTGGTCAAGAGCAGCGAGAGGAAGAATTAAAATTAAAATCTCTCGAGAAGCTACTAATGCAGTGAGAAATGGAGTAACCAAAGAATAAATCAGCGTGTCTTAAACAGCATACGAACAACTAGCGTGAAATAGCTCACCATGTTAGGTAAAAGCGACCTCTCCCTGCTTGTTAGGAGGCCTTTGGCCTTAAGGGACACAATAGGCTATCTTTAGCTTTTACCGCTGTTAGTGAATTACTAGTGTATGCGCTCTGCACATCTTATGCTCTCTGTCACTGTGAAGTCAATTTGAACCCCCTCTTCTGGAAAGTAAATTTTGAACTTGCTACAATATGTATGAACCTTATTACAAACATTTCATAAAAATAATAGTTTAACCGGAAAACTGTAATTACCTTTGCCGTGTTTCTAAACTCATAATAGATATGAAACAAGGATAAAATCAAGAGAAAAATGAACATGGAGAGGAAAATTGTGTCGCCATTAGCGGTTAGGTGACAACAGCTCCCTTTGAATATCCATGTATAGTGATAGAGTTGTATAGCCCAAGTTGTCTCTCGAAAGTTTTCCAAAATATTTATGACAAACAGTTAAGAACCGGACGTAGAGGCTTCAGACATGACAATGTCTCTGCGCACACCGCCAATGCCACGTTTAACTTGTGAAGCTTGTCACCCACCCTCCGTATCGTCCTGACCTGACACCCTTGAACTTCCCCCTGTTCCCTCGTGAAGAATCGTCTGCGGGGAGAAGGATTTTCAGTTAGGAAGGTGCTGCAGCATACGAAGAGCAATTATGACAGTTGAAGACAGTGCTTACCTTTTTGATTCCGGAGGATATTGTGTATAGAGACCAAGGGGGAATGCTTTAAAGAAGAAGCAGTAGTAAGTTTAAGAATTATCATTAATATCTGACCCCTATCCAGAAATTTTCTGGGTGCCCTCCTATATCCTCAAAATGGTTGACTGGAACGCTTCATATACTATGTAATCCGTGTCGATCATTACCACAACACCGCCACGGGTGGCCGAGGTCTTTAAGGCGTGGACTCGTGAGCGGGAGGTCTGGGGTTCGAATCCCGCCAGGATTGTCCTCCCTGACTGAGGTTTTTTCCAGGTTTTTCTCAGTCCTCATAAATGGCAAATGCCGGGGAGGTACCCTAAACTTAGGCCTGGAACGATTTCTTCCTTAAAAATTAATTCTTTCCCAATATTTCATTTCATGTATCATCAGTGTCCATCTCCCTTGGTGCCTCTGTAGCAAAAACGGGCGTTAAATACATTCATTCATTTTATTCATTACCATAACTCTATCTTCCAACCGAAGTGTTCAGCAATTTGCTGTATGACTTTGATTAGTAGAATGGCAACCATTCCTGCTTTCCGCAAATGTTCAACCATGTGACAGTGTACATACATATTTTTCTATGTAGATTCTCGGCCTGGTTCAGAAGATTGCCACTTTGGCTCAGAATAAAAGTATTGTAAGAAGTTCCGCTTAAAAGAAACTACAGAAATAATCGCACAGCCTTTAATTCTGTCGGCCATTAACCTCCTTGCCGCTTACGTGTTTATGTCGAACTCTTTGTTTACCTTCCGCAATAAAACGGTTCTTAGTTGTGTGCTGGCTGCCCGCTGCCCCCTTCGAGTCAGAGTTGTGAATAAGTTAATGATGTGAAAACGCTTTAGGAAGACTAAAAGGCTTAATTCGGGATACGCATAGACCAGAAAACTTATCTCAAGTCATGCTGTATCACGGGTGGCCGTGGTCGGAAAGGCGCGTACTCTTTAGCGGAGGTCTGGGATTCGATTCCCACCAGAACAGTCTCCTCCCTGACTGAAGTTTTTTTCAAGGTTTTCCTCAGTCTTCATAAAAGTCAAATGCCAGGGAGGCACCTTAAACTTAGGCCTGGAACGTTTCCTTCCTTAAAAAAAATCCTACAAAGTAACAGAATGGGTACCAGGTTGTAAATTAAATCCGATGCTATTTAATTTGTTTATAGATGAGATAGGGGAAGAAATAGGGAGGGAGAATAGTCAAATTCCAACAAATAATAATAAAGACATTCCAGGTTTGCTTTTTTCGGATGATGTAGTAGCAGCTGCAATTGCAAGTGGAGGTTTAAAGAAAGCAACAGAAGCAACAGAGAAAGGTTGTAAAAATGCGGCTTAAAAATAAATAAAAGTAAATAAAAATATTTCGTGTGTAAAAAGGGAACAAACTTAGCAGAGATAAGAAATGCTGGCTAGATGGGAGTGAATTGAAGTGGAAAGAATTTCTATTATTTGGGGGTAAGACTGAACAGTAATGGAAAATGGATAGAACAAAGGAACACTAGGGAAGGGTAAGCTACCAATAGTATAAGAACATGCTTGAATAAATTTCCAAATATGAGTATAAACTGGCTAGAGAGAGTATATTTGGCTACAGTTGAATGGAAAATAATGCATAGGATAGAAATATAGGGGACAGAAAAAGAGTGGGAATGTATAGATCAGATACATAGAGCAGTCTGTAAAATAATATTGGGATTACCTAGATCAGCACCCAATGGAGTAGCCCTGATGGAACTGGGGAGGGTGGGCCGAAAAGGTCTGGTAATAAAATGCATTGTGAATTACTAGCAGAGGATTCAGTTGTTGGAGGAAGGAAATATTCTCAAAGACTACTTGGGGGTGCAAGAAAAATGAAAATGGGTAGAAAGTTGGATAGGTAGATTAAAGGAAATTGTAAGAGAAAATGGTTTGGGAGTGTTAGATAATTTAAAGTCAAAATGGGCAAGACGCGTGGAATAAAGTGAAAGCAAGGATTGGTGATATACAGAAACAGGAAATATTTGGTAGCCTAAGAGATAAATTACAGCAGTTTTAAGAAAGAGTGGGGCAGGGAAAAAATATTGAGATTTGTGACAAAATGGGTGTGGGCAAGAACAGGAACAATGATGCCAGATAGGACAAAAGTTGACAATTAATTGTGCCCACAGTGTAGTAAGGTAGACAAGACCTTTTACTGTATATTAGAATGTATGGAAACTGAAGGGTGGTGAGAGGAAATATGGACAAGTTTTAAAAAACAATCAGTTCGTTGTAGGAAAAAAAAGTTTTATTAAAACTTCCGTCCTACACTCAGGGTTAAAGTTACTTTTAAATATTGTTCTATTGCAATAAGGAACTTTGATTACCGCCACAATTCTCAACTCGCAAGCTGCATACAGAACTGCACATAACTCCACTGCCCTCAAAAATTTTACGACTCAACTGCCTTCAAACTGCCTCCAAAACTGCCCCTCATAACTCTCTAATCGGAAAGTTTTATATCTTGGCGATCGATCGGTTTCTGACGACGCTTTCTAACTTTAGTTCAACTATTTTAAAATATTATACTACGTTGCTATTGGCTGTAGTGCATGAATTCATATTACGCAATCTTCTGGTTGGTATATTTTTCGAAGTCCCTCTGGCTACAGGTGGGATGATAGCTTCTATTTGCGCGAAAAATATACCTCAACGGACTTCCGTTTCTTGTTTTCCAGAAGTTTGCGTAACAGCATTCCTTGAGGGTGAAAAATCGAAGTTCCTTTGTGCAAGTTACAACTAAAGCTTTCATGGTCACAGGGGATCTTGCAGGAAAGAGGGTGTCTGCATTTATGGCCGTTCTTCCGCTCTTCCTGCAGATAAAAGATTTTGGTTCTCGTCAAACTGACGGCCTTGTATAATTCTAGAAGGAGCTAATTTTCAGCTTCTCACTTAAAATATTATGCTAGCCATTTTTTTTTTAGTATTACTTTAATATTCAAATAATTTTATATTCGCCTAGTTAAAGTGACTACCTGGGGATGTACGTGGTGTAGAAATCTACCGTTTCGTTTTATAGTGATGAAATATAATTAGTCGGTCCTGGTGGTGTTGTGGTTACCATACGTGCCTCCTATACCCAAGATCGCGGGTTCGAACCCGGCCAGGATCGATGGATTTTTTTGGGCGTAAAAATCCTAAGTATGGCTTCCTTCGGAAAGGAAGTAAAGCCGTGGGTCCTGTGTCGTACATTTACGGCACGAAAAAGAACCTCAAGCCTGAAAAAAGAGGCCTCTGAGCAAATTTTTTCACTCCCTGAGTTGAATGGGACGCTGATGACCTGAGATGTTAAAGAGCGTCCGTAAATAAATCAATGAAAAAAAAAAAAAGAAGAAAAAAAAAAACATAATTCCCCATTTACGGATATTAACTGTATCATGATGCCAGAAGTTGGTCCTGGTGGTGTAGTGTAACCATTGCATACCTCCTAAACCCAAGATCACGGGTTCAATCCCGGCCAGTGTCGATGCATTTTTGGGCGTAAAAATCCGAACTAAAGTCGTGGGTCCCGTGTCGTAGATTTACGGCATGTAAAAGAACCTTAAGCCTGAAAGAAAAGGCCTCTGGGAAAAAATTGTCAGCCGTTTCACGCGCTGAATTAAATGGGACGCTGGTGACCTGAGAAGTTAAAGAGCGTCTGTAAATAAAGCAAATAAACAAAAATGATGGCAGAAGTTAGTCGAGCAGTTCATTTAATAGTCAGACGCCTTTCAGCGAGCTGCATTGTGCTAAATAATGAAGATAGTAGTGAATAAGGATGAGACAGAGTTGTTGGTAACAATGGTGCGAATGGAAAAAAGCAAGTAACTAGAGAATAATTTCCGTTGGCCACTTTGTATATCGTAAATTCCACATCCATCCATCCACATCCAAGTGTGGCCGAGGTCGTTAAGGAGCGGGCTCTTGAGAGGGAGGTCTGGGGTTTAATTCCCATCAGGGCCGTCCTCCTTGACTGGGATTTTTCCGGGTTTTTCTCAGTCCTCTAAATGGCAAATGCCGGGGAGGTACCCTAAACTTAGTCTAAAACGTTTTCTTCCTTTAAAAAAATCTTACCCAATATATCATTTCATGTCATGTACTATCATTGTCCACTGCCTGTGGTGCCTCAGTAGTAAAAACAGGCGGTAAACGCTATTAAAAAAAATCCACATCCACATAATTATGACCTTTCATATCATCAAGGTTTATTTTACAATGAGTGAAGTCTTGAAGCTTATAATCTGTTTCCTTGAGTGTTCTTCCTTTTCTTGCCGATATTAACCTAAAAATCGTAAACAATGCAATAATTTAGTGCTTCCTACGCAATGGACCCTGTTCCATTATTAATTGAATCAGTTTTCCGAGAGTTTTCAGGAGGTTTCCATTCGAAATAAGGGAAGACATAACCTCCTTTGTGTAACTTACGTAACCTACAACATTAAGATTCCTGCTTTATGTTACATTTACGGATTAAGTAGCCATGCTTTCCCACCCTCAGAAGTCGACTACAATTTAACCAGGATGGGGGAGCATGCTACGAATGAACAGTGGTGGCAATGAATAAAAATAATAAAGAAATACACTCACTTTTAACAGAGACGTTTAAAAATATAAAATATAGATAATCAATCTAATAATATAAAAGTATAATTCTTCTTGTATTTATAACAGGTCCCTGGTATGAAAAGTGCGATTAAAATGACATACAGCAGAAACCAATCTTTCTTGCATAGGTTACATCAATTTAATTTTTTCTAAAGTGATTGCTGAGTTATTTGAGATGTTGGTATATTAATTATCGTGCTCTGTAATTTGTTATCCTGTATGTTCTGCATATATCTCGAGATTGTGAATTTTCTCTCATCACTCGCAAAATTTTCCAATGAAATGTATCCTGATTCGTTACGAATCATTTGATTCCGCAGCAAACTTTCTATTGCTTCGCACTCTCGGGTTACGCTGGCTCTGCTGCCGAGTAACCTGCCAATATGCGTCTCAGCTTCCCCCCTCCCGCACTAAATGTCACTCGCTCCATTTCAAAAGCACATTGCACGCATTAATTCTTCGTCTGTCGACATCCATTCACATCTATGGAATATGTGGTGTAGTTTGGAAAATTAGGCCCCTCAAATCTGGCCTGAAAATTGGTCGGTCGATTTTCTGGAATTCTACTCTACTACCGGACCGAACTTAGACGTATTTAAGCCAAAATATTTGGAATTTGTTGTCAATTTTCTGCGATATAGACATGGTTTCTTCTTTAAATCAATCTCATCATATTTATCAAATTAAGGATTACACTATCTTATTCACCCAGGGAGCTGCATACATCTTCGTCATAATTTTATATCTAATTTGTTTTAATACAGCAGCCCTTTTAATTGATACAGTCAGAAATAATTTAGGGTTAAAGTCTTAAAGTTCCCAGTGCGTCAGAGTTAATTTTTAGTCTCAGCAATTGGCTAAAAATAAATTAGTGACAATGTGGATTAAAATGATTTGACTAGATTATTTGTTTATTTTTTTATTATTATTAAAGCACGGCTATACTTGTGGATGTGTACGCCTCCGTGTTTTTCTGCTACTACGCTATGGTATCCACTTTAGAAACGAAATTTTGGATAGAAAACTGCATTATAATTCTTTATAAAGCAGGTAAATACGGTAAACATGTTTTACCCCAAATTACAATGCGCAGAACTTACAGGATTTTTATGACTACTGAATTTACTCGCATATTCCTGATACTATCGGAATTCGAAATATTTCACAAGGAGTGCAAGTGTGGAGTGCAGTGAGTCATCTGCTAAACTGCGTTGTAATTGATCAACGTAATTTAAATTGTTCAGAGGGGTGATGAGCGTTGAACTGGTCGCTCTCCATGTTCCCTCTGTAATGCAGGACACAACCCCAGTTGGTCGCGCTGTTTAACCACAGTGCATTACAGAGACTTTCAACTGTTTCACTTAGGAATTTTTATTTCATTTTAACTCATTGTACCCCAATAATTTTACTTTCTACTGTTTTCCCCATTCTTATTGCGATACTGGATCATTCTATGATAATATACCTTAAGCAAGAGATAGACTTGCAGTATTTCACATTTAAAATTAACACAAAACGTAACATGGCCCGTAAGTTCGAAGTCAAACATTTTATGATAATTTAATTTACAGAGTTAATGTTCTTTAATTTTTAAATTAAATTGTCTAGATTGCTAGTATTAGATTCGAACAAAACTCAACATACATTGTATAGAGTTTTCCTGGTACCCTGTAGATAGAGTTTGCACAAATGTTGTCTTTTAATTTAGTCATAGTTAAAAACTGCAATTTTTAAATTAGTTTAGATAGCTTATTACTATTATTTGTATAAAACCGTTTTCTGATGACCTAGCCAGTTTAAAAATTAAATAGCATTGCTAAAAACTTGCGCTGGTATTTACTTCATACTATATACCATAACATTCTTTTGGTACTTATGCATAGGAAATGAGTTGCTCTTTTTACGAGTTCTGTCAGAAAGTTCCAATATTATGCCTAAAGCACGAAAATAGAATGGACCATGAGGATGCGCGAGTAGCCATCTTGAGCTGTGACCTTCATTAGTTGTTATGCCAAGTGGCGTCGTTCTGTGAACATAGGAACTGTGCTGCACAAGTTTTGTTGCCAAGTGCAAGGTCAGATATCCGATTTCATTATTTACAGCATCTAGAATAGTAGATTCACCATGCTGGAACATGTCAGAATCTCCGCTAACGTCCTTTGGATGATCCAACTTTCTTGTCGACGTCATCACTGGGGATAAAGCTTACAACTCGGAGACCAAACAGAAAGCTTAGCATTTTCAAGACCGAAGAAAGGGAAGTAGCGCCTCTGTCATGTTCTTTGATTGAGGTTGTGCATGAACATTCTTCCCCGAGAGGCAGACCAGCAACATCGACTTTACTGCCTGCTCTTAGGCGTCTATGGGAACATGTTCAGCGCAAAAGACTTAAAATGTGGCCCGAGGGGGACTGGATGCTTCATTCACAGCAATTGCTCACAGAGTGTTACTGACGAATGAGTTTCTCGGTCAAAACTGCATCACCGTACTCGCCAGACTTGGCCCTTGCAACTTATTTGTGTTTATAAGATGAAGCGAAACGTAACGAAATCCACGACGAATTATAAAAGATGCTTGACACGCTTCGACATCAAGACTTCCAGAAATATTCTACACGGTGACAAAAGCTCTGGGATCTATGTAAAAATTAAAATCAGATATGTGCTTTGTTATGTATAAATTAAGCCTATTTTTGGAAAAAATTTGATTGCACCTACTATATATTTAAATATCCCTATATTTAAAAATATTTTCTACAACAATTTTACGTTCAAAGCTTTAATTAAAGGCGTATGTAGAAACATTACGAGATATTTACATGTAAATCAGTTGGCTGATCACATAAATGCAGTACATAGTCTGTTTTACAGTATGTTTTAAGTTTTGGAGGTAAATATCGATTTAAGTTGTACTTAGGTTATTATTATTGATTTATTTATGGACGCTCTTTAACATCTCAGGTCATCAGCGGCCCATTCAACTCAGGGCGTGAAACGGCCGACAAATTTTGCTCAGAGGCCGCTCTTTCAGGCTTGAGGTTCTTTTTCGTGCCGTAAATGTACGACACGGGACCCAGGGCTTTACTTCCCTTCCGAAGGAAGCCATACTTAGGATTGATTTTTACGCCCGAAAAAATCCATCGGTCCTGGCCGGGTTCGAACCCGCGTTCTTGGGTGTAGGAGGCAAATATGGTAACCACTACACCACCAGGACCGACTTGTACTTAGGTGAAATAAAAGGGACAGCACTTTATGTTGGTTAAATATATGCAGGTGATGTCACTATTCAGATATCTGATCTTTTAACTAAAATGTTCCATAATATAAGCAATTACATTATGCAACTCTACTCTCAATCTATACTCTTAATCTTCTCCTTCCTTTTTGGCTGGCTAATTAGTAAATATTTCATCCCTTTAAACATTAGCATTATTCATAAAGATAATTATATTAACTTAATTTAAGCATTGTATACTTTCTGTTTTTGCTTCTTTATTAGTTCTTGTCATTGTGTAACAAAATATCTTAAATTTATATCATTTCCTACGTTGTTATATATAGCATTATAGCACTTTAAAAGTTCGAATTTGTTCTACTGGATTATTATTTAAATAATTTTCTATCTTGTGTATTTCCCAGGAAATGTTCAATTTCTCGGCATAATTTTCAAATTATGTGTGTTCATTATCTTAGGAGGTGGTAATGCTGCGAAAAGTTCTTCCTCATAAGCAAACATAATTTTAATATGGCATAATGTGCAAGCGATAATCAGTAAGTAAGGTTCCCTTGGTAACACTGGTTTTTAATGTTTCGTGTAAATAATCCGATAGTACAAACCCTGTTAATGATTTCTCTGTGACACGTTCTAATGATGACACTACTTGAAATATCATTCTGCGTGATTCTCTAATTGTTTTTATGAGCTAAACCCAGAGAAATTCACAGGCAAGTGGTTTTAATTATAGAGGTTTTCGGTGAGCGAGCATTAAGCGCACAACACTTGAACACGAAAATTCTCTGACTAATGAACAGCTCTACGGCGTCAGAAACAGAATGTATGTCGCACTGGAAACTGCAGTCGTTTCAAATCGAATGGTCTCTCAGTGGATTGGACAAATACGTGGAATAAAACCCCTACCTGTTTTTTTTTTTTGTTTGTTTGTCCTTTTGATGAAATGATTTATTGCATAATTTTTTCACGCATAACCTTGTTCCATTTCAGAATGGGTGGGTCAATTCTAAGCACTAACATTAATAACGATACAATTATAAGAAGTACATCCCAACTGGTAAATAATTAAAAAATGTATTTAAATACAACACAGCCAGGTATCAATAACACTAAGCTCTTCTTTAATTTCAGATCAAAATGATTTGTACAGGGTGTAACACTTAAAACGAACCACCTGAATAAAACTACCATTTTAGTGATGGAAGATATTTCTTCAGACAAAAGTGTCTTGATTTTAAAGTGGATTTAGTGTCATATTACCAGATTTTTATACATAAAGGTGTCAACTTCGTTATTTTCAATGGATGATACATATTTTATTTTTTACTTATTAATACAGTACATATGTTTGAGGTTATTTGAATTCGTTGAATTAAAAAACGATAAGTTATATCAAGAAAAGGATCAAACTTTCGATTAACTGACAAACGTGTGACTGTTCAAAGTGATGACCTGTGGACGAATCTGTGTGGGCGTCAACTTTCATCTGTACTTATCAGTTATCACAGAGCACGCCAAAGCAGTTGGTGATATTGTGACATGATCAGAATATTTTTAGAATACAATCGCACTTCTGTTCTTACTTGGCGATATTGGTATAAATGAAAACCATATCAATTTTCTTTACTTTCGTCTAAATAACATTAAGAAATCATCTGGTGGCTACAACAGGTGACTAGAAACTGAACAATGGAAACACAAACCAGTTGAAAGTCTGTTTACATTTCATTTGTAACATAATGTGTCAGTTGCAGATGCACATTAACTGATACCTTGAAGTAAGCACTTTCTCTTGGGGCCAGTTGTATACAGGATCAACTTCAGTTTAGGGCATAAAATTAACCATCAATTTTACCTAACTTGGAAATTTTAGTTATAAAAACACTAATCTAATTTATTTCATCTCAACCTCAAATTAAGATTTAACTCGTGAAATTTCACATGTTCAAACACTAACAGTATTTTCGTAATTGTTAAATAAAACGTTTCTCAGAGTACAAAAGCATAAAACATTTATAAATAAAATGCTTAGCTACGTTTTATTCTAATTTCGTGTAGATAAAGTTTCTTCAATGTTTCACTTTTCATTTCCGCATTATGACAACAGACATAGTTGTGTTCAATTGCAGGTTACTTAGGCTAGCCTTGCAAGCGGCATATTGTACAGATTTCTGATTTCCGACATCTCATCCGAAGATGAATTTCACCATGCCCCTTGAGTATTTCACTAGAGAAATAGTCCGTTACAGAACTGAATGACAAAAAATTCAAAATGCGATTTCTCTGTGCAAAAGAAGTCGAAGAAATGGAACAGATGTTACGTCCCCGATTACAATCACAAACTAAGCGAAATCATTCTTTGAATTCGATGTTCATGATATGGCTAAATTTAAGGTTCTGTGCGATAGGAGCTTTCAAGTAGTTTTCGAAGTATATTCAAAGTGGAAAAAGGAACGGCCAGTACAACCATCCATAAAGTTACTAGAGCAATTGCAGCTCTGATACCTCAATTCATTAAAATGCCACCCGAAGAGGGTGGTGTAAAGAAATTGATGCTAGACTTCTATAACATTCACAACTTTCCTGGAGTTTTAGGTGCTATGGACTGCTCACACATATCCATTATATCGCCTGGGGATGATAATGCAAAAGTCTTCAGAATAGAATTTGTATATTCTTTTGCAATTTTCCCCATATACGTTCTTTAGCCTTATTTGAAATCGAATCTTTTTTTTTTAATTATTCCCTGATATTTTAGCACTAGATAAATGATAAAATCCCCCTCATGTTTTGCTCAAATTTGCAAGCTCACGTTCACTTTGACTTTTTCTTACCCATGTGTAAAGACATATTAAGACATGTCTAGGAGATGGAAAAAAAATGAATAATTGTTTCTTTTCTTAAGTTAAACAATTGAACATCAACTCGCTCTAAACAGGGCTTTCTTTACAATTTCGCGATTTGACGGCTATTGCAAACTGGAGGTTACGTAGTCTTAGGTTATTTTTATGCAACAAAAATTATGTGGCAAGTACTATTGCGCATATTTTCTAACAACATGCGATTTTTTCCCCTTCTCTACTTCTTGGGGAAAAGTGAAAGGCAAAAATCCATTTAAAATTTCATTATCAACTGCAGAACTCATAAGATTGATTATTGCTAAATTAATTCTAATATTACAAGAAAATCTGTGCAATGATAAATTTAGGAATTAAATTTGTTCATTTTATAAGATAATAGTTTGTAGTGTAGATATGACACATATGCCATTATGATTTGAAAGCATCTTGTCCAACCTTTGAATGCAGCTCGAAACACGTTTGCTGCCTGAAATTGTTGCTCTTGCTTCTCCAATACGATTGTTCAAGTCCTGGAAACCTCTAATTTTGCTTTTGTACACTTGACTTATTAACGCTCTTTTTTTCTGCTGAAACATCACAGGCGATGGACACTGGTGATGCATGAAATGAAGTGATAAATTGGGAAAGTTTTTTCTAAGTAAGAAAGCGTTTCGGGCGTATTTTTAGGGCACCTCCTTGGGATTTGCATATATGAAGACTGAGGAAAACCTGGAAAAGAACCTCAGTCAATGAGGACATTCCTGGCTTCTTTCGAACTCCAGACCTCTCTCTCACGTTCATATCTTTAACGAACTCGACCACCCATGTCGGTATTCTGACTTTATAAGCCCCAAGCAAATGGTCGAAGGGCATGAAATCTGGTAAAGGTATGGCATATTTAAGGCGAACGTCAGCCTATCCGTTTATTGAGAAATCGTCGGTTGAGCCATTTGCTAAAATCCAACGCAAAATGAGGAGGCGATCCATATATTGAAAGAAAATTATATCCTCAAGTCATCCGAAATTTCCGAATAAACTCCCGTTGTGTCTGCATATGTAACACCGCGCAATCGAACACTGGCAATACTCATTTGTTTCTCTATAAACTCCACCTATATTGATAGTCTGAAATAAAAAAACAAAAGCATTAATGTGTTCAGGACTTTGTGACTTTATGATACAGTGTTTGGAAATAGATGGTGGCCATGCTGATATAAAATAAAATATAAGTGTGTATATACACACACACACACACACACACATACCAATCTGCTTACCGGTACATTTTATTTGCAATAAACCATTATTTCATGAAAATGGACCGAAACTTTGTCCATTATACTAAATAATGGCTTGCATTCGTATTGTTACAACAACCTTATTCCTTTCGTTAACCTAGTGGTACGAAGTTTACTTTTAAAACAGAAACTTAAGATGAACTCACGTCAAAACGCTTTGATTTATTAAACCTGAGTACTAAATTTTAATTCCCTTGTTTTGTATCTGTCAACTGTTACAGTAAGAACTTATTAACTTTAACACGATAATACAGTATAGCACGCCGTTTGTTGAAGACTAAAGGGGGTTTTTACCTGAGGTGTGTCGACGATTCGCCACACGTTGAATGCCCGATTTGAAGCGGTTTTTATGTGCTGAAGTTGATGTAGTCGTTGTACCGAGGGTCCCACTTCATACCCCGGGTCGTTCAAAGGCCGGAAGTCTCCTTTCGTGTTTTTATTGATCACGGAAGGAGGGAAACGGAGAGGGGTGGTTTAAATCACACGACCTTGCCTAATTTTAAATGCATTGAAACACTAGTTATTGGCCACCTGGTTCGTTATATCTACAACTTTCATGACGCGTGGTAAATGTGCTGCATCTGTATACCTCTTTGCTACTGCCCCTGGTAAAGCGATTTGGAAAAAACTTTCTGGTAATGCGTTAGACTGCCTTAACTTTCTGATCTGAAAAGCCCGCTCCATCTGGTAAAAACGATCCGGTAAAAAAGTGCTTTGCTAGATTTGTTTCTCCTTATAAATGAAATCCAAACGTCGCTAGGTGATTTCATACGGTTACGTGAGATTTACAGCACAGCGCCCACGGCTTTTCTGGGCTTTTTGAAACTTTAAATATTAACTGGTGATTTCTTGAGCTGTCATACGCGCTTATTTTAAATTTATCCATTTCTGGCACTTTATTGGAGAGTTCCTCATCATACGATGTAACGATTTCATCGCCGACACCTGTTCCCCCTTCTACCTTTAACGAATTTTGAAGCATCTTCAGCAACTAAGATACAAAAATATCTATTGTTCAGCCACCTGCATGCACTTAGCTTTGTTATAATAGAGGTACCCGTCGCTGTAGCCATTACCAGCAGAAGAAACACTAAGGGTAATAAAAGGCAACCTTTTCCCTATTTTCATAGAGCCAAACGTCCAGGTAGCCATGAATACATTTAGCAATACATAAAATGCCTCAGTTTGCTACTATAAGCTATATTTTATAATTATTACTATTTTCATTATATAAAAGCATTAACACTTGGGCATGCGTGGGTGTGGGGATCTGTCTCAAGCCTAAGTACATGTATGTAACTTACTTGCTACTTTATTGCATAATTATAGCTTAACTTCTCAAAATTCCTTTAACTTTGTATTTAGATTGAGGAGGGCAAACGCGTGTTTGAATAGTATAATTCGTTTTATAAAACTCCATTATTATTGTTACGTTTCACTGACAGATTTAGAGCTATTTGCGTACCTTTTTCATGATATGCCTTTAATGATTTACACATAATCATAAATTTAAATAATGGCGCTGGCAAAGGGAAAATAAATAAATAAGTAAATTAAGCCTAAAGCTATCCATAGGATGAATTTAACAAATGTATGTACTTGCCATCATAAGTATGGGAAGAGTTTTAATCACTTTCAAGTCTTTCTAAATAAATGTGTCTATTTGGCATATCGAAAGCATTATAGAAGTGTGATAAACTCCCAGTACGTCAGCAATCGAATTTCCAATATTATCAAGTGGTTTATACCTTGTGCTGGCTTTTTAAAATAGGATATTGAAAAAAAGTGAACATTCGTTAAAATCGTAAATGTAACTATGCATTAAGAAGCAACCCATTTCTACTCATTTAAATTCATGTCCCAAATTAAATGTATTAGCATGCAATTTGGCTTATGAATTCCAATAATGATGGGCACATGTAGCGGAATGCTAACCTTGAAGCAGTGGAAGCCGGATATTCTGTTTATTGGCAAAATCTAAGTCTGTACATTTGATGAATATATTGCTCCGTGCCCAGTCAAAAGGAACGATTCCGAGAAATTAATGTTTAATGAAACGTTTGTTTCCCAGCCACGTTTCCAGTTCATTCGAGCGGAAACTGTGTGGCGTGTTGTTTCTCTTACGTTATTTGTGCTCAACATGATTCAGAAGAGTACTGCGTACGACTTGAAATAGCTCCTTCACTTCCAAATGAAAAGAGGTTTGTTGTTTCATCAATAAATACATGAAGCGAAAAAAATACTGAATCAATGGTTTCTGCTATTATTAAAATAGAGCACGTCAAATCAGCCATAATGGATATCGTAGGAACGGCGTATCGAATGTTAAAATCACTTGCCCGTCGGATATTGGAATTCTGCATACGGACGACAGGGGAAAATAGGCAGTCCATTTGTAACAGAGAACCAGCGGACTACATTACGCAGAATGATGAAGGTGAAGATGGGAATGAGATGAGATAATGATGTAGCAACGGCGGAATGAATTGCAGGCGCCGCTTCGTTTGTCATTAATTACACTTAGGTCACTGGGATCGAACCGGGAGGTAACCAATCTAACCACTTAGGCACGATACCGTCACCTTTGCATTCTTTGGAGAGAGAATTTCAAACTTTAACCAACTAGAGGAATAAGAACAATGTAGACAACAAAGTTCAAATAATGCATTAGCAGCTATCTAAAAACAAAATTAGTTGAAAATGAGTCTTAGCAATAAACGTTTGCAGATAAATTTCTATCAAGCGAAACCGGCCATAAAATTATCAAACTTTTAAATAGTTCCTGCATAAGAAATGCTCAAATTTTATTTTTTGGAGAGATTTAATTTTCAATCTCCAGATTCGTGACGTAAAAATGAGTAAACACCTTTATACTTATGACGAATGTCTGTGTATTTTTATATTTTTAACTTTGAATAACGTTATATTCGAAGGAAGGCCTATTTAAAATTGTCGGGTTTTAACACATAAAGAAATACCATTTAAAGAAATACCATTAATTTCTCTAAATAAATAGAATTCTTATGTATTTTAAAGTAGATGCGTTTCAGCCATCTGCAGAGCCAATCGATTAAATCCCCATTAAAAGATAAAGTTAAAGATAGCCTATTGTGTCCCTTAAAGCGCAAAGGCCTCCTAATAAGTACAGAAAGCTCGTTTTTTCCTAACGTGGTGAACTATTCCACACTAGTTGCTCGTATGCTGTTTAAGACACTGACTTATTTGTTCTTTGGTTACTCCATTTCTCACTGCACTAGTTGCTTCTCGAGAGATTTCCATTTTTCTCTTCCTCTTGCTACTTTTGACCAATCTGGACCTGCATGTTACTTGAAGAGGTCTGTCCATCCTCTTCTGGATCTGCCTTGTGTCCTTTTTCCTATCCGGCGGTCCCACATGGAGATCATGTAGGTCATCTATTGCCCTGCATTCTTGCAACGTGCCCGCCCTATTGCCATTTGATTCTGGTAGCTATTTGTGCGATGTCTTTTGTCTGAGATAACTAATTTTTTAATACTATAGGTATTTTGTCCTTCAAAGTTATTCCCAGGATCTTGCGTTGCATTTTTCTTTGGCATGTTTGAATTTTGTTCTTTTGTTTTTCTGTTAGTGACCATGTCTGGCACATCGATCTTTCCGTTCAAGATCATATTTAAGGCGTTAATTCAGCTCTGCCACAGAATCAATTGATACTTTCTTTCAGTACACTAATAATTGCTATTAATTTTGAAGTTACTTTATTATTTTTTATTAATTAAATTTAACGTTTTAAAATGGAACGCCACAGGTTAACACTAAAATAGGAGATATTTGCGATGACATTCGGAAGCGTATTCAAGATAAATCAAAGAGCAGAATATTCTATTCATTAGCCAAAATATTACAAAATTGTCTCGGTTTATTCACTGAGAAGGATTTTATTGTATGTTATGCACTTATTACATTCTAGATTGAAGAATGTTACTCTTTACTTTTGGAGATGAGCTAGCGCCTAAGTATGAACTGATTCGACAGTTCCTCTTTTCGCAGGCCAACGGCGAGGTTTGTATACCCTGCCTTGTCCCTTGTCTTTGCTGTCTATCTGCCTTTTTGACCGTATTTAAACACAGTCCTTTTCTTCGATCATCCACAAGGGTTGACATAAGCAATCGTTAGATAGACATTAACTCTCAAAAGCGTTAATAATTCCATTAGCAACCTCTATACTTTCTAGTTTCAGAAATCATATCTAAGTAATATTCTTTATCGACTTGTCTTCCTGTGATTCAAATGGCATCTCGTACACGAGGCTTATTAGTGCACCCAAACAAAATAATCAAGTAGACCAGGCCATGCAAAGCGTCCAGCGTGGCTAATCCATTGCTCAGTTTGAATGCGATCAGACCGCAGTGAAGTGAGAAGGTGCACCATCGTGCTGATACCACATGTGATTCCAAAAGTCAAGGATAAAATTCTCGAATAGCAAGAACCGTGTCTTGTAGATAAATATTGAGTTGAGAAGGCTTGGAGAAGCTTAAATATTACACATATGACGGTTGGTTTTAAACAATTTTAATTATAATAAAATTTTTGAAAAGTGTAATTCTCAATCAGATCTCAAATGTTTATTGTTCTTCAAAAGTTGGCTACTCGCACAGACGTACCACCATACTTATGATTATTTAACAGAAAAATTTTTGATTTTGTTTCTTTAACTACCCTAGAAGTTTCAGTACTAAATTTAGCAACACGTGGTATGTACGTTTAATTACTCAAAGATTACTTATTCTTTTTAGACAAAGACAACTATAATTTTGGGAAAGTATGAACTGAACAGTAGAGCAATGAAAGAACATATAATTACGAAAGAATCGTTTGACATGGATATATAAAGCCAACTAGGATTAGAAATTGAAACTGGGCACTATGTATTGTATTCCATAATTAGATTATGAAAAGGTATATAAAATCTTAAAAAAAAAATATTACTAAATATTGCTAAGCTTAAATACTGAGAATAGTAAGAGAATTTTAATGAAAATTGTTTTAAAACATTCTCAAAAATATATCTTCACGAATGTATAGGCTAGATATGGAATAAGTCATGAAAAAAAATTAAGATATTATAGAAACCGATTATTCAGGTATTACACAAGAAATAACAAACGGGAAACTGAAGGATAAAACTAGAGTTCCACTCTTTCACTGACAGGGTCATTTCTTAGCGGAATTGATTGTGACGCTATGTAATTATTGTTAAGTTGTAGCTGTATCCAAGCAAATTTTAATTACGTGATCGCCAAATTTCACGACCTGGTCTACACAAAAAAAAAATGTGTACAGTTTGTCTTCTATACTGCGCATTTGAAAGAGAGAATCAGAGAAGCACTTCAAAATGTCACATTTGATTATTTAGTCGTTTGTAACAAAAAGCATTGTATTAATTAGATGTATATAGTTCATAATTGGATGCCACAATTACAAAAAACACATAAAGAAACTGTAAGTTAGCCTATTTATTGTGCAAATAGTTTTGAAACCTTACCATAACTTTATGAACACACTGTAGATATGCCGAAATGTTGAAACTGTGTTTTTATTTTTTATTTATTTTTGTCATGGTACAGATTTGGTTTGGGTCAAAAGAATACAAGAATTCCACGAACTCGCAAAAAATAGCTTTTAAATTTTTTATACAATTTCCAACCTAGGAATTACGTTGAATGAGTGTGTCCTCTATCATTGCGAGAAATCTCTATTAATATGAACATTCTATCATTTTGTGAATTCAAACCCCAGCTTTGAGAGGTTGCGTTCTGATAAAAAAAAAGGCAGATTTATCACATCTATTTTTTCTACTGCAATGTTTTCGGCCTTGTTTATATTCCTAAATACAAAGTACGTGTATATTAATAAAGTATTTTATATATTCTATTGCAATCCTCCCCCAGTGGCTGTTTACAACTATCTTCCAAGAGGTTACAACCCACACTTTGGAAATCATTGGTCTGGGACGATAAAATGAGCACTACATGTCGAAATGCCCGTTATCTGCGAAACTTCTGTAATCGACATTGATGGTCTTCCTTGCCATTCAACTTCAATCATGCCTGTGTGACTGCGTTCGAAATACTCACTTCTCTTTGGGTGGGCCCGAAATAGCTTGCTTTATTCACCACCGTTATTTCACAATGAATCTCAAAACAATTGAAACGCTTCGCCCACAGAAATTGCGCGGTTCCTGCTAACTCGAGCTTTAACATTCTATCAGCTGACGCTCCATTTTACATGTCTGCTTCAGCTTACCTGTTGCCATTGCAACAAAATTGACTCAACAGAATGAGGGGAAAGGGAAGTGAATATAAACTCCGCGGATACGCAACACTTGCAATTGTTTTGCAATTCTACCGAGTGATGGCTACAGTTCTAACTTGCTTTTTAATCAAAAAATCGAAACGTTTTCTTTGTAGATATATCTCTAAAATTTAAATGAACTTTTGTTTTGGGCACTTAGGTTTTTAAAATGCGCCCTAAAGCACTGATGTTTCTGAGCATGTAATGGTGTAAATTAAAAATAAACATTATATTGGAACTAAAAAATAATAAATAACAACTCTGGATTCTCTTCGTTTGCTCTTGTTAGCATTTGGAAAATTAATTTACAAAATTGGTCTATTTTTCTGTCTTCTTTAATCACTAGAATTTTTTAAATTTTTTTTCTTATCCAAATGAAACATTGTATGTAATAAATATGTGTATATGATATATGTACAAGATAGGAGCGCTAAAATCAATACTTAAGGGATAGTAAGCGAATTTAGGGATTTAAATTTATAAAAAAATTCTTTATGAAATTGCACACCTTTATAAGTGTAAAATATTATAATAATATTTTCTGTAAATGTATTTAAAGCTATTAAAATTGAATTTATTTAAATGGTTGCATAGCAGACCATGCCCACATTTTGTAGTTTCAACGTTCAAACACTTATATGTCCTCCAGGTACAACATCCAAAATATATAATAGTGTAAACTCCATGTGTTAATCTATAACTGCAGTATATGTCATGCGTTCTGAAATCTTAGTGCTTCTGTTTATAGATCACGACACTTTTTTTTCTGCCTGAAGCAGCAGAGCACGCCCCACAGTTACTTCGCGGATTTAGCATCTTCTCACCTTAAACACTTAGAAGTATTGTTATCACTCTAAGCTTTTATAAACTTCAGACTGTCCTCATTCTTCGAACTAAACGGCACTGTAATTGCGGCCAGTAAAGAATGCCTAAACAGCACTGACTTCTAATCTCTGACACAACTGCATGCAACGGATTTTCGGACCGAATGCGAAAAACTTCTCTGACAGAATGCTCGCGAAGACTTGCTGCTAGCTCCCTGGGCTGTATGCTTCAGAAGACTTTAACAAACTCGTCCCTTCGAGTAATTTTCATCTCTTTTAACAAAACCCCAGTCGTTCTGTCGTATAACGCACGAACTATCTTTAAGTTTTAAAGATATCGCCTTTACCGCTTCTCATTGGTCAGATTTCGCGCCACTTCTAGCTCAACAAATAAAGTCATTCTTGAGAAGCGCCAATTTCCGGCCGTCTGTTATATACGTTCTCCCCTGCTTGCGTTGTCCAACGGTACAATCTTGGGTAGCTTTCCACGCAACTGTCCTATACAAAACACTGGCAAAATCACTCTTAGAATCTTTGTTCAGGGCCTAACAGGACATCTCGGCCTTCAATCTGTTTTTAGAACAGTTGCTGTTTCCTTCTGAAGGCCAAGCAACTTTTATGACCTCTTTTTACTCTCGCTATATTCAATACTAACAATTAGGCTCAAGGACTTTTTAGCTTGGAGGAAAATATCAAAGTTTCAGCTATGCTCCCTTTTCGGAACTTCCTGGCTGGCATCCAGCTGCCCTTAAAACATTTATGAAATTCTTGATCTCAATTAAAATATAGTTATATCTTATTAATTATCGTAATAGTTTAATTCTGATATTAGTACTCAATTCAGGGGGTCTTTGTAGACCTGATAAAACTGCTTCAGTTATCTCCTCTAACATAACAAGAAAGCTGCGTCTTGCCTTTCCTGATAAATGCTGCAACGGAGAGATGAAAACTTCACAGCTTCTTCTTCGTGATGCGGATGCTGTGTGAGACAGATGATAGATGCTTCAAGACCCACCACACAGTCCGAGATTGAATCCTTTGGACTTTAATCTATTTTGTTCACCAGAAGACATCTTGGGTGATAAACGACTCAATTTTGTCGCACTCTCAGAAAAGAGTTGTATGAACCATACATACAAGGTTTGGTTATAAAATAGCTCACACATGTAGCTCACTTTATGTATATTTTTTTTTTCGTTTTATTTAAGGTAATTGTTAGCAGAACAGCAATGCTCCTATTATTGAAAATTAACAAACACTGTACGTCTAAATAGATCGCTATTTGTTACTGATAAAAATAAACCTATTAATGTGGAAAAATAATATTAACTTGCTTTATTCTAGCCCTTCTCTCATAAATGTGTTTATTAAATAGTAAAACGTTACTTTCTGTTGCACAAAATATTTTGGAAGAAATGCATACTTTTAATTCCTACATTTGAGCAGTTGATAACTTAGTAAATTTCAATTGAACAATTAATTCCTAAAGGAAGTGGTATTTTAAATTTAATATGAGATTAAGTATAAACCCTAAAATATAATATGAAAGCTACCCGACTTTCCTTTACTCAAACTTTACCATAGTTTTTCGCTACACAGTTATATTTCACAGCGGGGAGTGCAATAGATAGCGCTATGTTTATATAGAACCGCACTGTAAAAGGAAGTCTATATCCCTCTTTGTTTAGTTTGTAGGAAAGAGACTTTATTAAATATGGCGATCAATGCAGTGAGAGATGGGGGATCAAGACTTACTCTAGCGTAATGATTTTCTGTGTTTTATAATAGGTTTAAACCTACAGTGATGTCGAAGATATTCGGCAGAAATAGCGTTTTATTCATCACGGTTGGGAAATGGCATCCTGGAACTGAATATCTATAAGTCGAACCTTGTACACTATAGTGGTGAAGGAGTAACTCTTTCTTCCTTCCAGGGACGGTTTCTTTAGAAGGTTGCCGGTTTGCCCTACCCCCCGACATTTTCTTCGTTAAAATTTCCTATAACCATTGCTTAATACGTTTTTATGTGTAAAAAAAATAGCCAACAACAGTGTTTGAAAGGGACTTCTATATTGCCCCTGATGTTTGTATTTGCGGCTATGCTCTGTAGAGGTTCGTTGCCAGCTTTTCCTCAGTCCTCATAAATGCAAATCCCGAGGAGGTGCCCTAAATGTACATCTGAAACGCTTTCTTACTTAAAAAAGAAAATTTTCCCAATTTATCACTTTATTTCATGTATCACCAGTGTCCATCCCTGCGGTGTTTCAGCAGCAAAGGTCTAGCGTGTACAAAAGCAAAATAAGAGCTTTTCACGACTTGAAGAGTCGTATTGGAGAAGCAAGAGCAACAATTTCAGGCAGCAAACGTGTTTCGGGCTGCATTCAAAGGTTGGACAAGATGCTTTCAAATCATAATGGCATTTTCATTTGTTTTTGTTTTTTGTTTTTGTTTGTTTGTTTGTTTTTTGTTTATGGAGGCTCTATAACATCTCAGGTCATCAGCGTTCCATTCAATTCCGGGCGTGAAACGGCTGACAAATTTTGCTCAGAGGCCTCATCTTTCAGGCTTTTTGTGCCGTAAATGTACGACACGAAAAGTAACATCCATCACCTTTTAGTATCAGAATTGAGTGTATTTACGTGTTTCTCGCATGGCTTTTCTTATAAATAGAATAGTTTGGCATCAATTTTTTGAATATCCTGATCATTATTATGCCTTATCCTTAACAATTATTTCATCTGTGGGTACCCTCCACAAGAACCAATTACAGAGTATGAAATAAAACTTAAGTGTAAGGTTCCAACACTGTCCTAGGTCAGAATACGAGGAAATAATTATTATAACATTTTAAAATGAACTTAATATGTATATACACAGTGAGAAAAATTAAACTGACAACGTTTAGAGCTTGCATAAGTCACTAAAACAATCGTTTTATTTATTAATGTCATATTTTTCTAAGTGGTGTTGTTTTTTGAGAACACCACATCTTAAATAACGTAAAACAGTTGTCCTCACAGACTTATAAAACATTTGCAATCATTGTATTTTACAAAAGAGATCTCCGTTGACCTCTACACAAAGATAATATCCTCAGTACATGTACTATCTAAAACGACCAAGGACTGCAGGATTATCTTAGCTAATGTTTCCTGCTTTTGCAGCTATCTGGGCCTCCAGATCCTCCTCTCTTTCAACCATTGATTAGCGTTTAGCGCCCGTTTTTACTTCTGAGGCACCACAGACTGATGATACATAAAATGAAATGATAAATTGGGAAAGAATATTTTTTTTAAAGGCAGGAAACGTTCCAGGCCTAAATTTAGGGTACCTTCCCGGCATTTGCTATTTATGAGGAGTGAGGAAAACCTGGAAAAAACTTCAGTCAGGGAGGATGGTCCTGGCGGGATTTGAACCCCAGACCTCCCGCTCACGAGTCCGCGCCTTAACGACCTCGGCCACTCGTAGCGGTCTCTTTCAACCAGAATCTCGTAATCGATGCGATACATTCGATCCCACACAAAAAAGTCCTGGGGAGAGAAATCAAAAGATAAGGGGGGAAGGGCACCATACAGGACCCACTCTGCTAATCCACTTCCTTGGAAATCGATTAAATACCTACTAAGTCCGTTACCTCACTCCAGGTGTATCGATCCACAAATAATGTACTGGGTCAAGACAAACAATAAAATGTGAAATTTGAGCATCTGAAGACCACATAAGCCATCTAGCGGTTTGGGCAAGTCATATTAAAAATGTGCTATTAAGATAAATGTTTAATTTGGTGTCTCCTGTAAGCTCTTTGACGGTTTAATGTTTTTCTATTCTTGTGTTTTATATCGCTATAAATAATATATAATAAATTAAAATTGAATTGTTACCGGATGGATTATCGACTCTTCAAAAGTATATCTATTATCACTTTATGTAAAAGTAAAAAAGGCGAAAATATGTCAATTTTCTGATGAGAGCGAGACAGCTCAAACTTAAACAGCTTAAAAAACTGCCAACAGGAGAATGGGTGGGGGAAACAAATTGAGCGAATCCAGCTGTGCGGTGACATTCTTATGTTGTATATATTATTGAATATATAATCTATTGCACAAATGAAATATCTCTATAGGCCTATATAAGCACGTTGGTTCTTGCGCTGTGGAATAAATACACTACTACAACTATTACTATGTTTAACATACCACTCAGAGTCAGAAAAACACTTAGCGGAGGAACTTCCGATAACAATCGTCCCAACTAGAAAGTTCGAAGTTAGTAAGGTAATATAACGGGCGCAACTGGAACAAGAACCACCGCAACAGGCCCAGCCATGTCGGCATAACAATTAAACTTTTGAACTTTCTCAATTAGTTTAGCTTTTGCAGATGTTTTTGTTGTAAGGGCATTGTTTTTCAAAGTTCATACTTAAAATTTCATTAAGTTCCTCTTTGATTTAAAAGTTATAAGGCTTTCTGCATATCATTCTCTTAGTTTTCCTCCTTTTTGGCTCTTTCCCTTCCATTTTATGATGGCATCGTCAAAACACATTAAAAAGAAAGAGCGAATGTAATTGTCTACAGTTTGTCATTACAGAAATATTTTGTGATTTCTATATGCTTTTTTTGTTTTCTAAGAAGTTGTTCATATTACTCTGTCAAGAACTTTTTTTTTTTACAAATGCTATTTAAGTTGGGGAATAATTGACCAGACCATAGTTAGTGGTAGATTTTGCGCTTCTCAGTAGCGGCCCCGGGTTCGATTTCCAGTTGGATTAGTTCTTTGTTTTTTCAGGAGTTTTACTTCAGTTCTTTATATGAAGGCCTGGGAAACTTAGGCGCACAAAGTCCCCTGTCCATCATCTGGCACAAAAATCTTCAAGTTGTAGTGCCAAGATTATTAAAAATAAAAGTTGATAAATTAAAATCTTGTGTGTATATGTAGCAATTAATATTTTATTGAAACAGACGCTTTCTTGTCTAAATCCATTTTTTCAACCAAAAGCAGGGTTATCGTTTTTAATATATTAGTTCAATATTCAATATATTGTTTGCTCTATTATTGATGTTTTCCATACATTTCCCTTCTTGAAAATGAATGTAAAAGTTTGCCTTTCTTGCGATAGAATGAACCCTAAATATAAATTCTGCAGTACAAAATTGTATACTATATACATTTCAGCAACCAATGTGCCGCTGGATACTACACTCCCTCTTTGACCAACAAAGAGCAGTCAGACTGATTGATGTAATTTGTGCTTACAGAATACAACAGAAGTTTCCTACTAGTTCTATAACTTTGATCTAGAAACTAATAACAGTCGAATGTCTGATACTTAGAGATGAAAGTTCGCGTCTACGTTCTAAAGAATGGGCACATAGCAACCATTCCTGTGGATAACTAACTGCAGATCTCTCTTCGAATAAGAAGGGACATCCGTAGACATTTTAACGACCTTTCTCCTTGAACATCCAGATGCTGCTCAGATTTGGCTCCCGTTATATTTATTGTTCTCCTTCCTATGTTTCTGAAGCTAGGGAACAAATGTACAGCGCCTGTTGCGCATTTTGGTATATTGGAAAATGTAGAAGTAAATGTGTGGCAGGAAGTATTTTCTAAGTGGTTCTTGAAAAATTAATAGATGTGCGGGATGCTTTGATAAATTGAAGAAGTGTAAATTAGCTTTTCTTGGAATTTTATTCCTATATTGTATATAGTTCCGAAACGTTTTGTCTTGCAGCAAAATACAAATAAATTGATCTACTATTAGGATGTACGTAGTTAATCAAGAATTGTAGTTAAATAATTCTAAATTCGTAATTAAAAAAACGTAAATACAAGAGTCACTAGATAAGTGTTAAGACACGGAAAATCGACCACCCTAGGAAAAGTATTGTTACTGGGTCGAAATTGTTGATTTATTGATTTGGCCATGAGAACTTGCAGAACTCTTGTTTTATTATTCATTTTCCTGTATTTTATGTTTTAAGTCTGGAAAATACCCACTATCGGCGTCGATACACTTCTGAGTACGTTGAACTAATGATTGAGCAGCGTTTGTGAAAGTGTCCTCAGCGATTCAGCATATGCAATTTCAATTTCTTCCCGAAGTGTTGCCAGTGTAGCTGGTTTTCTACGGTATACGGTACCACGAGTCTCAAATTTGTCTCGAATGCGTGCAATTGTTACTCGCGTTGGCGGTTCTGTTCTGTACACACGTCTCCATTGCCTTTGAACTTCAACAACATTCTCGGTTTTCCAATATTACTTCAAAATTGCTTTCCGCTGTTCAAACGATAATTTTGGCTCCATTTTGTTGTAGCAACACTAATATAACGTAATGTGAGTCACTTCTGTTTACAGAACACCATATGATAATCTTTGGATTTATTTGTTCATTGTCACGCAGCAACGCTGTAATAATGTATGTGAGTCGCATCTGTTTACAGAACATCATACTACACATTATTGTTGTTTTTCAGTCCAACTTTGAAATATATTAAATATATGTCTACTATGAAAGTGTGTATACGCTTCTTTAGCCATCTCGGTATTAGTATATTAATTAAAAATGATGTAGAAGACCGGAGTACTGCTCTCAAGTAGAATTTGACTTTAATAGCGACCGAATATCATGTTTGTTTCATTTACGGGAAAAAGAAATAGGAGAGGTTAACTGCATGTTGGTTAGATACATTAAAACCTAAGCCTGAATAGACACCGAGCGTACACGCACATTGGTATGGAGTAATGTTACTTAACTCTGTGCCCATGTGGAATTTTGGAGCCCAAGGACTCAGTTAATGGTCTGTTTTACAGGCATGGTCAGCAGATTTCAATTATTCACCAGAGACAGTCCACCAACATGTATGCAAACAACTCCGCTCTGATTGGCTTGTGGTCATGTTTTACACCCGGCTTTATTGATTGCTGTCATAACATGCTCGCACATCTGCCGTACAGCACATAAATACACCTAGAGCTATTTTTTCACATTGATATGTTATGGAGTTTTGTTTTTATGTAGTAAAAACATGCCTCGGTGCTAGAAATAGCCTAAAGCTTCTGAATAAATTGCACGAAATGTATAAAAATCCGTTTCAAACTTAAAGAAGAGCATTGTGGAATGAAAGCGCGTAAATAACAAGAATAAATCACATTATAAATATGCATGTTTAGTCTACGTAGAAACCTGTACTGCCTTAACCACAACATTGTAGAAAATCGTTGTTTTCCACTACAGCATTTGTCATAAATTTAAGAACAGAAATTTAAGAATTTTAATTTATTAACATAAAAATAATACGAAATAGGTATCTTACGTAAGCTTTGTGCTAACTATATCCATCTAGAAAGCTTACGTAATGCTCGAATGGTCCTGTGGAACTTTGACAGGAAATCTCAGTCCTCCTTCTAATGAAAGTTTCTTTAATTAAAAACTTTATTTTTCTTCGGTTTAAAGCAACCTTCCTCTTCCCTCTCGTTTAGGTTATGCATTGTTTGCGTTGATTTGGCGACGGTGGCGGTTGCTTGTTATAATGATGTAAACAAGTTCTAAATTTCCATTTATAATTCAATATTATCAGTATGACGGTTTTTTTAAGTATCGATGAGATGTAAACACATTGGATTATATTTTAAAATGTTAATAAATAGGAAAAACTTCTATCTGACCATGGTTTTGAACTTTTCAGGATTGCCACACATGCTTTGTATGGAAGCCATCCCTTCTCTACCACAATAGTTATTTATGATATAAGTGTTAAAAATGGCATTTTATTTTGTGAATAGAACGTTCTCGTCACAAGGTCGGAGGTCAATCTAAGCAAATTTACGAACAAAATAAAACAATTTTAACACGTGTATCATATGCTATAGTTTAGACATCCGTTGATTTGATGATACTAATTATAAATTAAATTTATTCCAGTAAATTCCGAAACGTTTCTTGTTTTAAAGAATTAGAGCCCTTATTTCTCACTACAGGATGTTTAGTAAGTCACCCCATATTTGTATGGTTATGATTTCCTTATTTGCAAACCTATTCTTTTGTAACTTGTATTATTATACGCTTCACTCCTTACGGTTTTATTTGAGAGTATTTAAATCCCCATAGAATTCTATGCCGGCGAATTTTCTTAAGCAATCATGTGCAATCGCAAGTGACACTGCCAAAAGTTATGTTCTTCCTGACTGTTTTGCACTGGCGACATTGCCTATTGCTTTTCTACCGATAGTTAATATAAATTGTTTTTATTTATTCAATGTTGAGATCTCCAAATACTTTGTACTTAAACCACAAAACCCCAAATCTAATTATTGTTAACTTGGTTCTCTTGTCAACATTTGTTATTGATGTAATATTATTTCGATTCTGGTAACCATACTTGCCTTCCAAACCCAAGATCGCGCGTTCGATCCCGGGCAAAACCGATAGATTTTGGGCGTAAAAATCCTAAGTATGGCTTCCTTTGGAAGGGAAGTAAAGCCTGAAAGAAGAGGCCACTGAGCAAAATTTGTCTGCTGTTTAACACTCTGATTTGAATGGAACGCTGATGAACTGGGACGTTAAAGAGCTTCCGCAAATAAATCAAATCTCAAATCGGCGTAATATTTTAAATGCTTAGAAAAAAGGCATGTCAAACAAAACTTCAATGAATGGTGTTTAACGCCCGTTTTTGCTACAGAGGCACCACAGGCAATGGACACTGATGATACATGAGATGAAATTATATATTCGCAAAGGATTTATTTTTAAGGAAGGAAACGTTCCAGGCCTAAGTTTATGGTACCTCCCCAGTATTTGCCAATTATGAGGACTGAGGAAGACCTGGAAAAAAACTCAGTCGGGGAGAACAGTCCTGGCGGTATTTGACCCAGACCTCCCGCTCACGAGTCCGTGCCTTAACGACCTCGGTCACTCGTGGCGGTACAAAATCTCAAGGAATGAACAGTGCACTAACATGATTTCTACCAAATTGGTTTTCAAGTAAAGAAGTTATAATAATCTCAAAATACGGAGTTATTTATCAGACATCCTTTAGAAGGAGCATGAAGGAACATTAACTAAATTTCTGTATAACGCTACTTATATAGCAGCGGTGGTTGTAAAACATGTTTTGTTTTTAATATTGTTATTGATCAATTTTATTTATATTTTATGCAAAAATAATGTTTAAAAAGTGTAATTTTCTCGCTCTAAAAGAAACAAATAGTATGCATTTGGTCACCGCAATCATCTGTTATTTATTTTCTTTCAGCCTGACATAGTTTAAGGCGTACAACATGCAACCAAATAAATTTTAGAAATAAGTATATGTGATACTTCTAATTGCGGCACCAATGACCTAGTTTTGAATCCGCCATGAGGAATATAAAAATTAAAAAATGTGCAATATGTTATAAAATATGCAACTTATATTCTTAAGTGGAATAACAGTAATCATATTTCTTATTAAACCAAAGTTGTGACGCTGGAATGTTATAAAATGCCGATTATAATATTATTGTATTGTGTTAAAAGAGCTACTTTTAGTATAAGCTGCCTAAAATTGCATTTTATGCCATCCAAGATATAGGCATATCTTTTTATGGGTATATAGAATGTAGTTATAACCTCAATGGATACTGTCGGTCTGGTGGTGTAGTGATTATCATACTTGCCTCCTACCCCCAAGAACGCGGGTTTGAACCTGGCTAGGACCGTAAAAATCCTAAGTATGGCTTCCTTCGGAAGGGAAGTAAAGCCGTGGGTCCCGTGTCGTACATTTACGGCACGAAAAAGAACCTCAAGCATGAAAGAGAGGCCTCTGAGCAAAATTTGTCGCCCGTTTCACGCCCTGAGTTGAATGGGACGCTGATGACCTGAGATGTTAAAGAGCGTCCATAAATAAATCAATCAAAAAAAATCAATGGATATTCTCCTATGTAGGTTACAGAAAAGACAGAACACCTTATGGTGTTAAAATTGCCAGTTTAAAAATAATCTAACCTAACAAACTGTTTTGGCAGAACATTCTGTTGAGAAATATGTTTGACCATCGTATATTGAAGTGACTTCGGATCCTTGTAGTTTGTTTTTATGATTTAATTGTTTTAAAAACACTTTTAATTACATGTTAACGTTCCTTCACGATTTCCAATCGATAATCTTAGAACAAAGCCTAGAAAAAAAGTTACTTATGTTACATTATTTAACATGATACACAGGAAGTTGTTTTCTCATGCAATGGGGAAGATTTAAAATGATAAGAAATCATTTAAAATGATAAGATGAATGAGAACTTGGTGAAGAATAGCCGTTGTGTTGATGTGTTAAATTTTCTTTAACAATCTGTAATTATATGTTTTATGTCAGGGCATATTAGCACTCACGTAACGGTTCTTTGATTAGGACAGAAGGGAATTGTGAGATTGCCATGTTTCATTCACAATCCGGTTATGGTTATTTACTGATGATGGTACTGTGGAATTGAATTTTGCTGCATGTAGTTTGAAGTTGGGTTAATGAGCCAATAATTGCTGATCCGTTCTTGTTTTGCTTTATTTTTGATGTGCGCGGCAGTAACTTAGCGAATGTTAGCGACAACTGGTTCACACTGTGGTTGTCAACTAGCTTCCCGAGTTGCGGTATCGGTTTATTAATTTCCTTTTTTTACTCAAAGTAAATTAATCCACGCCATGTACATAATGGGATAGCATAACAATGTTATTTACTATAATTTTCATGAAGACAACATTATTTGTGAATTTTCTCATATCAGAAATGTACCATTTGAACCCTACGTTTAGGCTTACGAATTTTAGAGTTCAACGATCTCGTTTCTTTAAATATATTGACGAGATTTCTAACTGCACCTCTATTTGGAGGTCGAATGCCAAGGTATTCGTTTTCAAATTGCCTTCACACTTGTCGGCATGTTGTAGAGTAAATTTTTCAACCGGGATTTCAATTATCTAAATAACTAATTTAATGCACACACACTTTAAACGTAATTCGAAAGAGCAAACACGTCATCTAACACTTCAAGCTGTACAAAGCAACGACTGTAACACTGATCCCACGCAAACACGTGTTCTATTGTAACACCTCCTGCTCTAAGCATTGACCGGAAACATGTGTTTTCGCGCAGCACTGAAGTAAAAGTATACATCTAGAATGTCATTTTTTACTTCGTGCTCTGCCGGCTTCCTCTCTCTGCTTTCTCGGATCAAACGTGACTCAAACTCTCTGTACTTCTTTTTAAGTACCCTGCGCATCTGCCCAGAAAATGAATTTTCCTTATCAAATTTGAAGTAAAAGGCAATTCATGGAGATTTTGCTACGCAAAGGAGACAATTATCTTCTGAATCACTGGGTCCACTTACTTTAGTTCTCATTACTCTGAAAACCTCCAGCAACGCAATACAGAACTGATCAGCAGACGAATATCTGCACATCATACCAAACAACAAACGAGTATAATGACTACATATTGAATGTTTAGAAATAGTACATAAGTTCATGTACTGGAATTATGAAAAATGAAGCATTTTGATGTTTGATTTTGCCGTTTAAGTGCCTCTTTTTACTTAAATTCCTTTAGTTGGGTTTATGTCTTTTTATACCTTTAAAAAATTTCATCTTTCGTTCTTAGACGTTGTTTGAATTGAAAAAAATTAAGTGTAATAATCATTTCACACAACAATATAACTTATTCCTTTTTTTAAAGATTTAATAATATTTTTGCAACAAAATACACAGAGCATGGCACTAACATTGTATAGTGGTATATTTTTACTAGCAATGTCTCCAGTCTAACTCATAGCCTGGTGAATTGTTTGTTGAAAGTCACACAAACTGTTTGAGTTTTTCTGTGTTGAGGTCCAACAGCGAATTTACATATTTATTTATTCGTTTATTACTTATTTATCCTGGAAAGAGTAAATATCATAGAATATTCTCTTCCACTCTACCAGGCGAATAGAACCACTAAATTATACATAGCTATATAAAATACATTATGTAAAGGCTCTAAAATTTTTAACTCAGTAAGGTGGTGTTATATGGGCAAAGAGTAGTGTATTAATACCATTATTATTCCCCTATTTCACTAAAAATGAGTATATTGCCATATCTGTAATGAAGCTTTAAATGAAAAGTACATATCAAATTAAAAGATTAAATATAAAAGTGTTGGGGTTCATCAAAGCTTTTGTCTTTACCTTTCTGTTTATATTACTTTGTTTCTCATTGTATAACTTCCGTTTTTTACTTTTGTTTATTTTTCTTTTCCATGAAAAACAATTTTAAAAACGTATAATGATTAATTAGTAGCGAATAAAAACTAAACAATGAAGAAATCTCATTTAATTTTTTATGAAATTTGTTACAATTATTACTAAATAAACGATACTTAAATCATCATTTAAGTATCTTTATTTAGTCTATGATGAGAGCTGGTGTTGTTTTATTTACGTAAGCTTCAATAGTTTTTCTTTCATGTCTTCATAGATTGGCAGAGAAGAAATACGCATATCTCAGCACGTAAAAACTGCCCTCCAAGTAAGATATCTTAAGACATACATTCACAATCAATGTTAACCAAACCTTCCATTTAGCGAACAAAAAATTAATTTTACTATGACAAGTGCTGTGCCATTAAAATGCTGATGAGGTTAAATGGGATTCTTTAAGAATGATGTCGAATGATGTTTGGCGTGCAAACATCGAATAAACGTCGCAAATATGAGTGTTTTAATTTTGAGAAGGTGTTTGTGACTTACTGCAATGCTAATATGGAGATTTTTTTTAAATGTTTTTGTAAAAAATAATATATAATTTATTTCAGTAATTATTTCACCATGTTAAGTACTTATTTCAATAGGTTATTGAACCAACACGGAAATAATTTCATTTTTTTTTTATGTGTGTTTTAATAATCTTTTGTTAGAGTACAATAAAATATAGTGTTATAACATTTTAGTGCATTTTCCTGCCTAATTTTTTTTTTAAAGATTTTTGGTGTCTAAACTACCGATATCTACTAATGACGTTGTAACCTACTGCAATTTGATTGCAGTTAAAAATAAAAATGAAATAATGTGTTTCATGAACAGCGAAGGTGGATTTGTTATGCTTTTTTCTGGTTACTTTTAATTTATTTTTGTTTAATTGTTAAAACTTGTGAATTAAATAAAACGAAGGTACCTCTATAAAAAATATTGTTGGAAAATGAATATAAAGGATTTCTTTTCATTAATGGAGAAAATTGAATTAAAACAGATATCTTAAGCAAACTATAAATATTCCTTTAGTAATGTTCTTCCTCATGTTCTCTTGAATGAAGTATAAAATTTCTTCAAACTTCATTTTGCCGGAATCTCTCTTCATTATTTTAGGGATTTTGGAATATATTTGGAGATCTTAAAGTTCTTTTCTAAGGATATTAAATGAATAAATTCAATTCTTCCGCTTCGGCTTCAAAGCCAGTGCCATAGCAATTCATTCCGCTGCCCTCATGTTTTAGTAAAGTATCGAAGAAAAAGACAGTAAAATAATATTTGGTGCATATATATTCATATCTTATCGCTATAATATTGCAAGAAAATTTAGTGCTAAAAGTATAACTCCCGGTGTGCCGCGGCCTTAGTAATACACAATTCCTATTATATATTTAAAAGTGTTTCTAACAAATTTCTACCTGTATATAAAGTAATTATCTAATACTCATATCTTTCTGTCTCTGCAACAAATTTTCAAACTTTTGCACCATATCTCTTGTGAATAAGCCACTAACTTCAGTTCGACATCCTCTCGTTGGCAAAATTTTATTTTAGGAGCGTGCTGAAGGAAACCCCCATGGTCATGGAAAAGTGACAACAGTACGGCAGAAGAAGGAAAATAATTCACAAAATTTAACAAGAAATATTTCAATATAATTTTCTATACAGTAAAATTGTGTACATAAATTATATAAAATAATTTTGAATTTAGTATGACAAAGAGTACAACAGAAATACTCCACTGAAATATGCATAGTGTTATTAAAGCATTTAAATGCAAATTTTCAATTGTTAAATCTTCAAGTCGCAGTCTTGCAATGGTTGGCCCATTCAACACGTAATAATCAATAAATTAATGGCTAGGCAAATTACAGGTACAAGCATAGAGTAAAATATTTCATTTTAAAAGAAGTAAAAGACTTAAATGCTACGTCCAAATTGTCATGCCTTAATATCCTTAGCTTTACAATGCATTTTTATTGGCAAAAATATTACAAAAAGAACTATGAGCAAACCAAAACTACACTAAAACATTAACAAGTAACCTTTAAAAATACATTTCCACCTGGGTCACTGGGTGTACATAGTGAAGAAGACCTCAAAGCTGAAAAGGTTGAATTAAAACGCTGAACATTTTGCATCCTACCCCAAAACTGGGATCCCCTTGCTCGAAAAGAGATCTATTGAACTTGCCACGCTGCACGTGCAGGGACCCTTAATTTCGTTAACATGCATTCTGTTGCATTCAATGGGCAACTAGCCTGCCGATCAACCCACTAATACGTAGCGGCTTATGGAAGGGGAAGAAGGACATAAAGAACGGGATAAGAAAGTTTCACTATCAATCGAGGAGAAAGGGATAAATGCAAAAACGACGCAATTCGTTCATCAAGTAAAATTGATCTCTCTCTCTCTCTCTCTCTCTCTCTCTCTCTCTCTCACACACACACACACACACACACACACACTCTCTTAAAGAATTCAGTAATGGACTACATCACGTTCCAGAGCCTTCTATAAACTGAACTGTTGCTATTATACTTAACATTGGATTAGTGCAAATCAACTTTAATACATCAAAATTTTGAACTTGGTATGCAATACTTGCACATTTGTGGAGGTACGTACTCTAACAAATCAACTCAGTAATCCCTGGAGATAACTACTCTCAGGAAACATATGCAGGTCACTGGATCAGACAGCTATATATGCTCTTCGTGTTTCAGTTCGTGGCACATCCCAACGTGCAGCAGCTGCTGGCCTCCATCTGGTACGAAGGCCTGCCCGGGTTCCGGCGGAAGAACATGGTGCTTCAGGCCCTAGAGATCGTTCGCATCGGAATGGGCTTCCCGGTGTTCTCGGCCATGTACATCATCGCGCCCCACTCCAAGTTCGGCCAGACACTCCGGAAGCCCTTCATCAAGTTCATCTGTCATTCAGCTTCCTACTTTACCTTCCTATGTAAGTACTGACTTTGCAGGGAGGCAGTGCATTGTTTACACTTATCGAATATAACAACATAACCAACCGTTAAATATTCTCGTAAGCTTGCATGTTAAATATTGCATACCTTCTTTAAAATATGCTAAAATCGTTGAACCTGAAACAGGGGCTACAATATGAGCCTTTGGTAGTCACATGAACAAAATATATAGACATCCTCACCTAAAAAGCTACTTTCTCTACAAAAATTTCTTTCAAAATTACCAAAGGCGTCTGTCGTTTTGCTATTTTTTAAAATTTATTTTAATTTACGATCGCTCTTTACCATATCAGGTCATCAGCGTCCCATTCAACTCAGGGCGTGAAACGGTCGACAATTTGTGAAGAGTTAGTGTGCATGGTTTTCACAGCACTTCAATCTAACGCATTAAACGTTTCTTTTTTTTTCTATCTATGATAAGGAATGTTGTATTGCAATACAACCATACTTGCTTTCTAAGACCAGCAAGATCGATGGATCTTTTCGGGCGTAGAAAACATAGGTATGAATTCCTTCGGAAGGGAAATAAAGTTGTGGGTCCCGTATCGTACATTTACGGCACGATAAAGAACCTCAAGCCTGAATTAAGAGGTCTCTGAGCAAAATTTATCGGCAGTTTCACGCCTTGAATTGAATGGAACGCTGATGACCTGAGATGTCAAAGTACGTCCGTAAATAAACCAAATCGACAACAAATTACAGTATAATCGCAATAATTCGAATTGAATGGAACGGAAACTACCTAGGATAATACAGAAAGAGAGAGAAGTTTTTTTTTTTTTTTTTTGTCATTTCATAGATTGTTTCCAGCTATATTAGGTTTGTTTTTACACCAACTTATCATTTCAATTTACCTAGCATAGCATTATGCTGCTATTGTTTTATACAGAGTCTTGCGAGTAGAATTTGTGCAGTAGTTGGTTTTATACACCAAAGCAACTTCGAATGTTGCAACGCCCTCGCTGGGATCCAACTTTCCCTCTTGGCGCCCATCGCCCAATTTTTCAGAGACCATTTCTTCTATGTCAGCATCAGTGACCTGCAACTGTTCGGCCGCTATCTATTCTTCAACTGTCATTCTGATTTTATATTATAAACTATCCATCGGTTGTCATACTATAAGAAAGTGTCATTTATTAGTGATCAGGTCCCTTTATGACTCGAATTATACAGAACATCGATTTATCGCAACTCTGCTGCATATATTGTATTATGTCATTGTTATATTATATTAGATAGTTATTTGTTTATTTAAAATGATAATGCTAAGACCATCAGGATTTCTCATCACCATTACCAGGATATTGCAGTACATGTTACACATAAAATAATACAATAATGATAATAAAAATTTAAATTAAACATTTCATAAATAAATCCATGCAAAATTATTTTAAATACAACTAACAAAGCACATTAGGATGAAATGTGTGGCTGTTTTTATGACTCAGAAAAGCAACACCCAGAATGCAAACGCCTACAGTATCACTAGGAAATGTTTGTATAATTATTTTTCATTATATGAGCTCGTGAACCATTCCACATTCTTCTTGCGAGCTAACGAGCAACTTCAACCAGATAACACATCGAATTTGCATTTTATGTGGATTTCCAACCGATGCCATTATCAATTGAACTACCTAGGTGGCTAATCAGCATAATTCCACACCTGTTAAGTGCAATAAATTTAATTTAATTAAATAATCTATGTTTTGTTTAGTCTCTTGAACAAAAAGCATAAAGCTGGCTTAGCTTGGAAATAAAATGACAAGTTCTTCTGCGCATGTTGTGAGTTGAACGTTGGAGAAACAAATGTTTTAAACCAACAGTCATCTGTCATTATAACATAAAGAGTTAATTAATTCTCCCCATCACCCCACAGCCCGTAAGGCATTGTTCTCCACTTGAAAAATTAAATGACCACATTTAATGCGCTTGTAGTTCTCATTGTGTTTTTCATGTGCCTAATAGGGATAACTTACCAGGGATTCATCTTTTCTTTTAACCACTGAGCATCTATTTATCATCTCTTGCTCTTGAATGCGTATTTATTAGGAAGAAAATTCACAGTTTTGTAATTTATGTCCCAATTAATTTGCAAGATTTGTTAGAACCGGCAATTGTACAGCTTAACAGTAAACAGAGCGGCAGTTAAAGCAGTTAGACAAACTCTTTGCCCTTCACAACTTTCAATTCGGAAATATGACTACTTTGCATGCAAACATTCACGGCACAGAATGCAGATTTGTGTTAAATTGTCATTTCCACATATTTTTCTCTCAGATAATTAACATCGTTGGAAAAACTTGCGTTCGTCATCTGTCTTTATTCAGTATCCAAAATTCCCTGCCCGTATAATGTAATACGTTCACTGGCAGTTCAATGGCATTTCATCGCCTTCAGCAACAGTTCAAGAAAAAAACATTTGTATGTTTTAATATATATGTATGTATGTATGTATGTATGTATGTATGTATGTATGTATGTATGTATATATATATATATATATATATATATATATTTAATAATATTTTAAAGGTTTACTTTTAAAATTAGAGTTAACTATTTTCGTCCTTATTTATGAATACAATTACACCAATTCTAAAACTATATAAGTACAAAACGATAGCAACCAATAGCTAATGAGTAAGCATTGGAATTCTTAATCTTTTAGCACCAACTTAGATACACTAAAGTGATGCTTTCCCTCGCGGCGCGGGGTTTTTTTCCTTCTCGTTTGCCGCGCCTTTGAGGGGGTAGCAATCGTGCTTGCTTACTTGTTGACCTTGCTGATTGCCGCAGTGGTAGCGCAGCTATTTCTGGGTATGTTTTGTGTTTTTTGTTTCTTAATTCGATGGTATGTATAAACCGTAAAAGCCTCGTGAGTTTAAAACGACACAGCGTGTCTTTAAGTACGATTCATGTGTGTTAATTGTGTTAATTCAGTGGAGAATGAATATTTTTTTTTATATTCTGTTACTTGTATGAATACCATACTAACCCCTTTTTTCAGAGAATTAATCGACAGGGAACATGATCATTTATTTTTAAACAAGACTCTGCCACTGCTCGCATTGCGAAAAATTCTATGAGAGCAATTCACAATGTGTTCCATAAGACAGAATTATTATTAGGGCTTTGTGACCCCCTCGTTTCCCTGATTTATCAGCCCACGATTATTACTTCTGTGCTAAATTAACAAATACCGTATGCTAGATGAACCTGCACATTCCACAAGAAATCAATAATCAAAAAATTGCCGGATTTCTCAATAGAAACTCAGTTATTTGTGAATAATTTCCTATGATAATGCCAAAAATTTGTGGAGAATGAAAGCGGGCAGTGTCAACACCTCATTTGGTAATTTATAATGAGCCTGTTAAACTGGTTTGTGTATTGTTGCATTTTGTTTTATTATTTTACCTTCCCGCTAATCACTGAAACCCGGTTGGCCGGTTGACTGGTAACGAGTTCACAGGCAAAACACACCGGGGGAAAACAAAACTGATCACACGGTACCTAACAAAGCAAGAATACACAGGCTACCAGTAACAGCTCGACAAGGACTGATGAGTGACAAACGTAATAAGAAAGGGTGATTTGTTGCTCGTAACCTATTGTACCCTTCCGACCTGTTGTCTACAGCTCTATTGTCTCCATTTCGCTTCATTCTAGTTTTAGTGCTTAGAAATTCCAATGCCTATTAACGAATTTGTTTCCTACACATAATATTTTTGGTATATCATCTCTAATAAAATTGCAAACTTCGTTGCTCTGTTTTGCTTCATTGTACATATGAAACTAAAGAATGGTCAACATGCATATACCTGTTGATCACTGACTGCGACCAACCTTTTAGCAAATGAACGCATCCTAGTTAATTCATGTACTTTCCGATTGTGATAAACTTAAAACAAGTATAAAGTAACGATGAATCTTGATTTTCAAATTTAATGAAGATGAAGTACAATGAAATAAGAGGGTTATTCCAAAAATTCTGAAAATTAAACATATGGTAGCACTAGATTGTTTCCAACATTATGTTTATAACGTGGTGATTTTGAAGGATGATATACATTGTTACAAACAGGCACTAAGCTTAGTCCGTGTGTTAGAGTCATTTCCCTGCTTAAATGTGTAAACGAGCATTCAAAATATAGAAAAACAAATTTCGTGTATTAATAAAACCTTACTTTTTGAAAGGGGACCACTCTTTGGTCTAGTGGTTAGCGTTGATGACCTCTTGTCGGGATGCCCGGGTTCGATTCCCTATACCTAATAGGAATTTTTCTAAGTTAGGAGTCTGGAACGTAGTCTACCAAGTTTCGTGAAGACAATAAGGAAGCTGGTTGATGGAGAGGGGCGTTCTTTGATCACGAAAGTCACGTGGATAGTTGACTGACACATACCCCCTGCAATATTGCCCTCTATCAATGAAGTCGCAAGACGGAAGTAGGCCAAGGCTCACCCCGGGCTGTAGCGCCAAATGGGAAGAAAAAGAAGAAAATTTAAAAGGTACTACGCCCCCAGAAACTACGAGTAATCTGCACCTTTGCTTAGCATAATGTATAAATGGTTTGCTGGTTTTAGAATGGCCGAATGAGCACAAGCGATGCGGACAGTTCCAAACGCCCTGTCGAGTTAATGACTCCCGAAATTCTTGCAATAATCCACATGGTGTTGAGAGATCGGAAACTGGAGATATGGCAGATTGCTGAAACTATGAGCATTTCTAGAGATCGGAAGCATTCTATTTCATACAATCAATTTGAAAATGAGAAAGCTATTGGTGAGGTAGATGCCGCGTAGAATTTGGAGCTATTTAACGGCACCCAAATGAATTTCGGAGACGATAAGAGACACGCGACGAAACATTATCTATCACTACATGCCGGAAACAAAGAAGTAAACAAAACAGTGGGTTGTAACCGGAAAAAGCGCTGCAAAAAAAGGCAAAATCAATCCTCTCAGCAGGAAAGATGATAGTTACTATGTTTTAAGATTACCTTGGAGAAATTTAAAATAACTTTTTTGAAAATACTAAAGCCATACTAAGTGAGTATTGCGCTATAACAAAGAAACAAACAACGCGATCAAAAAGAATCGTCCTCATTTGACCAAGAAAAATATTCTTTTCCATCAGGATAACGCGCCAGCTATTTCTGCGACTGCGAGCTCAAATGTATTGGATTTAAGGTACGAACTTCTCTCTCATTCCCCTTACTACTTTTTGCTCTCCAATATGAAGAACTGACTTGCTGGGAAAAAATCATATCAAATGAAGAGATTGCCGGCGAAAAAATGCGCATTTTGTATAACTAATGAAGTATAAATAAATTATAAGATCGCTATTGATTTGAAAGAAAGTTATGTTGAGAAATAAAACTGTTTTTCATTTGTTCTGTATTTTTGTACACACTTATCAAACAACCCTCTTATGTGGTCAGTTAATTCTTTTATTTTTTTTTCTCTCTCTCTCCTTTTTTTTCCCAACATGTCAGCATTTTGAGATTATCTGGAGAACAAACTTTTTATGTTTTTAATATTTCCAACAAATTTTATATCAAGAAATTGAAAGTACAAAAGGAATTAAGCAAAAATATAAGGAAAACTATAAATACTAGTCACATGTCGAATTCGATGTCTCTAATTGGCCAATATGTTTTGTGCTTTTACTGTGTATATTACTGAAGGCCACCGCCGTGGTTCAAAGTGCTACCGCGTGAAAACCAGGTATCTTTATATGCTAAGATTCCAGCTATTTGTGTCATCATTTCATTCGCCGTTTAAAAGAGCGAAAGATTAAGTTGTTATAAAATATTGACAATATTCAGTATGTATTTTGACACAAATGCCTCTAACCCGATTTGAAATATGAAATTAGAATCATTTGCAGCGTTTTGGCTTTTATATCATTTGCAAATTGCTTGAGCGACCCAAAGAAAATTATATAAATATTTTAGATTTTCACAAAGGTAAAGACTGCTTACTTTGTTTCTAGTTATCTCGGATAGCTGTCGTGTAGTACTAATAGTGTTTCTTTTGTTTTTCTTGTACTGAATGCGCAAGTACGTGTGTATTTGTGTTCTATAGAATTGGTTTCATAAGTTAAAGTTTAACTTATGTATAAATATTTATTTTTCTGTAAATTTAGATTTATGATAGTTTAAGATTCATTTTTACAGCGTTCAAATTGCACCAGTATTTTGATGGTCTTGTGCTAATTTTGTTAGCATAATTCAGTTCTATACTATTGTTATTATTATATATTAGGCAGCTCGAGTCTGAAAAGATTGATAACGGGGAGAGGGTTGGGGGAAATAAATTTAATAAATCCAGTAACGTCATTCACAATGGAATTTATTTATATTTTCATATGATTAAATTATTCTTGTTGTATTTCTTATTTTATTTTATTTTTTTTTTAGTTTTAATTTTGTTAATTTTTTATTTATTTTTATTGTTAAATATATATTTTATATTTTATTGTAATATCTAATGTAACATCTTGTGCTAAATCTAACATACCAAGTGTAACATAAAAACATGATGGTCAGTTGGACCTGTTACTTTTGCAATTACTTTTTATTGTATTGGTGCCACTGTAATAAATAAGGGAAATTTGCCGTATATTAGCAAAGATTAGTTCAACGGTTATGTTCAGAAGAAGAGCAAGATTTGAAAAATGTTTGAATTTAAACATACTCTTTTAATGCCATTCTCAAATTTAGTAACACATCTATTTCGATTGGAACTGCCCAGTGTTTGCTCTCCAGTATAAATTACGTCTGAACTCTTTCTTGTTCATTTAAACTTGTTATTACTACTTGTTACATAGAAGTTACTTTTTTGTGTTGATTCAAGACCATGATTGCTTTCCATATATAAATGTTCCAGGATGGTTTAGAGTCTCGGCAAATGATATTGCATAAGTCTGAAAAGAAACAAATAGCAAATGTTTTCACAGTTAACTATATTGCAATTTATAAACACAATAAAGGTTAGTGAACATAGGAATAAGGAATAGAAGGAGAGCTTGAAGACCAAAATAGAAAGCTTCAATAATAAGGTTAAAACAAAAAAATACATATTGAGAATAGGAGTGACAACACCGCAATGATATTGGCGATAGTGTCGAAGGCGGTGATAAATAACAATGTTTTCGGGGTACTACAAAGAGAATGAACATGTGGGGAAACCCTCAGACATGGGATTCATAATGTCGAGGGGGGGATCAGCGCGCCTGACTTCAAAGCTACTGGAAGAGCTCTTGCATCCCTGGGGTTTCCCAAAACCTGGCACATGTAGCAGGGCTAATCCCCCCTGTGGGAGCCGAACCCCCGTCTATCCTATGTCACAGGGTGTTCCAATCTTCAGTGCCTTACTTTGAACCACATTTCACATTCCATATTTTCCCTTTCGAAACAGCTACCGGTGAACGAACATCTTATTAATAGTTTGGTATTTTAGGAATTAGTTTCATAGTTGTATTGTACTGTATTGTTTCAGCTACTTTTTTTTTACGGTCAACAATTAGAAACCGATATATAAAATACCGGTTAACGGACAACATTTATAATTAAAGTCCGGTGTTAATATATAACCGGCTATACATTTCTAGAAAGAAGAGCAGAGGCAAAACTTTAACTCTCGAGTCATTTGCTATTGTCAGGAGCTGTTGGGTTAGTTGGCGTTGGAAGGGTTTTATAGATTTTTATTTTTTCTCCCATTTGCCTTATTTTTGGGGGTGTGTGTTTTCTTTATTAATTGTTAAAGAAAAAAACTATCATTACTGCTACAGCAGATATCAGTATTATCTGCATAATGCAATGCTTTTCTATTGATAAGCATGAAATAAGCCCTCTAAAATTATCCGCCTCACTCTTTCCATTTGCAAAAGTCTACGGCAATTGTAATGAAAGTTCTGCTCTTAATTTGTGAAAAATACTTGCAGTTATTGAGACAAATGACGGTATTCAAATCATCTAACCGTACATTACTTCAAGTTCCATATACAATAAAATGCGTTTAAGGCGTTTTATTTAATTTATTTACTTTATACTCTCATTCTATTTTACTGCTCTTCAATGCCATTTCCTTTCGAAAATCCTATTCTTTCTAGGATTTTATAAATATGTTGGGATTGTCTTCGTCTATCTATTATTGTTATTATTATTATTATTATTATTATTATTATTATTATTAAACTAGCGGGTATTCTCTATTTTGGGTATTTTAATACCCTGTTTTTTCTGACTAAAACTTTGCAGGCCTGTGCATAACAATGGATTCTCCGAATAAAGAAGGAAAATAGAGAAAAAAGAAACTAATACCAGACTTTTCTTCTTCTTCTTTTTACGTATGCAGTATTTTTCAATAGCAGTAAGCTGTGTATGGGACAGACTGCTTTATTGTTCCGTGATGCACACTCAGTTTGTTTATAAAGAACGTATCCGTTAAAAGCCTCTTGGTAAAATCGATACAAAACTTCCGAGTACTAGCAGGAAGGAATGGACCATTACTTATCTTACTCTGGGAAGATGAAAATGGGCCTGGCTGCGAGATATGAGCTCTGACCAGGCGATCGATGTGCCTGCTGGCCAGTGTTTTCATAGCCATGACCTCCATTGTTCGTCCCGAGATGTACTGCAGTTTCCTAACCTCAACCTATCCATCGAAGACTCTAAAGTCTGCTGAGCACTGCTTTTGCTCTTTTACTCTCTGTCTCAAGCAGGAAACCTGTCTGTGTTGTGCGTTTGTTGATTTGAAAATAGCGTTTGACACTTTGGGGAGAAGTGCATTATGGAAGATACTATGTTGTAAGGTAGCGGTTTCCAAACTGTGAGCCGGGACCCCTAGCTGGGTCCTGGATTCTATTTGGAGAATCGGGGTGGATATGGGGAAAGTACTTTTATTTAAGAATGTATCCATTTTCACCTGTCCTTATTAAGAATATTTAACTACTGTTGTATTATGATTATTTTTACCAGTTATACATCAGCACAAAAATGCCACATTGTTGAAGTGTGCCCGCGAACCTGAAAAATTATTATTATTATTATTATTATTATTATTATTATTATTATTATTATTATTATTATTATTGGGCAGCGAAGTGAATGAAGGAATCGCCAATAATTTCATTCTCGAAAAGGGGGTCGTGCATTCAAGAAATATGGAATCCACTGGTGTAGGTAAAATGATCCAAGGTCTAATGGCAGTACACACAAATGTTACATTCTGCATTAAGTTGAACCAGAATTGTGCATCTGAGAGTCGGGTAATGTCAAGGGGAGCTAAGCAAGAATGCATTTTGCCGCCTATATTGCTTAATCTATTTATTGATAACATCGCCGATACTGCCCTCGGAGGAGATGGACGCTCCAAAATTAAACGACATTAAGATTGTGGCCTATGATTTATTAATCTGCTCATCTGTTGAGGGTCCACAGAAGGGGCTCGCTATTAAGCTCGCTCGCTATTATTGTGACAAAGTGTGAATGATGGTGAACGTCAACAAAACTTCTTCTTCAGCCAACGCGCGTTCTCGGCTGGTCAACCATTTGACGCCGTGTCACCCAGTTCATCCGGGCTCGTCTTCTATTGAGTCACTCTGAAGGGCTGTACAGTGTAGAAGATGATCAGCCGTTCCATCCTCTTTTGAGCAGGGGGCCAGATCGGAGAGTCGACTACTCCGATTCTGTGCAAATGTTATTGCAGGTAGTCGTGGCGGCCACTTCGCGGGTCAGAATGTTGGGGATAGGTTTTGATATAATCCGTTCCCCATTTTTTACCAACTTCTACTGCCCTCCAGGAGGCGGCGACGACTTTCTTTATACTGTTTGAAATTACAATGGATATTAGAAGGGGGTGAAGGTTGATTCATTGTACATCCTTCCTTTGACAATCTGTCAGCTTCTTCGTTTCCGCTGATGTCACAGTGGCCAGGGACCCATTGTAAGTGGATCATGGTTAACGCTTGTAGTCTCAGTAGTCTTTCTTTACATTGTTGCACCTCTGGGGAGCCCAATACATGGAGTGCAGAGGTGGAATCAGACAAAGACTACCTTTAACCAACAAAACTAGATCTTACAACTTTTAAAAATGGACCCGATTAACGTAAGAATGAGAAATCAATGAAAGAGAGAATGTAAAATATTTTATTTTCTACGAGTAACTCGTGGTATCATGGATGAATTAAACACATAGACTTAGCGTTATTCCAGGGGGCGAATTTCAGGGATTTTGCATGCGTTTTCACGGGTATTTTTGTAACTATTATGGGAGAATATGCATAACGCCATGGTAATTATGTGTGTGCACGCGCCATATATTTATGAATTTGTGGCTAGCTGATAATAATTGTAAATTTATTTGATTTGGAGTGCAATTTCTGTTTTTCTATAAGTTGAGGCTGTTAGTCGGTGGCTCGCGGGACTGACGGATGCCCGAATCTAATTGAACTGCCGGCCGCGACACCTCGCCGTAGTTGATTCTTGATGTAATTACGCGTATCGTTGCCTCCACCTCGCAACAAACGATTTACTAAGGGGCCCGATTCTGACGTTTCGTGAACCCTTCCTGGCGGGTCAAGGAAAGGAGTGAAAACTGCAAATTATCACACGATTATGCGTTGGAGCGTTGTTGAACTTACTAATCAAGAAGTTTCATCCTTCCTTCTGTGAATTTGCCTTAGGCGACAAGGCTTGCTTAGTGCTTGGGTGTATGGCTAATTTCCGAAGAGTTGAGGGAAATCTCCGAGGAGTATTCGCTGGTCGTTTGTCTGAACGCTGTGTGAATGCATCTAAGTGAAGAATAGAATGAAAGTGCTGACCTGAAAATAAATGAATGACTGTAGTCTGAATTGAATACTCTCGAGAGTAGATCATTTCTCTTTTGCTTACTGTAGAAGAAACCGAAGTCATAAGCGCCTCTACAGTTGCCAAATGTTTCATAAGTTCAGAAAAGTTATTATGACCAGACATGCAACACCAGTGAGTATTACTTTTTGTTCTAGTTACATAGTCAAGGCCAGTAAAGTTTTATAAGTTATATTCCCAAATAGGATACATGTACCTTGTCGTGCACATGCTTTGCCTCGTATATAGAAAACAACCAGAGCTAGTTTTCCTCTTGCTGTAAAAGATTTTCATGAAAGTACCTCATATGCGACAAGTCTTTAAAACAATGGTAACAAATACCCATCTTCCCAGCACCAAGTTTATTTACTGGGATACATGGCTACAAAGCTAACCACTTAGAAATAACTAGAAATGTAGTAAATTGTTTTACCCCAAAGATACTGTATCAATTTAATAGTTTTACGGCACAATAAACAGCCTCAAGTCTGAAAGAAGAGGTCTCTGAGCAAAATTTGTCGGCCGTTTCACGCTCTGAGTTGAATGGGACGCTGATGACCTGAGATGTTAAAGAGCGTCCGTAAATAAACCAAATAAACAAAACAACAATATAATAGTTCAAAAGGTACTCAAACTCAGAAGTGGAGACGCATATTTCACTCGCCTTCCTTCTAACATTTCATTGTTGAAATGAAGGAGAACAAAAATGTGTGAATCATTAAACGATTTTAAGAAGGCATTATTCAAATTAATTTCATTTTGGTAATATTAGCTTAATTGTTAAAGAAAAATTTAGAAAATATTTTTAAAAAATCCAGGAAATTATTAAATATATTCAATACAAAAAAAAACCGAACAGTCACATGCTGTAATGCAAATCAAAAAAATCACAATGGAACAAGACGCACGTTTTCTGTGCGCTCATTTATCTTCATAGAAGTTGAACAGCCTCTCACGCTATACGGACATCCAAAGAAGACACTCTGCAAAACTTAAACCTTTGGTGATTACCAACTGAACCCGAACAAGAATAACAGAGGTTAGAATTTCAAAAATAGCTTTATGGTATACACATAAGTTATCATAGTTTGATTTGACATCATTTGTGAGGTTTTAATGACAAAGATGTGTATATTTCTCCATGAAAAAGCCGGTCTCTAATAATCACCCATGCGCTCTAAATAGAGTTATTAATAATAAAATACACGTTTTCTTACATGTTAGGAGAATAGTGAGAATACTAAAGCCATAGATGTGTTGTACATAACGGTGTTCTGCACCAAAGCAACGATTGTAAACACAGCCTACTGAATACCAGTTCTCAAAGGAAGTTTTAAAATATTGACGACTCTGCCAGCGAACTTCGAGACAATGGAAAAGGGAGCGACGACGTGAAATGTTTTTGCCACAGAGGAACCGAGAGCATTCTTTCTTTGACTTCACGTCTCACTAGAGTTTTACCCAATCTATAGGTTCCATTATTAAAAAATAATTGATCATTTTCTCTCCTAGAGTAAAAAATAAATATAAGGCACTAATAAATATCGGTCATATTTCACAATATGAAGAATGCGCCAAGCCCAGTATATTACTGTTAGGCGACATTCCATCACTCAGGTGTGTGATATTTATTGTTTCTTTTGCCATCTTCATTACTACTGTGTGCCAAAGAAAATGTATCAATCTAATTTATTGCTGATAGTACAAGCCTGCAGGAAGAAATGTTCTTTAGCATAGCAGCTGACTTTTACTTGCTTAATGTCTTATATGACCAACGTCCTTCTCATTCACGTAAGAAGTTTGCATAAAATGAATCAGAAAATATGGGAAAAGGTGCATTTATATATGTATACCGGTTGAAACAGTACTTGAATAATGAACAATGGTTTCATGTATATTCGTATATATATTGCCAGAAGATCATTCTCAATACTAACAATAATTCGTATGATTTAAGACTTCCCTTCACACAAGGAGAATAAATTTTAAGTAAGGTCTAGTGTTAATCTCTGTTAGCTAGTTTTACCTCAAAATATGAGTAATACACTTTCTTAATATAGTCTATGATGTTTCTTTACTGTTTCTTCACCAAAGCTCTCGCAAATACATCTACTATAAATAAGATCTGAATAAAACTGTTCATTAAGGAAAGAGTAGAAAGGAAGTAAAAGTCGATTTAAAATTCACACTGGTCATTACAAACTCATCTCGTACAAATATTCGGTTCCAAAAGGGTCCAAGTTATTAGCAATTGCAATTTAACAGTACATCCATAATCAAAATCCGTTTGTGTTATAAAGAAGAATAAAAATTTGAAATATCAATAGTATAAAAATAAAATCTTATTCAATGATATGCAGTAAATAAAAGTCAATATAAAAATAAAATATTCTGCAGATAAAACCCGGGCATACGCATAAGCTTCTGGAAACCTCTTCATAATTATAATAGCTCTGTAATGAATAAAATCCCATCTAGTTGATAAATAATCTATTATACTGTTTTACGGGTTTACATTTGAACTTTCTCTTTGTTAAGAGTGTTAACTTGCTAGCAAAGCGTGGTTGTGTTAACTGTTAACACAGTTTACATAACAAAACTGAATTAACACACACAGAAAATAATAAGCACTAATCATCTTAGACTTTTACAGTTACAACAGTTGATCAAAATGTCCGCCATCGTCGACGACACACTTCTGAATACGTTGAACTACTGATTGAGCAACGTTTGCGAAAGTGTCCTCAGTGATTGCAGCACATGCCGTTTCAGTTTCTTCCCGAAGTGCTGCCAGTGTAACTGGTCTGCCTAGATTTGCCCTTGTGAATATCGCATACTGTACCATGAGTCTCAAATTTGTCTCGAATGCGTGCAATTGTTACTCACGTTGGCGGTTCTGTTTTGTACACACATCTCCACTGCCTTTGAACTTCAACAACGTTCTCGGTTTTTCAATACCACTTCAAAATTGCTTTCTGCTGTTCAAACGATAATCTTTGCTCCATTGAGTCACATTTGTTTGCAGAACATCATACGACAATCTTGGCTTCATTTATTCGTTGTTGATTTACGATAATCTTGGCTCAATTTTCTCATTGTTAATTTTCCTGTCACGTAGCAACACTGTCATAATGTATGTGAGTCATTTCAGAACATCATACTACACATTACTGTTGCTTTTCGGTTCAACTTTGAAATATACTGACTAGAATCTACTGTGAAAGTCTGTATTCCTTTTTGATACCCTCAGTATATTTACTCTTTAAATTAATTCTTGACATATTATGGAAATTTTTACAAGTTTTGTTCCATATCCTAGTAAAATACCATGCCATTCCGCTGCAATCGAAATGTACTTACAGCTAGAGGAAAATCAACTATAAATGGCTAGCTTGAATAGTTACCAATATATCACATATTGCCGCGTAATGTAAAACACTATTAAATAATATGTAAAGTAAACGACATTTTCTGTTAATATAATGTGATTATTTCTTTCCATATCACAATACAATAAAAATGTCGAAATATATTTAAAATTTGTTGTCTGCACACTACCTCCTGGTCCTTTTGTTGAGCTTTAAGTACTACATAATCTCAGAAAATGGCAGACATAATATATAAACTGAGACCAAGGCTAGCTACACTGTAACGATACCCCATAAAAGATCCCTATCTCTCCCGAAAATTGACCACTATGCTTGCAAATGGTGGGTGGGTGAGTAAAGGGAACGGGGGCTAAGGAATAAGAGTTCGTTTTATATTTGTATATATGTATATACAAGTATTCATCGGAAATGTGTGATGCTAGTGTATCGATGTGTTCGTATATATGTATTTATATACAAAGTTAATCATAGCAATTAATTTTACCGATTCTTTTGTATTATTTACTTTGATGTTAAAAGGATGTTATTAGTATGTACTGCCGTAAGGTCTACGGGACAGTTATGCTTACATTTGCCTACTATAAACCCCCACAATAAGAGTCCATTACTACTATTACTACTACTGTTACTACTACTGCTACTACTACTACTACCTGCTGCTACTACTACTACTACTACTACTACTACTACTACTACTACTACTACTACTACTACTACTACTACTACTACTACTACTATTACTACTACTATTACTACTACTATTACTACTACCACTACTACTACTACTACTACTACTACCACTACTACTACTACTACTACTACTACTATTACTACTACTACTACTACTATTACTACTACTATTACTACTACTATTACTACTACTACTACCACCACCACTACTACTACTACTACTATTACTACTACTACTACTACTACTACTACTACTACTACTACTACTGCTGCTGCTACTGCTACTACTACTACTACTACTACTACTACTACTACTACTACTGCTACTATTACTACTACTACTACTACTACTACTGCTACTATTACTACTACTATTACTACTACTATTACTATTACTACTACTACTACTACTGCTACTATTACTACTACTATTACTACTACTATTACTACTGCTACTACTACTACTACTACTACTACTGCTACTATTACTATTACTACTACTATTACTACTACTATTACTACTACTATTACTACTACTACTACTACTACTACCACTACTACTACTACTACTACTACTACTACTACTACTACTGCTGCTACTGCTACTACTACTACTACTACTACTACTATTACTACTACTACTACTACTACTATTACTACTACTACTACTACTGCTACTACCAGTAGTAGTATAATTGCCCAGTCATGGATAAGTAAGGTAAAAACGGCGGACTGTACATAGAATGCGGCAATTTTCTGAAGACTTCTGGGAAAGTAGATCTTTTGAATGACCTCACCAAATCACAATTAATTAACCTAGATTCAAAATGTTACGTGGTAGTTATTGGCAAAGTAAAAGGAAAAGCTCATATGGTTTTAATTTTCCTACCCCATTTAACTCTATTAGGGGCATTTGCTCATAATGTTCTGCTGACAATGCGGGGTTTACGAGATACGTACAAGGGCTCATTTTTGGAATACCAGCTGTCCACAGAGATTGATAGATTGACGTGAGTACGTAGCACAGTCAACAAGATGACGCCTCCAGGGAGCAATTAAAATGTGTTGTCCTGCTGGCATTGAGGAAGAGCTGAGAAGATTAATGCAACAGATGATAGCTTGAGCGCGTGCCAGAATTTCTGATGAGAAGATAACCCAAACACCTGTTGTGCAATGGTTGCGTGTGCAGTAACAGCCTTCCACAGTTAAGTTATTGCTTAGAATGTTTATACATTTTGGTTATGTACTTCGAAGTTTTATGTATGTGTCGAGTGAAACTTTACAAATCTCGCAACAGTTCTCAAGACAGAAGAAGAAGAAGAAGAAGAAGAAGAAGAAAAGAAAGCGCATGAAGTACGTATTTCGCAATAAAAATGGTAATTTGCAGCAGCTGTTTAATGAAAATCTCCAGTACATGTTTTTCCGCAATTGAAGAAAGTTATTCTTGTAACGAAATCCTAATGAAAGCGGGTAAGTATGATGTTGGGTGATTTCTGAAGACCCAAATAAATGTAATGTATGGATGTTACATGTAAACCCCTTTAAGTATGTATATAAATAACCATTATCCCAATGTTCAACTTTAAAATCAATTCTTTGTAAATAAGCCCTTAAATTGGATGAATGGTGAATAACTTGTATAACCTAAGTGTACTATTTGAAGAAAAAGCCTGTGTGTAGACCTCAACAATAGTCACTTGGAATAACATAGAGTAGGTAATGTTCTCATGCGTATTCAAATCCACAAACAACAGAATGTCGTGTTTTCCCTTATTATAAATTATAAAACTTTTTCTACTGTATTTTCTGAGGTACGTTGTTTAGAAAATTCATCGCCATTTTCTCTCGCATTTTAGGGTTACAAACTCTTAATAAGCAAACCAGAGTGATTGACGACAATAAGAAAATGCTTAACTTCAGGAAGTTGTGAGAAAAATCACTCATTAATAATTACTGCATACCTTTGGGACTTATTTATTCTAGTAGAGCTAAGGATTTTTTATTCGTTTTATTTATGGACGCTCTTTAACATCTCAGGTAATCAGCGTCCCATTCAATTCCGGGCGTGAAACGGCCGACAATTTTTGCTCAGATGCCTCTTCTTTCAGGCTTGAGGTCCTTTTTTGTGCCGTAAATGTACGACACGGGACCCACGGCTTTACTTCCTTTCCGAAGGAAGCCATACTTAGGATTTTTACGCCCGAAAACATTCATCTATCCTGGCCGGGTTTGAACCGGCGACCTTCGGTTTAGAAGGCAAGTATGGTTACCACTACACCATCAGGCCCGACATGGTAGAGCTAAGGTCATTAGGCCTTCTCTTCCGCTCTACCAATCTAATAATAATTACATGAAGTTATAGCGACAGTATTACAATCACAACATTGACAATAAAGTTGGCAATACTCATACACGTATAAACCAATGTAAAACATTATGTATATGAATAAATGTATGCTAATACATAATGTTGATAATTAAAAATGAAAAATATTAACTTAAGAGGAAGAAAAAATAAGAAAATAAAAGAACAATTATATACAACAAGCACCAGCGATGACAGTCTATACATATATTAACCTACTTAAATCTTGAAAGTGGAAATAAAGATACACAGAAAACATAAAATTAAAACCCTAACAATACTATGAAGGAAATAGGAACATTTATTATGATAATTAAAATAATAGAATGAATAATTCTCATAATACACGCATTGTAACAAAAGGAATCTGAATCTAGAATCGATTATTATTAAACAATTTCTTATGAAATACTCCTAAAGTTCGGCAGTCTCTGACATCCCGTGGCAATGCATTCCAGAGACGGGCAGAGTTCCTGTGAATGATGATGAGTAAAGTGATGTTCGGTGCTATGTAATAATAATACGTTTTGGAATTCATAAAGTGTGTTAAGATTGTGAGAGGAAGGTGGATTTTGAAAACGAGAAGATAGATAAAATGGAGAAGATGTATGGGTAATTTTGAAAGGTAGTGAGACAATGAATGCTCTTTCAGTCTTTCAGGCGGAACCAAGACACCAAGACTTACATACATAGAAATAATTTTCTCTGAAATCGATTGGAGAATCAATTGGAGAGCGCACAAAGGAAGCATTTTCTCTCGAATAGGAATATTCGGTTAAAATTCTGAACAGGGCCTCACCTCAAAGTGGTGATGAAAACCATGAAAGCATTCCTCTGTATAACACTTGCATTCAGCTTCTTCAAAAATATACATGAGGATTCTCTATAAAATGCCTAAAATCGTGGACACAACTCGAAAAAGCACAATCTTAGTTGAAGAATTAATTACAATTTTGAAGCATACAATGCAGGACAAATATTGGTACATTTACTATATGGGTTATCCTGCATAAGCTGTACAGAAAGATTACACCCCTAATGCTCTCTATAGGGAGATACAGGAGTCAGAAAATATGCAACAATGCAGTAGGGGTAAACTGTTTAAAATGAATCATTTTTGCTTAATTTATATTGTTGTCAAAACTGAAATTTGTTGTGTTAAGCATTATATTTTTTCTTAACCGAATTATTGAGTGTTAGTAATTGCTTTTCAGCACTTTATTGTTCATTGTAAGTTCCCAAAGAATATTACAGTAATTTTATAATAAAAATTAATTTGTTAAAAATGAAGAACAGTTCCAAACAGAAAAATTGGTCAGCTGAATACAGATCGTGTTACTTTGAAATGTTAAATGGCTGTACCCAACCAATCCAAATTTTCTTGTAACATTAAAAAATTTTTTTGGTTTCAAAGCTTATTGATGGACTTCACAAGCATACTGGAAAACAGCAAAAAGTGGTACCAATCTTCCAACAGTTCCAAAATACTAATAGAAAGGAAGAAAATTGACGATATAAAAGCTCTTCCTATATATGTATCATTGGATGACGTTGGGAGGAAATTTGTATCAAGTCTTCAGGTTACACATTATTAGGCCGGTTGATATAGCAAGGATCTTATGTTTTGTATTTCTATTACTATGGCATCTATTCTGAAGACTGATTCTTAATTTTCTTTCTTAAATTAACTCATATTGCTATAATATTATAAAACCAATCACAGAAATTTAACTGATCTATAAGAGTATATCACTCCAAATTTATTTATTTTATACCCAATCAAAATATTATTTAAGGGTATGCTTTCTTCATAATATGGTCAAATTGTTCACTAACTTACATTAGAAAACAAACATATACTGTTAACTGCAATATTAAAATAAAATATCTGTTCTCCAAAAATATACGTGAGATATACTATAAAATGTATCATATCTAGTCTCTGGGTGTCTATTTTTTAAGCAATAAAAATTATTTTCCAGAAGATTATGTAAGATCTTAAATTACGATCCCGAACTTAAATTGCGAAATCGAGTGTTTGTAATTAACATGCATTCGTTATTCATAACCACTTGTTTGCTCCAGGACATCGCTTGTGCTCCAGTCAGCTGGTTAAGTGAATCCTGTACAATTCCCCGACTTAAAAAATGTAATTACAGTGATATTTGATTTCTAAACTGTGGATTAGATGTGATTGTTACGATCGAAGGAGGATATTTAGCTTTGTTCAAGGATGTTTGTACCCATGCTCCCGTGGGAACGCTTCTCGAAGTAAATAATGAAGAAGACACCGGGCAACAAGGGTCTATTGGGGGAGACTTACGGACGTAGACGGGCCTAACGTTGTTATTAGGAATTCAAGTCCCTCAGAAGATTCGCTTCAATACCAGACAAAAGCTATCCAAAGTGCAAGCCACCGTCACGCCGCATCAGCCTATCTCACCTTGGCACTTTCGACCCTCTAACAGATCCAACTGCATGAAATGATATGAAATGGTAGAACGGAAAAATATTGGATAACAGATTATCCAACGAAAAACTTCAAGGTCAAGATGGTCAACTGAAAGAAATTTGAGCCTGGGATCTCCCAACTCGGTTCTAATCTATGTGATGTAAATCGGTCCTTACCAGCAGAATATAACAGTTTTACGTTACAGGATTTACTTATTCTGAGGCACTTTAATCAAATAAAAAGTTTTCAACAAGAAACAGAAATAAAAATTGAGAGATGTGAATCATTCTGCACGCCACTGATGCCCCCGAGCCTGTCATTGTTGAAATTCCTGATCTAAGTGGAAGGAGCGGTAAAAGAAAGACGGCAGTATGTTTAAAAACGTCTGTTCCTGTTTTAAGCACAAATAATTTACAGGAGCCGTGCTACACAGCCCTGAAGAGATAAACCTCTTCCGCCAAGTGATTAGTGCTGTCTGCAGAATAAAGCTGTCTGCACCAAGTTTTGCCTAAATAAAAAGGTAGCTGGCTGCGTTATTCCTTGGAATGTTAGTAGAAATGTTCCAAATGCAGGTTCATGAAAGCTTAATACGAGGAACAAGAAAGTGAGATTAAGTACTGGGTGTGTGTATGTGTTTTATTCTGTTTCCAATCTAAACTGATCTTCTAACACATATTCCGCTAATCCATTAATTAGGTTGTCTGTGGTTTTTTTTTGGGGGGGGGGTTTTGAATGATTTATTTATGGACGCTCTTTAACTGCTCAGGTCATCAGCGTCCCATTCAACTCGGGGCGTAAAACGCCCGACAAATGTTGCTCAGAGGCCTCTCTTTCAGGCTTGAGGTTCTTTTTCGTGCCGTAAATGTACGACACGAGACCCACGGCTTTACTTCCCTTCCGAGGGAAGCCATACTTAGGATTTTTACGCCCCGAAAAAATCCATCGATCCTCGATCTTGGGTTTAGGAGGCAAGTATGGTAACCACTACACCACCAGGACCGACATTGTCTGTGCTAATAATTTATGTTTTGGAAACCTTTAGTTGCAGATTAGTATTCAATCATTTTTGTGTTACTCGTGTTTTCATTTGTCGGACCTAATACTAGTCCACTAATAAAACATTTTGTCTCTAAAAGGACTGAATGAAAAGACCAAGACCGTCATTTATGATTACAATGTTTCGTTTAATTTCCTGTATTTATAACTCAATCTAGCCTCAGGTAATTTAATCTACTTCTGTATTATTAACAATTTTTATGCAGACTTAAAAAAAAAAGAAATCTACCCTCTGTTTTCGGAATCAGTTCCTAATATAACCATTGAATACATAATTGTGACTACAAATATGTTCCATAAGTTCCTGAAATTACAGAGCGCGATATCTGGACTGTACGGTTCCTGTCGAAGCATGGTGATCCAATCTTTCAATTGCTGCTGTGATGCCACGTGATTTGTGTGACAAGGGTCGTCTTGTTTTAGGGGAACGTTTTCAGTATCTATTAAAAACTTTCTAGTTCGGAGCGTCTGATAGATTTTTGTCGTATGTTGCGTCATCTGCTCCCCCCCCCCACCAGCAAAAAAGAAAACTTGTCATGAGTTTTATAGTTGAAGCTTGTGGTTTGATTTGATTTTTCTAAAGCGAGTCTTTGAATCGATTTTCCATGAGTCGACTTTCGCATCTGATTCATAATTACGTTCCCATGTTTCGTTTTCTGTAACTACATTATGAAATAAAGTCTTCTTCTTTATTTTCATAATTTTGTACTGGTGCAAGTGTTGACTAATTTAGCAATTACTTCTGATTACAAAAGTTAGTTAAAATAAAACATTAGTACAAACATGGTTGTGAAATGACGTTTTAATTAATTCTTTTTGAAACCTGAAAAAAACTCTGTATTAATTAAGACTCATATTTACGTTCATTTTTGAGTTTAACCTATTAAAATATTATCTCCAATAACGCTTAATGATCAAGGTGGCGTTAACCTTTTTAAAAATCTTAGGAATTTTTCATGCTTCGACGATTCTTTCAATAATGTCCTTCAGGTAGGAATTTAATTTTAAAATATTTACATAATAAAGTGCCAATAGATTCTGTCTGAGGTTGTCTGTCATGAAAATCCATCAATAGTCAATCAACATATTGGAATTCCGTTTATCTCTGTGCCTCTTCCATGGAAATATGCAGAGATAAACACATTCTGTGATAATAACTGACAAAGCATTTATTAAAATAGTTTTCTGCTTTTTATTAGGAGCGCAAGCCTAATATATTTTTAAATGAAGGTTATTTATAGCATTGGATTCAGTAATTTCTGAATTTGAATATAAAATAGTAGTGGTAGTAGTAGTATTGATAATGGGGTTTTATTATGACAGGTTTGCAAGTACACAAAAATAAGTATAACAGTCGCAGGGCCTCACGGCCCTACAATCTAATACCATCCTTTTAACAAACAAAATACATAATACTCAAGAACGCCATCATTAATATTACTTTCATATCTATATATGCATTTACATACAAACACATAAACACAAACACCAATACACTTACATCACACGTTTTCCATAAATAATTTTTATACATATCTACAAACATGCGTAGAACCCTTACCCTTGAGCCACCCTTTCACTTACTTAATCCCTTACCCAACTCTTTTCTCTTCTCTGCAGCCATTAACCTTGTTCGTAAAGCTTTCGCTAGAAACATTCCCGATTTGTTTGTGTATCTCTCATGCACCAACACTTCCCGGCAGGCGTTCAAACTTCTGTTGGAGTTCAGAAATTGTAAAGGTTAATGCCTCATTTCCCTGCATTCTGCCAGGTTATGTCTCTTTCTTGGTATCGCTTTCTCCAGACAGCGGATAAATTCTTTCCCCGAAAGCATTCATTATTTTATTTTCTTCCCAAACCCCTTTAGAACATACTGCTCCACACATAGGCTGCATAAAGTTTTTCGTTTTAGGTTCAAAGGGGGTAAATGCACTTTTCAGAATTAATTAATAATACTTCAAATATTTTTCTGTTCAGAATTAAATTCACAAACAAAATTTAATTTATGCAAGTTGCAAATTAAATAATAGAGCAATAAAGTTCAAATCTATATGTGAAAGTCAATCAAATGAAAACGATCGGAAGTCTGTAACAGCGAAAGTCGAATGATGGTTAGTGGTCGTACTCAAGAGCGGTAGGTTGCAAGCAACAAGGACCATAGCCCCAGCGGTCAACATTTGGGCAGAAGTGAATGCCCAAAGTGTGCAACATAGAAACCTTCAAGCAGGAATGAGCAGTCCTTCGTTTTTGTCGCCGTAAGGGCAGCCTGCGACCTAATGAGTGTTTTGTATGAGAAGAACAGTCATGAGTGAGTCAAAAGCTAGTGTTTGATCTGCACGATTCAGTTCTGGATGAACAAGCTGTGACCAGGCGCACCGTATCATCACTCCGGCTACTATTAGAACATTGAATGAACTTGTTCAATCCAACAGGGTCATCCCTCTGAGAATATCAGTCACAGCAGTGTATGCAATGTGCTGATGGAGTTTGCATTTACAGCATCATTAAAAATATACACAAAGAATTGCCGTGCTATGTTACATCCCGCAAAAGTCCGAGCGGTACGGCAAACATACAAATGTTTGAGGGTAGGAGGGCGATGGATTTCTACAGAGTATATTACTACCCTGAAACCCATCGGTCAAGTATGCAACGAAAGCACGGCGCGTCGCTTCCGCCGAAGAAGAGTGCAAAGACCATCTTCTTTGATCACCAAGTCGCAGTTCTGACCGAGTTAGCCCCCCCCCCCCCCCCACGGTCTCCCTATTAATTCCGACAACCTGCGACGACGAATAAAGAACAAATGGCCTAACTTCATGTCTCGAGAGTTATTCTGTTGCACGTCAGTGCATAACCACATGTCGTGAAGGACACCATGTATACCCTAACATGACTGAAGAGGTAGGTTTTACAGCATCCACCGTACAGTCCTGACCTTTCCTCAGGGGACTTTAATGTTTGGCTCTCTAAAGAAAAGCTTAAAGAGGCGGCATTTTGAGTCAAACACAGAACTGGAGGCAGCGGTTCAAGATTGATTTTGGTCTCAATCAATGTGACCCAGTGGGAGAAGAGTTTCGTAAGTGATGGGGAATACTGAAAGACATGTCTTCCCTTTGTCTACAATTCGACTTCTATCGTTTTCATTTGACTGAACTTTGAAAATCGTCCAATTGTGTTTTTGTACGTAATTTTTCTTGTTGAGTTAACTTCGTGTTTTATATAACTCTTTCATATGAACATCATGGGCTTAGATATTGATGTGAGTTTATGGCATTATGCAGAAGCGCAACTTTCAAACTGTCACCTATCTGCCTGGTGGCGATTCCAAATCTTCGCATAAAAGAAAAGTATATTTTCAAAATAACCAATGAGTATTATTTTATTTAAACACATTATTATTAGAAAAATAAGCAATAACTGCTTCTTTTATCTACATATTTATACAATATTTTGAACTGTAATTTAAAAAAAAAAATATCATGTAAGTTCGTCAAGAACTTTTGAGTATATGACTAATATTTTGCTTCAAGTTGGAATGAATACTTAAAATATTTGTATTTGATTAACATGAATTATATCTTGGTAGGAAATGTTTCGCTTAAGATCACATGTAACTATTCAGGCAGAAAATTTTTCACTAAACTGAGTTGACCTTAAAGACAGAAAACTATGTTTACCCTTTTTCCGGTTATCGTGTGTAATAAAAATAAGATTAGGTCAGTTATCTTTAGTTACTCTCAAAAAAGGCTAAGCGCATTGGAACAATTTTAAATTTATCTTTGAATTAAACATATATAGGTAATATCTTAAGTGCACCAATTATAATTTTGGGAATTTGTAACATATGTTATCTTTAGAAAATTATAACGAGAATACTAAAACCCAAATAAAAGGAAAGCTAATGAAAAAAATTAGATTGCATATTTGAATGATGCAGAACATTAAGTTATATTGGAACAAATTCCTCGACCAGTTTTATCATTTGTTTACCTGATAATGAAGATTCTGTAGTTGTATATATTTACCGGGTGTCCTAGAGTTTAACCGAAAAAATTGGACGGATTGTAGAGTGGACACAAATAAACATTTTGATATAGGGAACTTATGGTCTACAAGTTCAAATTGCGTGTAACAGCATAAAATATGTTAAGTGTCTGCATGCCACTGACCTAATATAGCATATGGTCAGATCTAGCAATTAAGTCCACTGCACTCTAAAATACTTTCATAACTTGAAATAAACTTCAGTTTGTAATTTAAAAAAACAGCAATACTATTCTATAAATCACTATAAAATTGTTCAAAAATCATTCTAAGTACCTCTTCTTCAAAGGTAGAAGTACGGCACGTTCTTCTTGAACCATCCTAATTCGTTATTACTAATTTAAATACAAAGCATAATAAAATCAACGTTTTTCTTACTTATTAAGAAGAATTTTCAGCAATTCGAAGCTAATCTTTAATGATAATGGATTTACAATGTATGAATTAGACAGACATAGACAGTAATCTAAATTATTTTTCATACGGTTCAATGAACCAGACGGCTGTGCTTCAGATTAAAAATTAGAATCATCAGTGACATGCATACTCTCGCAGACGAAGCAATGTTTGAACTACAAGAAAATATATAATTTTAAAAATAATGTTAACTGTGTACCGTCATTGCATTTCCTACCGCCACGGGTGGCCGAGGTTGTTAAGACGCGGACTTGTGAGCGGTTCGAATTCCGTCAGGACCGTCCTCCCTGACGGAGGTATTTTCCAGGTTTTCCTCAGTTGTAATGAATGGAAAGTGCCGGGAAGGTACCCTAAACTTAGGCCAGGAACGTTTCCTTCCTTAAAAAAATCCTTTCCCAATTGATCATTTCATTTTATGTATCATGAGGGTTCACCGCCTGTGGTGCCTTAGTAGTAAAAAGGGCGTTTAAATACTATTAAAAACTGCATTTCCCGATTATCCGACCAAGAATTTTGAAGAGAAACCATACACAGATATTTCTTTAATGGTGACTTAGCAGTACAAATATCCAACGTCAAAATCGCACCATAACTGATAATAATGAAATAAGGTCGCGTAGACCATAACCCTGCCTCAAAACGTTTGTCTATGTTCACTTTAAAATGCCTCTAATTTTGTCGGTTTAATTCAGCTCGTAATAAAACAATTTATTTGCTATCATTTAAAATAATTTATTGTAATTTAAAATAAGTATATTCTTTGTCGTACAGTTACTGACCCTCCCTCCCCAACTCTCCTCTATTCCCTATAGCCATTATCTTTTGCTGTCAGGTCTGCGACAGAAATATTCCCGATTTGTGTGTGTATCTTTCATGTGCCATTATTGAAATTCAGAGAGTGTATGTAGTGTAAATATCCCTGTCTTAAAAGCTCCGTTTTCCTCCATTTTTCCAGACTGTGCCTTTAAGTTTCGCTTTCTCCACATAGCAGACAAATGCTTTCTCCAGAAACATTAATAATGAATCTAAGAGATTTTGCTTTTGTGTTGCAGTTTTGTTGATCCTGGCTTCGCAAAGAATAGAGACAGTCATCGGCGACTGGTTCGGAGATTCTGGTGGACCACGAAAAGCGGAACCCATCGACGTCTCAACGAAACGAGGCGCACCGCCCTCCATCGTGGAGTGCTTCATTCTCGCCTGGGTTTGCGGTAAGAGTTTTAAACATTCCTCTATGCTCATTATGCAGTCCTTCGGCAACTCTTAAGTAAAGCACTTATAAATATCAAAATTTAATCCAAAAATATATGTTTGTTATGTTCAGGAATAGATGGAAGTCTTAAGAGATAAAATCACTTGCGGAAATTCTCGCAAATTGTCTTCTCTGCTTCTTTCGTATTCTGTTTAATACTACAAACTTTTATGATAATTTCATCTTAAATTTGTAACTGAATACTGGAAATGTAAATGCATTATTCTCAAACCTTGATATTATATTTCTCTGTAGCTGTAAATCTTTCTTTCATGTTTCAAATTCAACATTGACATGACATTGACATTGACATGACATCTGATTTTTATAGATAAAAATCTATTTTATTTAAATATTTTGTCATACATATTATATAACCTGTTCTCTAAGATTTTCATTTCTACATTTTGTTCCCAATATTATTTACTGTCTTTCTTCTTCTGAAATGTTGCTATAAAAGTTTAATTAAAATAAATAAAATCTTCTTTATTCTCTAACAGTTATTGAGAAGTGATTGTATTAAGTTTAATACTATATTTATACCTATAATAGTTTTTCTTGTTTCATTCTCTTACTATTTTGAGATATATTCCTTATCATTTAGAGAAAACCACAGATTGTTCATTTTATGTACTCAGCAGTTTTAAACATTTTATTTCGTTGCCATCGTCCAATTATGTACAATCTCGCCTCGAGATTCAGTTTCCATCAAGTTTCTTTCATGTTGATGTACCTAAGCTGATATTCATTTTTCCACACATTTCTCCTCATGGGAGAAGTGTAGATGTATTGTCAGGACTCGGTACTAAGCGTTTCTTTTAAATATAAAATTTATTTTGCAGCTAAATATGCACATGATTGTTCAAAATCTAAACCAATATTTATATCCATACATATAGTTGTATCACTAGTGGGTGAGATAAGGCAGCGTTAATAAAATAATTACAAATATATATTTATACATTTCTTCACATATGTTTAAATCCAAAAGCTAAGCATGTACTTTCCTATTTGATAATATTGTGATCCCAGTTTTTGCTATTTCGTTACCTCTCCGCACTTCTCTGTTAAAAGACACCAGAGTGAACCTGTGACCCAAACAGCTATTCGTTGCCTGGTTCAAACACGAATCGTACATTTGAAATGATGGATATGAAAAAACCTGAGGTCATGCCGGTATTCGAATCATAGATCTTCAGATTATCACATGGATTCCCTAGTCTTGAGCCATTCTCTCCTGCTGAACTCCATGACGAACTTTCTTCATCTGAGTGCACTTACAAAGTAGATTTTCAAGAGTATCTCGTTTGATAAATGTAATCCCTAACAGGCAATATGTATATTAAAGTATTTTGGCCAACTTTCTATTTAACCTAGCTTGAGGACTAAAGCCGGACAACCCCCATCAATCCCAACTTTACCGCAAATGGGAAAAACAGAAAACCACTCTCACATCAATACCCTAAATTTAATATTTTGTGAGCATATTGAACTATCACCTACCAATGAATATTGTAAATCGTTATACTTTATACCCCAAACGTTATTGAGCTTTTATAAAATAAAACCAGTAGGAATGTTCAGCTTTTAATTGACAGAGGTGAACGTTTTCGCATATCTTTTGGACCTTCTCAAAAAGCATTAAATTGTGTAAAACAAGTTTAAATAGACATAACTGAATTATCCATTCAGCACACAAAACTTAGTTGTTGTTGTTATTGTTTTATGCAGGACGTCCTGAATATGAATGTCATTATGCTACTGTAAACAACTATTATTAATTATACTATAATCATAGACACACTGATATAAAAATATATATTGAAAACTGATAATGGTAGTAATAATTTAGTATTTAGTCAGAAGAATAGTTTTTTTCCTTGTGAATTTACCTGGCTTTATTATTTTTTGTGTATCACTTCCGATTGGAAAATCGTTCCTTTCTGGTCTCGCAGATAATGGTACCCACAGATTCCATTGTTTCTCTCTCGTAGAAAATTTATTAAATGTAATAATCATATACTAGCTCCCTTTAATAACGGGTTTGCCAGGAAAAGCAACATTATCTTGCCTGCTCACAACAGTAAACATACACAGCACGAAGTAAAATGTCAGTCAGAACGTATTTCTTCTCCTTCAGACAGCTAAAAGAATAGAAATGTTTCCTACAAAAATATATATACTAGGGGAGATATGGAATAATTATGTCAAGAAAATGCCTTTTTGAGAATAGAAGCAAAGAGCCATATGTATACTGCTCACTTTTAATGAATAGGATGGGTTAAAGATCTGCACACAAAGGGTTTCTCAAGACAATGTGTAAAAGGGTTATTTAAAATGTTTTGAGAAAAGAACGAATAACTAGAATAAAGTTGTTTGGTATTGCCTGAAACTATGTTTGTTTGACTTGTCACCGCCCCTTCCCCTGATCTGGATCACCCAGCGGCTCTCTTAGCTCCCGGAGAAACCTCCATTGGCGACGTAGGCACAAACTGCCAGCTTTTGAGCACGGCTATAATACCGAAAAATTCCTCCTCTCTCCCATCAAATCCAATCCATTGCTAACATTTTATTTTCCAAATTACTTCTGGGCATATTCGATTTTAGCGAAAAGTATACTCAAACTCCACAGTTTATATTCAGATTTAATTTTTGCTGTAAACACAAGTGCTAATAGAAATTGAAATGGAAGTCAGGCTCGCTTTTGTATCATGTCCTTAGCCGTAGTCATTAATGTCACCGTTTTTTTGTTTATCTTGAGGATGCCCCAATCATAATTTACTATGTCCTGCCCGACTACAACCGCAAATTTGTCACATCTGAGTCCTAACATCCTGGAGATCTCGAAGCTTCTTTTGTGAAAGGGACTTGTTTTTATGAGGCAATACGAGTATCTTTGAATATTCTGCTATTAGCAATGTGGAGATATTACATGAAGCTCCACAAGTTATATTGTAATAACTGAGAGACTAGCATTTCTATATTTAAACTGGAAAAGTATTTAAAGCAATTGCGGGAATGTTCTAATCAAAAAGGACTTAATATTCTGAACATGTTTGGTTTGTACAACGTGCAGTTAGTAAGAAGTTTGTTATTGGATTCTCGTTTCTCAGCAGTAAACTAAATACAAACTAGGCAAAGAGGGTGAAGTGATGCATTTTCGTGTTGCACATGTAAACAAAATAGCCCTACAGTCCTGCATTATGTGTGTTAGTACGTGTTCATTTTCGCCTGTGCTTAAAATGCCACATAAACACGAAATATTGCGTAGTTAAAGTAAGAAAAGTGTATATAGCAAGTACATATTTTTAAAAAAATGTCCGGAGCATACACAAGTGTTGATTTCTCAAAAAAGTAACAATTGTTAATGAGACTTGCTCTGATGTGTAAAGTTCCCGTCCGCACACACCCACTTAGTTTGGCAATTTGCTGGCATTGGGTGATCTTTGTACGCCATTAAGTTATGTGTTTAATAAGCTTAAATTCCTATATGCATTCACGGTTCCTTAGGCAAGATGTTTTCTGTTAGTCCTAGCGAGATCTTGTTGTATCTGCTACTTGGCTGATAAAATTTTTATTGTTATGTTGATGTATCATCCTAATGGGATAAGATAATGAGCTGTAGGTGAACATTCTCTTTCCCGAGGTTTGAACCGAGATCGTTTCCGTGACTTGATGAGGAAATGAATATCGGTAACGGCGGCATAATCCCCAACCCTCCATTTCCACTTCATATGAGGGTAGGTCCATAAGTTTCCGGCCTTGCTGAAAGGGTTATCGCCTTTATAAAAGCCTTGTCTAGTGTTCATACCTTATCTGTTAAGTAAATACTTTCACCTGTAACTTCCGCCCAGCTGTGTTCAGTTTTTCAGATATAGTGGCATAAAGAAGGCTTAGTGTAGCAGATTGTGACATGTTCAAAATGGAGTATCCAGCTGTTATTAAGTTCTGCACAAAAGAAGGACTTATTTCAAATTAAATTAAACAGCGATTGGACGGTGTGTATGGGGGAGCATCCTCCTCATATTCTACCGTAAAAGAATGGACCAAACTTATTCGAATGGGTCGAGAAAGCATTGAAGATGAAGAGCGCGCAGGTCGGCCCTTGGAGGTGTTCACTCCTGAAAACATCGCTCTCTCTTGTGGAAGGAGAAATTATGCATGACCGGCAGCTCAAAGTCACAGAAATAGCAGCAAGCTTGGGTCTTTCTAAAACAACAGTGCTTCGAATTATTCATGCGCATTTAAATATGAATAAGGTTAGTGTAAGAGGGGCACCTAGACTTCTTTCCTCAGTCCAAAAGCAGCAACAAGTTATCTGTTGTCAGTATTTTTGAAGCTCTGCCATGACAACGAGAGAGAAGTTCTGCAAACCATTGTTACAGGAGATGAAACTATGATCCCCTACTATGACCCCTTGTCCAAAAGAGAACCAATGGAATGGCGTAAACCTGGCGAAGCACCGCCAAGGTCACTCAGTCAACCAAAGAGCATGGTCACAATCTTTTGGGACTGTGAAGGAATACTCTTCATTGACTTAAAAGAGAGGAACACAACAGTAAATGGGGAGTACTCTGCTGGCCTACTGCACAGACTACGTGCTTCCATAAAAGGAAAAAGCGAGGGAAGCTGAGTGGTGGTGTGCCCCTCTTCACGACAACGCGCCTGTGCACGCAGCTCTTGTTACAAAGGAAGCAGTGAAGGAATGTGGCTTCAAGGAGATCGACCGTCCACCCTACAGCCCAGACCTAGCTCCCAGTGACTATTTCCTCTTCTCAAAACTCAAGAAGGACCTTCGAGGAAGGAAATTTAAGTGTGATGAAAAAGTGATGGATGCTGTTTATGCCCATTTTTCTGACAAGACTTCCATTTTTGGGCAGGGGATTGAAAGGCTAATTCAAAGATGTGAGAAGTGTATTGTAATAAACGGTAGCTATATTAAACGTGAAATATGGTTTTTGTCTTTATCCTACCTAGTAAATGGTTAGGTAGGAAACTTGTGGATCTACCCTCGTACATCATGTTATATCTATAAAGAGAAATACAAGAAATTAAATTGCTATAAATTGTACCAATTATAATTTATATGCCTCAAGCTTGGTTCAGTTAGTAGTGCGATATTTAAGCCAATCATTGAGAAGTCATTTCAATGTAAGATATCGGGCACATACACAGCCTTCAGTTCAGTTGTGGATACGCTTGTAAGTCTTTTAACCTCTTAACTTACTTTTGTTCAAGTTTTCATTTGACAGCATGTGTACGAAGTGATCTGATATTAGCGCTCTGTTATCAGATCATTTGCTAATATTCCTTCAGGATATATGAATTTGAACAGTGAACATGTGGTTGGTAATGTTGCAGGATTGATCTGGAGCGAGGTGAAGCAGCTATGGGACGTGGGACTCGAGGAATACGCCAATGATATGTGGAACGTTATAGATTTCGTCACCAACTCGCTCTACGTGGCCACTGTAGCGCTAAGAGTCGTCGCTTATTACCAGGTGAGTGAAATCACGTTTATTTACTCTAGTTTTATAAGGAAACAGATGTTCAGAAATGATGTTAAAGATTAAAAACATATTTAAGTATCCGTAATGTAAATAAATGTAAATAAACGTGTTACGACTGTAATTATGTTACAAAAAATATAATAATGTACACAGGTAAGCTGCAACAGTATTAGTTTCCACTGCTTATTTTGGTATTACAGGAAAATATTATTTTGCAAAGTCGTTTAAAACAGCGTCGTAATGTCCTGTAGATTTATTTATCATAAATAATAAAAGTAATTTGTATTTCAATGTGTCAGCAAAAGCGGCATGACTGGAATTATTGTTTATAATGTCATGTCAGGTTATTTACTCTTAATTATATTTAACTTTTGTGCAAGAAGGTATTTCTACAATTTGGTGAGAAGGAAAACGTCATGTAAGGCTAAATCTGAACCAAGGGTGGAAGTGAGGGATACATTTCACGTAAATTTTGTGAGATATTCAGCAAAAACACTTGCGGTGTTCAGCCGTTCATTATTCTGATTCAGCATCCAGTTTGTTGCACGGAAATTTGCCTTTTGTATAAGTTACGGTCTTGCAGAGTTTTCAGGGCATCTCTGTTGTATTGTCCAGTTACAGTTGAATGTGCAATTGTGCATGTACATTCGACAAGCTGGTAGACCATTCCTTGAATATCGAAACATGGTATGACCATAAAAAACAACCATTCTTGCTTATTTTTGCGGTATTAGCGAAGATGGAATTTCCACATAGAGCTTTGCTTTTTTCTCTTAGAATCGAACTGATGTAGCAATGATTACCTTTGAAAGAAACTGCGCATCTTCTGTAACATCATGTTCATGTACACACGAACGTCCTTTTGTAATTTTGTCATTTGATGATCCTGTCACACAATAACAACAGTAGTTAAAGCACAAACAGGGGCGCATGGTCCACCTTTCTTTGAAACTGATTATCTTCCCTCTTTAAAAAACTTAAAGCATCTGCGAGCTGCTATAGGGAAGAACATAGGCCTTCTGTAACATTACATAGATCTCAGATGAACTATTCAGACGAAAGTAGAATTTCAGAGCAGCATGTGTTTCACCTCCGTTTTGCTCTTGGTGGAACTGAATATGTTTCTGCTTAGACACCCTCACAGGCGGAAACCGGAGATAGCAACAATGAATCTAGTACCATGTGTATATTACACGTTAAGCTAACAAAATATTTTAAACATAAATTTTAGCGCCAGAAATATAAACTATGCAAATTATTATTATTGTTATTATTTTTATTTGTTTATTTATTAAAAAGCTCACGTGTGTCTGTAAGTTTATGAAGGTGTATTCCATCCCCTCTGAGCCTGCTGGAATACCTAAGCTTCTTCTCGAAGTTCTTTGTAGTCCTCTCCTCTCTCTTCCTATTTCTAAATAAAAAAAAATTGAGAGCATCAGCCACATTCTAAGACTTTTGCAAAGAACCGTGTTCCTAATTCTGAATGATGCAGTAAACATATCATTTGTTTCTGGACAAGTAAAAAACCCCTATGTCTGCTTCCATAAGCCTTCAATCCTTTGAATCAAATTGAATGAACCTGAGTTCTTTTGTCTCTAAAGTTACTGGTATTTACCTTTTAGGTTGAAGAAAAAACTCCGAAAAAATGACAACTTAGCTCTACCGAGAAATGAACCCGAATCCAACAGTTCACAAACAGGCACTTAAGTGTGCAATTATGAGAGACAAGCATAAAGTACTGAAGCTGTGTTGTAACATGATCTCTTGTTAGACGCTAGTTTCAGGAATATATTACATCACAAAGATATAATGGATAAACATTAAAATCACCTCTTAAGACATACTTTAAACCCACTTAATTATTACTGACAAACGTGAGTATTGAACCGATACAGTTACGTAAGTAGGCATAAGAAACTTAGGTAGAACTTGTTATTGTAAGCCTCGAAGAGTGCTGTCAATTAAATGTTATACGTCTTTCCCCAAAAGTATTTACTGTAGTTTGCACATTCGTTGTAAAAGTTTATCACTTTCGATATATTGTTCAAAATGAAAATGTTTTAAATTACGGCCGACGGAACATTTTTGTGCCTCTTTGCTACGAGATAATCCCTGGTACTCATTTATATGGACTTAGTTAAAAATGTGGAAGCAAACTTTAGAGGCAATTAAAAAGCATTTATTACCTGTATTTCGATACATTTTCGATCGTTGGAGCCAAATTGCAAAATGTATACGATTGCTGAAACTTCTCGCAACTATCCTCCTAAAAGTCTAAATGGCAGTAACTGTAATTCATATATCTTTAAATATCGTTCTGCCCGTTTTAATTTTTATTTATATATTATTATTAATATTATTATTTGTTCATCTTTCTAATTGTGTATCATACTTAAGCATTTTCGGCCTACGTTCCATGCATAAAATAAACTTGTAATGTGTATATGGGATAAGGGTACACTTACTACTATTAATATTACTATACTGCTGCTGCTATATTTGCACCTTTATTCTGCTTGCATAAGGAAAGTGCTCGTTGGCCTTCATCCTGGCAAGCCGGCAACTTCTCCGACAGCTCTATTATGTAGGTGACAAGCTCCAGGCGCATAAAAAGCAAAAATGTTTTGGACGTTATCAGGTACTTAACACAGCACGGTTGTTCTTTGTTAACAAATCTGTCCACTTGTGCAAAATCGTATAACGTCAATATGAGAGCTGATAGGAAAAATGAAAACAACTTAACCTTTCGAAGAACGAAAAGCATACAGATATTTTTCTATACGTGGTTTACTTAAAGCGGCCTAGTTTTGGTTCCACGTCATTCAGTAGGTTTTGTTCTTCCAATATGGTCCACATTTTCTTCATTCCATCTCTCATGAGCAACTAGTAGACCCAGATTCCTAACCAATCCGAATAGGGGTCTTTTATTATTGAATTCTGTTTTTCTGGAAATGATAATCAGAAATGACTTAAAGCAAATAATTTGTCATTTACTTTAATCACCATCAAGTACTATTAGGCAAAAGGTCTAACTTATTATTTGGTCGTTGTAACTTTCACTGCCTAAATATTGCACTGCTTGTCAACCAATTAATTAATTTCAAAAATATTGCTCGTCAAAGCAAAGATTAAATCAGATAAAATGACAGCCAAACAAAGCTTTCTGCCTATATATGTAACTCATTATTTTAACGTAACTCAAATGGCCCGTTTTTCCTCTTTCGTAATTATTCCATTGCTTTCCACGCTTTTATTTCATTTTGTTCCCTTCGCGAACATAAGCAACTTTATTTATAAACACTTTAATGTTGAGCTTCATTGATCTCCTTTGCATTCAGACCAAGACTTAAAACATCCACAATTCCATCGAATTGTTTTCAGTCAATAGATAAGGTACACCAGTAATTCCTTTTATTGTGTTTCGGATAACGATATTTTATGTCTAAAGCTATGATCTACATGAAATGTGTAGTTTATCATGCAGAAACATTATCGATTTCAGAAAATATTCTTCAAAAACCATAGTTCTAAATTTAAAATTATCATCGTAGCTTATATAAATTCTAATATAAGTTGGATCTCTAATAATGGGCTGTATTAAGATGATGCATGGATGAAAATTTACCTAAAATTATTTAATATGTGAATCTTTTGATTTGGTGATATTTATGGAGCTTATATATTTAACTATTATATTTCGCTTTTATTTTTGGCTTTTAAACAGATCCAGTGACATTTAAATGGTGCGGATTAAGAGGACAAAACTAGAAAAATATATCATTCAAACGAATGTTTGCATGATGTAATCCGGAGCAAATGCTCCAAAAAAGAATTTCTAATAAGAGAACCAAAAATATAGAGTCAAAAGAGTCATCTCCTGTGGATTCCAATGTGTCGAATGCGGAAAGGACGATCATTTATATGACAATTAAATCTCGGTGCCAAAACGAACGAACTAACGATAATAGGAACAGAGCAGAGATGGGCAACCCGCATCGCTTCATTTCTAAATGGCGGACAGGAATCCAGAGTCGTGTTAAATCTAATGATCGATAACGCACCGGTACTTCGTTACTGTCATCTGCGGCCATAGTATAACTCGACTATCAGACCCCTGCAATAGAATAATCATTATTTAGACATATGCAGTTGAATATATGTCTGTTACATATACAAACATTGTTGAAGTTTTAAAGTTGTTTGCATTACAGAACATATGAGGAATGTATTAATAAAAAACCGAATGTATTCTAGGTTCAAAAGAGGTATTGAGAATGTTCAATGAAATTATTAAAGCAAATGATTACACTTGTTAAAAATTCAAAATTATTCTCAATTTTGTTTAAAATATAATGGTACATAAATTGGAGGTGCTGAATTCATTGAGGAAAAAAAAACGTTTTTCTCTATGATGTCACTTTCCTAGATACACAATACTAACACATATGCGTGCAATACATTGTGGGAGCAGTTTAATGATTTTAAATTCATTAAAACAATTACTCTTAGAAATAAGTTTTCAGTTCAAGAATTCAATGGAAAATCAGTTTTTATCTATTAGATTACAATTCCTAGATATAAGGGATAATTTTAAAAAACACCACTTTCGAACATTGACGTAATTAAATGTAAACAAGAAATGCAGAATCAGGACTCATTAGTGTTTTCCTGATGCAATATATATGTAGACATAATGCAAAATATTTAAATTTTATTTCACAATATAATTGAAATTTTATTCTTTGTTTTGTTTTGAAAACGTTCCGATAATGCTCTTCATTTGTATGGCATTTATCACAATTTCTAAGACACCAAAGAAGTCCATAGAAGGGTTCCAATGCCTTTGATAACGATATTGCATAGTAAGGACGTCTAGATGAAAGCGAATACCCTGCTTATCATTTATGGCATCCAAATTATCCGGGCAAAAGGCAAACCAAGTCATTTTTAAGCGACAATCTACATCCTAATTTCTTGTAGTTCTCAGCAGATTATTCACTATGTAAAAACAGTTACCATCTTCTCTGTTGCATAGAAAATCATTAGGTTTGCTTTGAAAGAGGACCAAGAATTATAAGAATTGCATCGTAGTGCTAGACCATAATATCTCTTTTGGAGAATATCTTATCATCTAGTAACTAATTTATTTAAAATCCTACCACTAATTCCCTTTAGTGATTATTTTTAGAACATCTACTACAATAATACTTCTTTACATTATAAAAAGAGTAGCAAACAAAAGAACAAAGACAAATAAAATATGTAAACAAAAGAACAGAGAATAGCGAAACACTTAAAATTGAAAATCTAAAAATCAAATTTACTCATATACTTGTATATGTACGTACAAGCACATTTTGAAAGGCAGATTCTGATGGAATGTACTAATTGATATTTAACATGTCAGATGCAAATGGACTGTTGAATAGTGATATTGAACAGTGGCGACATTTTACGAATGCAACATTCGTTGAACGTTTATTAAGAATGAAGTTAACTGAATTGCCTCCGCCGCGCTTTAAATAAAGGCCCATCTCATTTGCACTGCATTCTTGTGCGTCATTCGAGTAAAGCGAAGAATGTAACATCTAAGAATAAATTATTGTTGGTTTGCTACAGGCATCATACCTTCTTTTAAAATACAACGTAAGTCGGCTATCTGAAATATTTACCGAAAGTAAAATGAAACCAGGAAGATTTGGGATGACCAATTTCAAAATATGTGGAATCGGAACTGAATATGTTATATTATGATGATTATGTTCGCGCGTTTACTTTTACCATTTATTATTTTTTTCAACACGAAAGTCAATTTCACGCCACCAAAAAGTATTTCCCTACTTGATATTCGTTTTAAAAAATATTTAATATGATGCTAATATATTTAATAAGTCAATTCATTTTAGCATTTTAAGTGCTATAACTTTTTAGTCATATGAGTAGTAAACGCGACCGCAAACCAGAATGTCCAATTGAAATATTACATAAAAAGAAAACGGTTAGGGGACAATGGTATCTTTTTTTTTAATAGTGTTTAACGCCCAGTTTTTACTACTGAGGCACCACAGGTAATGGACACTGATGATATATGAAATATAATGATTTACCGGGGAAAATATTTTTTTTTAATAAAGGAAACGTTCCAGGCCTAAGTTTAGGTTACCTCCCCTACATTTTCCATTAATGAGGAAAACCTAAATAAAAAACAAAACCTCAGGGAAGACGGTCCGGGCAAGATTCGAACTCCAGACCTCCCGCTCACGAGTTGGCGCTTTTACTACCTCGGCCATGCCTGGTGGTATAATGGTGTGTTAGAAAGTCAATCAATGCATACTACTATATACACAACCTTGCTAAAAATGCAACGAGTAGATTTATGCAAACAACAGTGTTTTTGATTGCAGTTATTCAAAACTAAAGTGTGCTTTTCTTACTTTTTGTGCAAATAAGGATATACCGAGGGAGTCATAAAATGTATACACACTTTGACAGTAGATATCTATTTAAGATACTTCAAAGTTGGACTGAAAAACAACAGTAATGTGTGTATGATGTTCTGTAAACAGATGTGACTCACATACACTATGATAGCGTTATTACGTAATAGGTAAATCAACAATGAACAAATGAAGGCAAGATTATCGTATGCTGTACTGTAAATAGACGTGACTCAAATTACGTTATGCTAGCGTTGTTACAATAAAATGGAGCGAAGATTAACTTTTGAACAGCGTAAAGCAAGTTAGAAGAGGTATTGCAAAACAGAGAATGTTGTTGAAGCTCAAAGGCAATGAAGACGTGTGTACAGAACAGAACCGCCAACGCGAGTAACAATTGCACACATTCGAGACGAATTTGAGATAAATGGTACCGTATGCGATGTTCATAAGGGCAGATCTGGGAGACCCCGCACAGTAACAAATTGAAATGGCATGTGCTGTAATCGCTGAGGACACTTTCGCAAACGTTGCTCAATCAGTAGTTCAACGTACTCAGAAGTATATCGACGCCGATTGTGCGTATTTTGAGCAACTGTTGTAACTGTAAAAGTCCAAGGTGATTGGTGTTCATCATTTTCTGTTGTTATGCTAACACAGTTTTTTCTTTGCTTGAAGTGTGTATACATTTTTGGTACCCTCTGTATATAATTTCATTTAAATTGAAATTTAATGCTGTGGTTCAGACAAAAGTTTCAGCGAACCAACTGCGTGAATCTTTTCATTTCCTCTCGCCGGAAAATATTAAAGCAAGTTAGACGTGAACGTAAATTGATTTCATTTGAAAGTTATATTATCAGTTATTGTTTTACTGTCGCTTTAACTGTGATGCGGCCTGTTGCAACTTAAATGCAGCAGTATAGTTACATTATGAACATACTGTACGTTACAGTAATTTGTATACACTAAGCACTAATAAATAGCCGGACTGTGAAGGGTCATTACACGTTCCCATGGGGTACTGCGGTGTTCATCTCCCATGTTGTGCAGAAGAACATTCAGCAGCTAGAGGTTATGTGGCAGTTCGGAGCAAATCTTGTCATGCTCTCCTGTGGGATGGCATTTGCTTTATTTCTTTATCATCTTCCTGTACTTTGGAAAAATCTTAGAAGCACTCGTCTGTAAAAGATTAAAAGAATTTAGGATCATGACGGGTATGAATAATAATCAATTCGGCTTTAGAAAAGGAAAATCGACTCAAGACGCAATAAACCACCTATTAGATATGGTCAATAACTCAAACTCAAAATATTTAATTGGAATTCTAATTGACATTTCTGGCGCTTTCGATAATTTATGGTGACCGGTACTATTTGAGAGGTTACGGGAAATAGATCTCCCTAAATGTCTATACGCAGTATTAATGGACTACTGCAAAGACAGAAGGGTTCATGTAAAAGGTTCTGAAGAAACAATTTACAGAGATATAATTAAGGGATGTCCCCAAGGCTCGATCTTAGGACCAATTTTTTGGGACATAGTTTTGGAAACTCTTTTAGACGAACTAAACAACGATGAAAATATGGCAAAAACTATCGCGTATGCCGACGATGTTTTATTTCTAATAGAAGGAAACAGTAGAGCAGATATAGAAAGAAGAGGAATAAATTAAGTAATTGGTGTAGTAAAACTAAACTCCAAGTCGCTCCCACTAAATCAGGCTTACATGCTTTTGAAAGGTAATCTCAAAAGAGATCCATTCATAAAATATAACAACCAAAATATAAGACGCCAAAAAGAAGCAAAATATTTGGGAATTTACTTAGATGAGAAACTAAACTTTAGGAAGCACACTGAATACGTACGAAAAAAATCCGAAAACGTTATGATGAAATTAGCAAGATTAGTTCAGTGGAATTTTAAAATTCCATTAAACGTCATTACAGCATACTACACGAGCATTTTTGCTTCAATAATGACTTATGGAGCAGGGGTCTGGGCTCTGAGGATGAAGGATGTCCAAATAAAAACCCTATTAAGAAGGTCACAAAGGAAGGTGTTATTAAGATTTACAGGGGCATTAAGCACCTCACCCACTATGGCCCTTTTTGTAGTAACAGGAATATGGCCAATTGACCTATTGATTAAATTAAGAGGTGCTGTTTATTGGTTGAAGAACGGCAACTTAGAGAAAGTAAGTTTAATAATCGGCAGTCACTGCAACAATTTAAATGAAATAAAACACAAATTAAAAGAACAATGGCAGCACGAATGGGAAAATGCCGAGGCAGGCAGGAGAACTTTCAACTTATCTAACAACATTTTTGAGAGATTAAAACTAAAATTTATACTACCTACCAAAGGCATGATATATTACCTTATAGGACACGGGCCTTACAAAACTTATTGGAAGAAATTTAACAGAACAGAGGACGATATCTGTACACTTTGCAAAACACAGGATAACCCAGAACATGTGTTATTTGAATGCACACGCTATTTAGAACATGTGAGAGAAGAAAGAGAAATTTTAAGTGGCCATCAGGTGGCACATATACTTAGAAATAAGGGCCTATATAAATACCTCGGGCAGGCCGCACTCAAAATAAGTAACCTAGCACGGGAAGAGGTAATACCACAAGAGCAGATAATAAGATGTAATGAAAAAGCTGAGAACGAGGTAACAAGATCAGAACGCATACGTATGCAAAGACAACCCCCAAACACAAATAACTTAATAAGAATAGAAAATATATCAAATAACTTACAACAGAAGAACTTACAGTAGAAGACTATATTAGAAGGAGAAGATAAAGGTAAGGAAGTAGGGAATATGGAGATGAAAATGCCTAAAAAAATATAATAAACGGGGATAATTTTGATTTACAATCTGAAGTAGAGAATATACCTATAAGAGTTTTGACACCGGGAAGAAGATGGAAGAAGGAAGATTACAGAAGGAGAAGGAAGGGTGTTGGAGATACACGGGAATGAGCCGTGGCAGGAGATGGAGGATGGAGAAGCGGTGTCCGGAGAGGAGGAGCTGAGCGCAAGAAAAGGTGCAACCAGGGGACCAGGAGGATCAAGCGAGATGGAAGAAGGAATGGTTGGGAAGAAAAGATGGAGAGTAATACGGTGGAAGCGAGGTGATTGTGTTTAATGAGTTCAAGTGTTGGGACAAATAAATGAAATGAGTAGGAAAGATTAATAATGATAAATGAACTTTAAGTGAAGTAAGTTGTAAAAGAGAAGGATATTATTATGATTGTAATAAATTAAGGAGAATTGAAACAATTAAGGATAATGTCCAATTTAAGAGAATTTCTGCCGAGTACTGGGTACCAGTACATATCGCTGGTAACCAGTGGTTAGTAGTAGTATAGTTGTATAGTTATGGAATAAATTCATAGGATAGAATAGCTAGCTACCAGCTATAATTCCTACTGGCTCCCAGTAATATTGTTAAATTGTTAATTTGGTAGTTTTGTAGATTTTGGAAGATTAATTTAGGAAGTAGTTAAGTAAATTTATATTTTGGTTCAATTTATTATTTTATTTTTTGTTTTGTTTATTGTTTTATTATATTATTTTAATCTAGTTATTAGGAAAATCTGTAAAATAATATATTAAATATTATTGAATTGTATAATTATAATAACAATAAATGGAAAATTTGATATACACGCGCTGGTTTAGGAAACCAGGTACCAGGGTGGCGTATACAGATATTATTATTATTATTATTATTATTATTATTATTATTATTATTATTATTATTATTATTATTATTATTATTATTATGTATTTTACAATCATTGTTTTAAATCGTTTACTACCGAGTCAGGATTTCAAATGTTTGAGACGATTTTCATACTGACTACCTTTTACTTACACACACTTATTCATTTCTCTAATGTTTCAGTTTCTTGCTATGCCCCAAGATCTCTGAATTAATATCATCTATTTAATTCATAAAAAATAATATTTATATTGTAAAATTTTCAAAAACTCTCGAGAGAAAATATCAACAAGCTGAAACACAACAGACCCGAAAAGTCAAGGATTACATTACTTAAACAGCGCAGGGTAAATAAAACAATCTTTCTCAGGATTCCAGTCCGGATGCGCCACTTCACGTCAAATGAGTCCCCATGAACCCCCTTAATGCCCATCCCTTTCAGCAATATGCCTACTAGTTGGTGCAATCTAATCTATAGCCTTCATCTTAAAGAATACTCCTCTAAAACATACACCGGTTCATAATTGCACAGTTTGGTTTTTTTGTTTTGCTTTATATATGGACGCTCTTTAACATCTCTGGCCATCAGCGTCCCATTATATTCAGGGCGTGGAACGGCCGATAAATTTTTCTCAGAGGCTTCTTTTTTCAAGTTTGAGGTTCGTTTTCGTGCCGTAAATGTACGACATGGGACCCAAGGCTTTACTTCCCTTCCGAAGGAAGCCATGCTTAGAAATTTTACGCCCGAAAAAAACCATCGATCTGCGATCTTGGGTTTAGAAGACATGTATGGTTACCGCTACACCGCCAGAACCGACATAATTGCACAGATTTATTATGTTGCGTTTCTTTACATTTGCTTAAAAGAATAAACGAAAAGTACTTTTTGTATTCTACCTTACTCCCTTGATTATACCACCGCTAACCCCATAATGAAAGTAGGTCAGAATGCTCATAATGTATATGTTTGTTTGTTTAAAGGTACAAAAGGAGATGGCAGCAAAGATGCCAATCGAGCTCCCTAGGGAAGACTGGGATACCTGGGACCCTATGCTCATATCTGAGGGCCTCTTCTCCGCTGCCAACATTTTCAGGTCAGCTGGTGTTACAATAGCTCTGGAAGTTAAGATGCAAATATCAACTGCTAGCTTGAACTACGCCCTACTGAGAAAGTTAATCATCTCCTACCAGAGTGTTTAAAAAATAGCCTGTAAATTTCTCACAGTTCAATAATTTTGTTTTCTTAAGGTGAGTGTTTGTTTCTTAACGTAACTCCGTGTTCCTGTTATTTTCTCAGTCAACTGTCTATATCGTAAAGCACCAGTTCACTCCATTTCTTTTTTTAATTTAAGAATCAAAATATATCCCTAACATACACAGTTTCTATGCAAACAAACGAAATATTTGAATCAGTAGTAAGCGTTCTTGTAATGAAAAGGAATGTAAACCATCACTTTGTAAAGATTAAGTACATAGGGAAGAGGGAAAACTTTATTAGAAGGTAATGTTATAATTACTTTGAAGTTTGAAAGAATTAAAATAATTGGGTACAAAAGTTCATAATACTGGAATGAGGAAATGTGCATAAATGCTTGTTTTTAAATTGTATTTAAATTTAAAGGATAGAAGATAAATGTAAAATAAAACTTAAATTATTGGATAATATAATATTACATGGATGTAAAACTCAATGGGTGAACCTATGTTGTTTTGTTTTTCATGTATTTTTTAATCAATTTTAATTTTTTTTCCTTTGTACCTTTAAAGAGCTGTTTGCAATTATTGATTTACATTTAGACCTGAGATATAAATTTGAGCATAGCTTACATTTCACATAAATATTTAATAAATTGTGTTTTTGTTGGGTAATGAATAACATACAAATTAATCTGTAATAATGATTTTAATTTTTATTTATCATAAATTCATGCAAAGAGTTTGCAATACTCAATAATATAACAACATAAGAGGCTTATCATAATTATATTACATGCACCTAAGTGCCCTTCAACTTTATGATTATTAGGATATCTAAGCTGGAATAGGGTTGTATATTTTTAAATATTGAGAATAGTGTCTTATGAAGCGACATTACCGAACTTTTATAATTTGCTAAATCTATATTTTCAGAGTAAAACTACTACTATTATTATTATTATTATTATTATTATTATTATTATTATTATTATTGTTGTTGTTGTTGTTGTTGTTGTATAGTTGAATTAATATATACACGCTTTCCAAAACATATACAATCATTTTTTATTTTTATTTTTCTTTTCTTTATCAGTTAATAGTTGTTTTAATATATCTGTTCTTCGTTGACACACAAATTCCCTGCTTTCATTACTTGAACGCAATCTCCTCTTCTTCTCCGGGACTATCCATTTCAAAGTTTTCTGTCTTTGTTTTGTTTGTGTATGTGTGCATAACATTTCAATCGGTTTGAGTGAAATCAATAACTGAAATTTGCATAATCATTGTGTCTCTAATAACTTCATTTTTATTTGTGAACACTAAGTCTAGACACCCCCGCAAAACACCTCTAAAGCATAGTTTTTCAAAATTCACTTCAAACTTTAAATAGTTATATTATATTAATAGAGATAAGAGAAACAAAAACATTACTGTATTGCGCAAAGAATAGCGTTTAGTTTTAACAAATATTAGAAACACGTTCGGTATGTACTATTCTTTCTACTACAGATATTATTTTGGAATATTCCAAATTTCTTTTAGCTGCAGCAAGGTTATGGATGTGTCAGGAAAAATCGCTCTTTAAGGCAACCCTATCAAAGTCGGCCGGATTGAGATCTGGAGTTGGAACGTGTCTATTTATAGCACATTCCGTTTAATTGTTCTTTTGCAAAGATGTAAATACCGTCACGGGTGGCCGAAGTCTTTAAGGCTCGAACTCGTGAGTGGGAGGTCTGGGGTTCGAATCCCGCCAGGACCTCCCTCCCTGGCTAAGGTTTTTTTTTCAGGTTTTCCTCAGTCCTTATAAATGGCAAATGCCGGGAAGATACCCTAAATACAGGCCTGGAACGCTTCCTTACTTAAAAAAATCCTTTCCAATATATTATTTCATATCGTGTATGGTAAGTGTCCACCGCCTGTGGTGCCTCAGTAATAAAACGGGCGTTAAACACCATTCAAAAGATGTAGATGTGAGGCGGTGCCCTATCTTGCATGACGATTATGTTCTACAGGTCGTAATTACTCCATTTAGGGATAGTGAAAATTCTGTAGAAGCGCTTGCAACAATTCCTGTTCCAGCATTAATAAACCCAATAATTCTTTAATCAACAAAATGATAACTAAAATGCAAAAAGAAGTAAATTAAGTGACTTATATCAAAGGCCATAAGGGTTACCTATATTCGGGATTTCGTAGCTCTATTTCAGAATACTGTATTAGTTTAAATGTTTGGATGTGAGTGTATTTTGAAAACAATAATTTCATTGTCTTGTCATAATTTATAATTTTAATTTGTGGATATTTGTGTGCAATGCGTCCATATACTTTCAATGGAAAATCTTTGCGTTATCCTCTAATGAACAAATGTTTTGTTTTGTCCTTATTTATACAAAAAATATTAATTTTAATTTCTTAATCGGTTCCATAATAATATTTCTACGCATTCGTAGCTTTAGGCTAAAACTAATTTATCAACAAAATGCAATGCGTATATCTCAATTTCTTAAATTGTTTTTTCCATATTTATTAAAAGTTTCTCTGTATAAAATGTAAATAGTATGGGTTGGCTGGCATTTCTGGTTATCTTTTTTTTTTTTCTTCCCCATTCCAGTCACAGGGGTTTTTAAATTTTGAATTTATTTATTATAATTATTAATATGTTTCGTAATTGTGTTATTAAATATCAATCTAGAACATTGAAAATATAAAAAAAATATGGGAATTGGTTTGGGAATACAGTGATATCTTGTCAAACGTGAATAAAATCACAACATGATTATGAATACTTACATATGTTGTATTATGTGATCCCTTCTGATGAGAGATGCTATACTAGATCATTTATGACATCGTTAAGCATTTACTTTGAGGGACAATTACCTTATTTCTCCATCCGCAGCTTTGTAATAATTTGGCTGGTGGTGATTTGAATTGCGTATTGAAATGAAAGCTTCAGCGAAATTCCCATATATCATTCCAGTAACACAGTATTTTTACCTTTACACCATATCAAGGTTCAGAAGACCAGTTGGTGGGCATGTTGGCATTTTAGAGACTTAATACATGAGAGCAATAATTTTTAAATGAAGATTAATAAACAGTGGGGAAGCAGTGAAATCCAATAAAAGTCTGTAAGTACATATCATTTATGAGGAAAAGTAATTAAATAACAGGATTTTTACTCAAGTTCATGCAGATGTATGCATAAAAAAAACCTTACTTCGGGTCACAAAATGGCTCGTTAGCAATACATAACGTTCTTAACGATCGAGCAGCAATAGTTCTTAAGGCATGGCTGCTTTACTGTCAATTGCACTGTGGAAGAGCAAAGAAGTGTCGTTTTCTTTCTTTTTTTCTATTAAGAAAGTAAATCCCTCTTAATTTTGCAGCAAAATGAAAGTTCATTGGAGGTTGTTGAGTTAGGGTAGATTATATAAATAGGTGGAAAGACTTAAAAATGCAAAACAAATAAATGAATAATGAATACCTGAATGGGAAATCAGCTTGCTTTGTAACTGAGCAACGAATCTGTGACTACAGGCTAACTACTGTTGTAAAAGTCAACATGAGTCACAGTTTTGCGATAACATTATCCATGATGACTTCGGTAGAGAAAAGTGCATAGCTCATGGGTCACAAGGCAGCCTGTCACTCATACATATGCAGCACACGATTTGTAAGCAGCACTTGAACCGTTATGCTTGTGAAAGAGCTCCTGAGTGCACCATTATGAGTCACATGTGGAAGTACACGTCTTCTCCTGTCAAGAAAAAAGTTAAGGTACAGGCTTCCTTAGGAAATGACCGTGCTCAAAGCAGTGACATTATGGTAGCTTCTCTCGGATGAAGCATTTCTTCTTTACAACACCAATCCCCGTACAGTTGTGCATACAGTGGATACATTAAATAATATAAAATGTCAGGTTTTGAAACACTCACCGTACAGTCCTGATTTGGCATCATTTAGCTTTCACTTGTTTGGATCTTATGCGGGAAGTTTGCAGGTGACAACGAGCTAATGGAGGTCATGTAAAGTTGGCTAAGAACCACACTAAATGTACCGCCACGGGTGGTCGAGGTCGTTAAGGCACGAACTCATGAGCGGGAGACCTGGGGTTCGATTTCCGCCAGGACCGTCCTCCTAACTGAGGTTTTTCCAGGCTTTCTTCAGTTCTCATAAAAGGCAAATGCCGGAAAGGTATCCTAAACTAAGGCTTGGAACATTTCTTTCCTTAAAAATAAATATCCTTTTCCAATTTATTATTTCATATCATGTATCACTAGTATTCACCGCCTGTGATGCCTCAGTAGTAAAAAAACGATTAAAAAACACTAAAATTATATTTGGAAGCCATTTAAAAATAAAACACAAACAATTTCTGTAAAAAATAATCTTGTAAAAATATTATTCTAAAATATTGTTATTTAATTACTTTCCCCCGTATTTTCCCATCAAGAATAGGGGCAGAGAAACGGTTTAAGTTTTGCTTCCTCTTCATCTTCCCCATTGCATTGCTTTGTTATTTGAAACAAGTGAAAACGAGACTGTCATGTTCGGAATATGTCCAGTGCCGACCGGTAGCTGGCTCGTTTTCACTCGTGACGCCGCTGGGTCTATTTGCAGCTCGCTCAAGCTGGTGTACATCTTCTCGGTGAATCCCTACCTGGGCCCGCTGCAGGTATCCCTCAGTCGCATGGTCCTCGACATCATGAAGTTCTTCTTCCTCTACGTCCTCGTCCTCTTCGCCTTCTCATGCGGTAAGTTCACTGAATAATGAGAATGTTGTAAGTTGTGTACGTGTGAGAGAATGAAGAGCTGTGGGCTGGTGTGTCTGTTGTCATAGGTGACTATACTTGCAAGTGAATGAGTGCATCTTAATTGTCTATAAAAGTCTTAAAACATCCTTGCGTTACCATAACTACACAAATGTTACAATTGAGGTTAGGAAAATGAGCCATTTTAATGATCATATATTTATTTAATGAGATGTAATCCTCTGTTTATCTCTTTCACTTAAATAAACTTTATGCTTAAAAATTTAAATCACTCGCAATATACCAACAATATAATGAGCTATAATACTTTTGTAATTATACTTAGAGAAAAATTTCTTCAAATGTATCTCACTCCGCCCATTTTCCGGCGGGAAGCTTTTCTCTTCTCACTCGAGTATCAAACACATTCACGATAGGCCATTAGTCGCGTTACTCCCTCTGTATTTCATACGGGGGTACGTCCATAAGTTTCCGGCCTAACCATTTTCTAGCTATGATAAAAAAAAACTATATTTAACTTTTCAACATAGTTACCCTTTATTGCAATACACTTCTCACTTCTCCCCCAAAAATAATCATAAGTTTTGTATGCAAAACTGGCATAAACAGCATCCATCACTTCTTCGTCACACTTAAATTTCCTTCCTCGAAGGGCCTTCATGAGTTTTGAGAAGAGGAAATAGTCACTGGGAGCTAGGTATAGGGCTGTAGGGTGGATGATCGATCTCCTTGAAGTCACATTTCTTCACAGCTACCTTTGTAACAAGAGCTGTGTGCACAGGCGCGTTGTCATGAAGAAGGCGCACATAACCACTCAGCTTTCCTCGCCTTTTCCTCTTTGCTATGCATTAGTTAAATGTAGAGGATTTAAGTTCTTAAGCTTAAAATAATGGCGAAAGACTAAAAGTTATTTTTAATTTATTTACAGAAGTCCAGATGTACATGTGTAAATATCGAAATCTTGGGGTGAATGAGTGGAGAAGGTGTTTTCATATGAGAGAGTGTTATATGAAATATACACTGTTTGTTGTTGTTAATATGCAGTGATAACTTTCTGTTTTGAGTAAGATTTCGGGAGGCTGATTATGCGCCTCATGGCAAATAAATGGTCAACTGTCATTTTTCAAGCTGAATTTACGCAAATATGTGCGTTTACCTTCATAGAAAGGGATTCAGATGACCTGCACACTTTTTAGATATTCAAAAATTGGGATAAAATTCCCAAGAAATTTTCAACAAATACAGGAAATATCTGAAAGGCATTGGACCTTTGTCACTGAAATTTAACTATTGCTTGAACATATCCTTGACCAAAAATACCTGTATGCTGGTATCAAACTAGCCCTTAAAGTGAACATCCACTAACTGCTGATAGAGTGTACTATTGCTCTCAAGGTCTGAACCAGCTACTCTGGTACTACGCGGACATGGAGAAGCAGCGATGTAACCTCAACGCCACTGACCACAAGCCACCCAGCGACCCAGACGCCTGCGTCGTCTGGAGGAGGTTTGCCAAGTATGTACCAATGTAGTATACATGGTTTCTTTGCTGGCTATGGCTATTTCAGCACTAACAGGTATTTGAAAACTGTTTTAAGAATAACACAAAAGCAAGCCTTACAACTCCTACAGTTTCCCTTACAAATAGGGTTCTAGATAGATGCCTTAGTATTGTACTAATGTCATTTTCAAACACAATTTTTACAATACGTAAAGTACATTTTTGAGGATTTTTAGATGTTTGCATGTTTTTTAAAAACCTCTAAAATTGTAAGAAGTGCCAACCCTCTTTTGCTCGAATCAATGAGTTCGTAAGCGCAGCACAGAATATTCCAGAATAAATAATAATAGACGAATATTCAATTTATTTCTTCATAATATAGAATTTTATATATATTAAGTTTATTGCAATCTGGAAGTATTATTCTCAAGGAGATCAAAATGAAGCCATGTGCATTGTTACTCTTGTATCCTGGAAGTGATATCTCCAAGAGAGGAAAAAAGTGTATGTTTCAAAACTGCTAATTTACAATAAGTTTCGATAATAGCAGCTACACTCAAGCACATGCTTTTAAAAACTTATTACATATAGGCAGGCCAAGAACAAGTCTTTAACTTATCTAAATAACAGGAGAGTGATTGGAGACATTATTATAACATGATTGAACAATTTGAAGCCTGTGGTTCCCCGCATCCGCCCTTAGACTTAGACAATACGTTTTTAATATAACAAAATTCCACATCGCCATGTTCGCGTGTGTGATTTTCGGGTTTTTTTTTTTTTTTTTTTTTTTTTTTTTTTTGAACCAAGACTGCTCTGTACATCACTTTCAGAGGTTCCTCGCTTATTTTTCAGAGCTGCCAATTGTTTTATAATTGTACTATTATCACCACGCTCGACCAATTTATACTTATAAATAGGAGGCGAGAAGAGGTTGTCAGACATTAACGAACGGCCCTCCGGTTTCTGGGATTCGCCCGAGGTGATTATATTATTGAATTGATTAGGAATTCCATTTTTACCGCTTGTTGCCCTGTTTTATTTATTTATTTTTGGTTGTAAATTATTGCTGTATACTACATTTCTTGCTGTTGATAGAACCATGAAGTCACCACACTACGCCGCCATTTTGTCCTTCTTGGTCGGATTCAGCTATAAAAGTCGACACACTTTTTCGGGGTAGTGTGTAGGTAAATAGCTTTCAACGCATTCGCTTCATCTCCTAATACTGCTTATATTCACACTCCTGTTGTTTTAGATAACTTTAAAACTTCTACTTGTGCTGCATACCTGTTGTTGTTCGGTGTAGTTTTTAGGCTTTGATAGAACATAGCTGCAAACAATTATAAATATTTTGAAAGATTAATTATTAAATTTAATATATTTTGAGAAAATGTCTTCAACTTTATCTGATAAAAGTTAACTGGATCATTTTTTTCTGTTTTCAGCTTGTTTGAGACGACCCAAACGCTATTCTGGGCTGTATTCGGTCTCATCGATCTGGACAACTTCGAGCTAGCTGGCATCAAAAGCTTCACTCGCTTCTGGGGCATGCTGATGTTCGGCACTTACTCCGTCATCAACATCGTCGTCCTGCTTAACCTCCTCATCGCCATGATGAACCATTCGTATCAGCTCATTTCCGTAAGTTCTGTAAGTTTTCTTTCACTTGCTCTCAGTTTTACTTTTTTTCCAAATCGTTTGTTGGTGTTTCTTTGGATCTTCACACGTCTCTCTGTCGTAAACTTCTCGCCATCTTCGTCTGTGTTTCTGTCATACACTCTTGACACTTCACCAACTTGTTTCTGTAAGTTTTACTCTATGTGTATTTTCTTGCTCTCAAGGGTTGCACCAACACTCTGCTCTAATCCATAAAATTACTTGCACACTTAGCACTTGATCTTCAGATTAATGGAATGCTATTGCACTGTTCGCTCCTTAAATATCTGCAATGTTAGCTAACTCCTTCAACAGCTCTAGTATATGCACTAAACCACCCTAACCTCAAATACTTTTACCAAGAACTAGTAGTGATATGCTTAAGGAATGATCGACATACCAATCACTTTAATTTCTATGATTTGGAGAATATGTGCAAAATAAATGAAAACTACTAAGGCTTAAACTTTGACAGAAATTGTAATGAAATTAATTTTTTCCTAAATTTCTACCTCAAAGCTTCTGAATGTTACAACTGCAGATGTTACAGAATATATTATACAATTTTAAGTTTGACAGCAGTTTAACTGAATAATATGTGACATCAGTTGCCATTTTTAAAAACTGCGTATAAATTGGAATTGTGCTGATGGGTTTATAAACATTATTAAAATGAATAAATAAAATATTTTTCATAATAATCCACTTCCTTTAAATATAATTTATGTATGCGTTTAGTTAATGCAAAACGAATATTTAGGATGAATTTGGTTTTTTTTTTTTCCGCACAAGTCATGAACTAGGCTAAGGTACGAATCAGAGTCAGGCATGAAAACCTGAAGTCATGACCTTGACACGAACCACGTAGGTTTAAGAGTCATCTGAAATACCGTGCCCTCTCCAACCACGTTAGCGAATCTCCTCCCTTGGTGACCTCAAAAGTTATCCCGTAGCAAAAATCCCACCCTTGAGCAGGCGACTCGAAGCCTTTAAGTACTTGCAGCCCTGCTTCATATTTAACTGCACTACTGGGGTTAATTGATATAAAATTGAATTTTTAACGTAAGCCTTGTGCTGGACTTAGGGGAGATTCGTGATTGTGGTCGGACGTGATGCGGTAACACACGGTAAGAGCATCGGCACGGTAAACAGAATATTCGTTGTTCAAGTACCGACCGTGACCTCGAATTTTTCCTATCTGACTCTCGATTTCAAATTTTTATAAGTTCTTCGCTTTTTTTCTGAAAAATTTAATCGGAATAATTTAATTGCTAAAATTTACGGTTTTAAAAATGTTAAAATACAGTTTGACAGAAAATTAGAAAAATCGCATGCTGTTATGAACTAATGTAGCAAGCATATGAAATAATAAAATGCATGTGTTAGCCTCCTTTCTAAAAGTAATATGTTGAAATGGGTATAACCTTGCAATTATCTATAATGTGTCTAATTTATTGTAATAGTAAATTCAACGAAAAATCTATTTCTCACAATAAAGTGGTTAGTGTAATGAAATAGAAAATAAACGGCACAGTAATTCAATGCAACGCATATTTGTTAATTATGATACCCTTAATTAGTGCAACCAGCGAACCTCATAACTCAATCTTCATTGAATTTTAAATTTTTACTTTATAAGCAGAAAAAATGTATGCCTATTTACACCATACTTCACCTCTTTAACATAATGCTATTATAAAAATTGATTATTTTAAATGAGACACTTATCTTTTACATAAACAGAATATAAAGTTTAAAATTTATATAATTTGTTGGTATATTTGTTTAATGATAAATTGTAATATACTCATATAGAATTTCAATAAAATAAATACTGATTATAACAACTATGTTTAATAGCTTAGAACTCTTATTATCCTATTATTAAGAACTTTAGCAACCTAAAATCTTGTAATTAAAATTCTACATTGATAAACGCTAAAAATAATTTTGAAGTAATATTAAATACTTTTATTAATAGTAATATATATATTAAAGGAATGTTAAATAAATTAAGTAACGCTTTAGTTTTTAAATTAAATGCTTATTTTCTATTGCTATAAAATTAAATTTTGGAAATGTAAGGCTTGCTAATTAAATTGAAGATATTCAAAAATAAACTTCAAATAAATAAATAAATAAATAAATTTTAAGTTCTGCTTCCACGTGATATATCCTAATAAACCTACTTCGCACTCATTGCAATAGACACATAGTAGTTTCATTGACTCTAAAAGAGTTGCCAATGCTCTCCCACTATTATGGCAAATCATTCAGATTGAAATTCTAAACACACTTGTAAACTATGTGCCCGATCAATCATAGGCAAGGAGTAAGTGGATATGGTGCTGTGATATGACTAAGAAAATCTTTATGCCATGTTGGATTGTTAAAAAGTACCAATCCTGTTAAATGTTTATGTATAATATTTATAAAGAAATGAGGTTGTAAAGTAAATATATTTTAAAATGCAATAAATAAGAGGGAAAAGAATTCTTAACTTTTCTATATTTTAATATTCCTATCTTTTTCATCGCAGTTTAGCTCACCGATACTTATACACGATCAATAATGTTGTACCGATGCGAGAGATCGAGGTCGACAAGGCAAGTACTCATGAACGAGAGGTCTGCGCTTCTAGTTCTCCATGATCGCTCTCCCTTAGATTTTTTCCAGGCTTTCCTCAGTTATCATCAATGGTAAATGCCCGGACATTTACCCTAAACACACCCAGAACGCTCCTTCCCAAAAAGCTCTTTCCCAGTTTATCATTGTGTCGTATTCAATATAATCTACCTCTGATACTACAATACTGAAAACGAGCGTCAGTACACTTTTCTCTCTCTCTCTCTCTCTCTCTCTCTCTCTCTCTCTCTCTCTCTCTCTCTTTCACTCAATAGGATAGCAACTTTGTATGATAAATGCAAATATTTCAAACTTTTCTGCAAACTTTACTTAACTTAAATGAAAAGATAGAGCATTAGAGAGTATTAATTAATTTAAAGCACAATAACCATGCTTGTGTGAACACTTTTTTCAATGCACTTATTCTGATAGAAATGCATGTCTATGAAAATAACTAATAATTAACTTCGAATTACCTTCATAAGCACGTATAGTTACATTTTTCTTCACTTTTAACATACGAGTAGTGTGTTTTCCCTCTGAGTAAATACAGAGGCAAAATCGCATGCAGTTTGCACTTTAAAAGTTGGTATAGTTGTCATGTTTTCATTCCCTAAGTGGCATTCAGAACTTATCTATAGTTTATCACTTTTTGCCATTGCTTCTACTTATACCCTGCTTCGTTTATATAATCAAAACAATGTGTAGGGACAGGAGAGAGTAGGTTTCAAGCAAAATATCGGTGATTTATCACTAATACTTTCTATGCTAGAAGGGTATAAATTGGAGCATATTTTAACTTTCCAAATAAATTACTCAAATGTTTCGGAATATATTAACAAAATTAATATTAAGTGAAAACACCTGATAAGTTGTTCACTATATATAGCTCTGTGTACCAGTATTTTATGAAACGAGGGTTATTTTAAATAATTTCCGCTCGCGCACAGTTCCTCTAATGAACTCATGGCGTGTGATCGTATACTGCAAATCCACCTTCTGAACAAGAAATGCACAACCCTCCAAATCGCCACGGGTGGCCGAGGTCGTTAAGTCTCGGACTCGTGAGCGGATGGTCTGGGTTCGAATACCGCCAGGACCGTCCTGACTGAGGTTTTTTCCAGGTTTTCCTCAGTCCTCATAAATGGCAAATGCCGGGGAGGTACCCTAAACTTAGGCCTGGAACGATTCCTTCCATAAAATCCTTTCCCAATATATCATTTCATCTCATGTATCATCAGTGTCCATCGCCTGTGGTGCCTCTGTAGCAAAAACGAGCGTTAAACACAATTCATTCACACAACCCTCCATTGCGCGCTAAACTAAGTTTTAATTTTTGTAAGCTGTTTGTGATAATGGACCATAAAATTGACAATTTTTCCATTTTAAAGTACAATATTTTAACGTGCATTTCAATATTTTAAAGTGAATGCAGTTCTTTAAAATACATTACAATGAAAATATAACCCCTTTGTTAATAAATGAATATCAACATTGAAAATGCATCAAAAAGGAGGCAATATATAATTTTAATTTGTGTTTCTGCAGTGTATATTCCAAATTTAAAAAAAAAAATGTTTTTATTTGCAAAGTCGCAGTTTTTCCTAAAATGTCATATTGAAAATATTTGAACAAAATGCATTAGAACATAATTTTCGTATTTTGCAGAAATTATCTATTGGCACTTCATATATTAAAAAATGAATTGACTTTAAAAATGATGTCAATTTTTTAAACGTTTGTCCCATTTGAGATGGAATATCCCATATAAGGATAATGAATGGCGAATGGAAACTTGATTAATCGATTCAATTAGCCGTACATAACGTTTATCCATATCGTTATATGTATTACAGTGTTATCTAAAAGTGTTGAGTATAAGAAATAAAATCTCTAAACAATATGGTTTCTACTCTGATATAGTGAAGCATATTAAAAACTTCTGCTTGGGGATAATGAAACATGTACTTCTGTATCAGATAGATAGAATTTCTCAGGATTTTGTGAGGAACAGCTTTAAAGAACGTAAAATTATGTTGCAAACGTCGTCAAAAATTGTTGAAATGTTTATCAACCAAATAATCAAACCTTTTCTTCGTTCTTAAATGAGAGGAAACAGTAGTTGTGCCCTTAGGAATTGTAAGTTAAAGTTATACGTTGATGGTCAATAACCTACACAAGTACAGCATCCAAAGTTCATTCACACTGGATATTCTATTAAAACGTAAATATTAATGCATGCAGATTAAAAAAACCGACAATGCCTAGTATGCTATCTGAGACGGCAAATTGGAAATTTTTCAACGGGACAACCATGTCCGGAAATGCACAGTTTGGACTCTGTATGGCATCATAGTATCTCTACATTTTATGTCGGTCCTGGATACTTGCCTTCCACACCCAAGATCGCGGGTTCTAACCCTGCCAGGATCGATGGATTTTTTCGGGCGTAAAAAGGGAAGGGAAGTAAAGCCGTGGGTCCCGTGTCGTACATTTACGGCACAAAAAAGAACCTCAAGCCTGAAAAATGAGGCCTCTGAGCAAAATTTGTCGGCCGTTTCACCGCCCTGAATTGAATGGGACGCTTATGACCTGATATGTTAAAAGAGCGTCCGTAAATAAACAAACCAAAATCCACGTTTTATCGAGAAACTCCACGTACTCAATAAAAGCATCACCCTGTGTCTTTTGCCACAAAAAGGGCTGGAATTGTCGACCCCCATCGTGATTACAGACTGTACTTGGCGGTTCAGAGATTAGCGTACATGGTCAAAGACTTGTGGTGGTATGCCTAGTATTGCACGGATCCGTACAATAACGTTAATTGTTGATTACTGTGGGTCATTCGCTCTTAATTGTTGATTACTGTGGGTCATGTTGTGCAAGATCACGATGCTGTCTCAAAATTCCTGTAGCTTGAACAGAGGACCTTATTGTATGGATCCGTACAGCGTGTATTCACAAGTCTGACTATGTGCTCCAATCTCTGTTCCATATTGGAGTTCGACCAGTCGAACCCTTTTTGTAGCGATGTGATCTTTTTTTGGGGGTTGGTAAAAGTATCTTAACTAAATATGCAACGCATGTCCATCATATCAGAGACGCTGTCATACTTTGACGTCACACAGCGCCCATACTGTACATTTCCGGACATGGGTTGAAAAATGATCAATTTGCTGTCCTGCATAACATTCTAAGTGTTACGTGTGTTGTTTTGAATCACCTGATTAGAAGAACAAAACCATTTTCAATGTCGTATTGCATGATATGGCTTATATTTATACGTTCTTCAGAATCCCCAAATCAAGAATTACCTGCTTTGCTATTGACCCTCAAACGTCATTAATTGAATTACTGACCGCTCGTGATTGAGAAAATACATTTTTTAAAAGGCCTTACTCAATTCAAAGATAAAAACGCTAGAATTGCCTTTTTTTTAGCACTTCTGTAAAAACCATCCCATAAATCGTTATGAATATTCCAGGGGGTGTGAATTTGTTATGTGCAATCTTTCTAAAATTTACTCCGTGTATTAAACTACAGGATTTCGGGTCGAAGGTCTTACGCTAACAAAAAACAAACCTGCCTTGCTTGAACAATTTCATAACTTTAGCTGTGACAAGATTGTTTTACATTTGTAAAAAGATCCAATTTTTACTACTGCTGAAAGAATAAAAAGAAAAAATGATGACATTATTTTTATTTATATTTTATTTAAATGCTGTATAGAACAGGTACAAGAAGTTACATTTATCTGCATGATTCCTGCAATAAGAATGTTCCTTTCATTAGAATTTATATAAGAATGTGCATATTGATTGCATGTTTTAAAAATAAAATTAACTTTTAAAGCAATTCAAACTGTTTTTATAGGTTTAATAAACAACGAGCAATATCGCTTTGAAAACTGAAAATAAATTATGTTGCAGTTCTTTTTTGTAAACTTATAAGTGACATGAACATTTTATGAAACAGTCAGGTCTCTCAGCTAATGTACAGTGCGTCTAGAGTGCACAGTGATCCTGGTGAAGGACAACAAAAAGAAAATGCTATTGTTAATAGCATAATAATTATTATTGTTATTCTTTCATCTCATATAGTATACTTACACGTTAATATTTTCCACTCAGAATAGCCAGATCAAGGCTATGGAATATTTCTCTCCATACATTCCTTCCCTTCTTCTAGGGCTGACCATGTGGATATATTTATCTTTTCCTCTCTTCTCTAGAACTCATCAATGCGCACTATCGTTTTTTTTTTTTTTTTTTTTTTTTTTTTTTTTTTTTTTTTTTTTTAGTTATGGACGCTCTTTAACATCTCAGGTCATCAGTGTCCCATTCAACTCAGGGCGTGAAACGACCGACAGATTTTGCTCAGAGGCCTCTCTTTCAGGCTTGAGGTTCTTTTTCGTGCCCTAAATGTACGACACGGGACCCACGGCTTTACTTCCCTTCCGAAGGAAGCCATACTTACGATTTTTACGCCCGAAAAAATCCATCAGTATGGCCGGGTTCGAACCCGCGATTTTGGGTTTAGGAGGCAAGTATGGTAACCACTACACCACCAGGACCGACGCGCACTATCGTGTGACTTGCTCTTAAAATAAAAAAGTAATTGTAATTGGGTAGTTATATGCACATGTTAGTGAAGTAACTCTAACGTATGGTCAAAGATTGAGATTTGTTAGAAAAGTAAAATAAAAGCACACTTTTTTGCTTTCTAAATGTCACGTTTACAACATTCAAGAATAATAACGTAGCCTTAAGAGATTAAAATACTGAAAGAGAAGCTGTATGGTTATTATCACACTTGCTTGTCTAGAAAGAAGAGATAAAATGTTAAATTAGACACCTGTAATTCACTAAATCACATTATGAATTTATTACAATATACCAGGCTATCAAGGGGTTTGAATAACCACATACCTCATGTAAATGACTTTAAAATTTTTTTGTAATGGTTCTTGCGAGCAGGAGAAGAAAGTATGTCCGATCTGCTTGCGAGCCTGTCTCGAACTGTCCTTACGAGTTATTCTCACTTTAATTGCTACATAAGTGGAGGAACTCCAAACCACCAACTTAATTAAAGCTTAACACCCTTTGTTTCAGAAATGCCTCGCCATGTAGCAATGGACGTTTTCCTCCAATAATATTAAGACAACTAAAACCCGCTACAATTACTTAAATAAAACAATGCGACAATATTATTTAAAGTCTACTGATAGAAAGAATGCCCTTTAGTAGGATCAACAGAGAAAAATATGTTCTACATATAATTTCTAAGATTTAAGCTTAATAACCTTAAGGCAATGTGGACACAAGCTTTACAACTTCCAATCAACTGTTCAAGATTCAAGATGAAAGCTTTTATTTATTTATTTATTTATTTATTTATTTATTTATTTATTTTTTGAAAAATGAATGTGTGAAATTAATTATATTATAAGAATGTTTCAAAATTCCTTCTTAAGCCTTTGAGTATACAACTAAACTTCAGTTTTCGAAATGTTTGCACAACATTTAAACCCTAGTTGTGAGCACCAGTCCGCTGCAATTACAAGTTCATAATTTGGCATTTTCGCACGCAGAGCATAATTATAGTAGAGAGGCAAGGTTTTTGTGAAGATCTGATAAGCAGATAAAGAAGAGCGGAAGTTGGGGATTACTCCATTGTATGTTTAGCTTGTGGCACGACAAGGAATGTGCTTCAGTTGCAGCTCAGCTTCCGTAAATTCCATATATCTAAAACTGACTGAAAAGAGCACGTAAGTTTTAAAATTTAAAGAGAACGCTGTAGTGTATATCGGATATTTGAATTCCTTAATAACCTGGACCGCCACGGGTGGCCCAGGTCGTTAAGAAGCGCAGTCTGGAGTTCTTTTTTTTTTTAATACCGTTTTAACGCCCGTTTTTACCACTGAGGCACCACAGGCGATTGTCGGGGGTTCGATTCCCAATGACCGTCCTCCCTGTCTGTGGTTTTTTCTAGGTTTTCCTCGGTCCTCCCAAATGACGGGGAGGTACCCTAGACATAGGCCTGGAACGTTTCCTTCCTTAAAAATATCCTTTCTAATGTGTAATTTTATATATAAATGCCGCCGCGGGTAGCTGAAGTCGTTAAGGTGAGGATACTGAGTGGGAGGTCCGAAGTTCGAATCCCGCAAGGACCGTCCTCCCTGATTGAGGTTTTTTCTTGGTTTCCCTCAGTCCTCATAAATAGCAAATGTCGGGAAAACGCCCTAAACTTAGGTCCTTAAAAAATCCTTTCCCAATATATAATTTCATCTAATGTATCATCAGTGTCCGCCACCAGTGGTGTCTCAGTGGTAAAAGCGGGCGTTAAAGACAATTAAAAAAATATCGTGGTTTTTTAGGTAGTTAAATGGGATTGAAGAAACCAAATGACTTCATTTCCTTCTCCAAATTTTTACTTGATTCTTAATTTCGCAGTTTGTAGCATGTGTTGTTCACGTATTTACGCTCAATAATTAACATCCAAAAGCCCATAAGAGTACGGCAAAGTTGCTATCTATGTAAATGTTAAAGATAAAAATACACTGTGTGTTTTGCCTACTACAATGTAGCAAATGCTTCTTCATTGTCCTGAGATTAAGGGAATTCGGCAAAAGTTACGTCCATGCCCTACAGCAGTATTACGGAACATACTACAACTGTTTACAAAATGTTTGCAAATGTGGTCAAACCTCGAGAGGTGATTACTAGCAATACAAGGTCTGGCTGAGTCAAAGTAATGATACGGCCTCAATGCCAGCATCCCATAAACGACGTGCATCATCCCGAGTCCATATATCAAGTACCGCTCTTTGCAAATACTCATAACAAGTAAAACTCCACCATCTGCTACGGTTTTTCTTTCTCAGATGTTGGCAAACCGCAATATAGAATTGTACTGGAGTTCCATTCATACTACCAATGATACATCTCCAACAAGGTGGCAACGTATTCCGTAAGCAGAAGGATGAAGGGCTAGGTGATGTCCAAGAATTTCGACCCAAATATCACTGCGAAAACAATCGCTGAATCTTCGCTTCACCGGTGAACACTGTGGAAGTTGATGAAGCCACTCTACCAAGTCCGTTCTGACAGTTGCTCCTCAATCACGGTGGTGAAAGGACCTGTATAAAACTAGTGGTGATGGAAGAAGTAAAGGAAATGATAACGTTAGCTGAGGAAATGAAAGAAGGATTTGCGAAATGTAACGCAATGCAACGAATAGAGGAGTCGGTAAGTGGGGTAATGGACAGACTTTGCAGGCTGACGGAAAAAATGAATAATCAGAAAAACCAGAGCAGAAGGAATAATATCATTACTTATGGTGTGCGCGAGGATGGAAGGGAAACCTGAAAGGAGACCGAAATGCTGGTAGCTCAAATTGGAAATGTAGTTATGCTGCAGGAACCACCAACAAATCCTTCCTTTTATCTTGCGAGAGGCCCTGCATATGTTGCAATAGTAGAGATAAAGGCATTGCTCATGTAGAATGGCCAATGCAGTCACATGGCTTATTAGCACGAGACAGGCCACATATCTTGAGATTATTTACTAGTTTACTAAGTGTACCCATCTCTCATAACCGCCACGGGTGGCCGAGGTCATTAAATCGCGGACTCTTGAGCGGAAGGTCTGGGGTTCGAATCCCGCCAGGACCGTCCTCCCTGACTGAGGTTTTTTCCAGGTTTTCCTCAGTCCTCATAAATGGCAAATGCCGGGGAGGTACCTTAAACTTAGGCCTGGAACGTTTCCTTCCATAAAAATAAATCCTTTCCCAATATATCATTTCATTTCATGTATCACCAGTGTCCATCGCCTGTGGTGCCTCTGTAGCAAAAACGGCGTTAAACACCATTCATTCATTCATCTCTCATAACCTTCTCCCGTCTACACACACTGCGTCAAGTATTCCTGTCTCATATCTGCAATGATACACTGCAGCAAATGTTTTTCTGGCTCTTTCATAGTTTTGTCGCCCGTTTAAGGCAGCTGGCTGGTCGGTGGTCAGTCGGCGAAGCGCAATTCATTCAATTCAATTCAATTACAGTGAAACGTAACTTATGACAAGATATATTAGAAATGTTGTCCTGCTACAGCCACACATTGCTGGCATCTTTTTTTTAGAAAATGGTCATTCACACAATTTCTGTAGATTGGCATTTAATATCGGTCATTTATTCGAAAATTGGTGCAAGTATGTCATTCCTATTTACTGAGCACCTTACCGATTTTCTTGTCATGCAAGGAGTTTCCTGTGTAAATCGGGTTTTTTTTTTTACACTCGAATGCCTGTTATTATGCGCCGAAACATGAAATCGTGTTTAATCAGTGAATAATATAAAACGTGGATCATTTATCATTAACGCTCACTGACATCCAATAAATAAATTTACCCTAATATGAGGATCGTCTACCTGCAATTGAGCAGTATTTTGAAAGAGCTCAATTTCCACAGTAAACTCATGCGTGTGTATTACAAATTTCTAAAAATATTCCATGCAGCAGGACATTTCCAACATCTTTTGGTCATAAGGTACGTGTTTATTTTCATGTAAATAATAATTGACTTTTTGAATACTTGAATCAGTTGCGCAACTATCACATCTCCTTTGGCGGGAGTTACCGTTCTGACTGTCGACTCATCAGTTACCGTGAAACGGACCACAAAACATAAAAAACGGTGTGTAATGCGATATACGGAAGGTGGCAAAATATACGCTTCAAGCAAAGAAAAAACTCATAAAACTGAGTTCATACAAACAGAAAATGATAAACACTAATCATCTTAGACTTTTACGTTACAACAGTTGCTCAAAATGCCCACCAGCTGCGTCAATACTGTTCTGAGTACGTTGAACCACTGATTGAACAACATTTGCGAAAGTGTCCTCCGCGATTGCAGCACATGCCGTTTCAATTTCTTCCCGAAGTGCTGCCAGTGTAGCTGGTTTTCTACGTTATCAACATCCTTAACAGTTCCCCATAGGTAGAAGTCCAACGGAGTTAGATCCGCAGAACGCGGTGGAAACTCAATCGGACTTCTTTGTCCTATCTAGTACCTTGTATACTTCAAAATTGCTTTCCGCTGTTCAAACGATAATCTTGGCTCCATTTTGTTGTAGCAACGCTAGCATAACGTAATGTGAGTCACATGTGTTTACAGAACATCATACTATAATCTTGGCTTCCTTTGTTCATTGATTTACCTGTTACGTAGTAACGCTATCATAATGTATGTAAGTCACGTCTGTTAATAGAACATTATGGTACACATTACTGTTGTTTTTCCGTCCAACTTTGAAATATATTAATTATAATCTACTGTGAAAGTGTATATACACTTTTTGGCACCGTCGGTATTTGTTTTCTGATTCATATGTGAGCTCTTCTGAGCTTGTCCATACATGAATATTATTTTCGCTTGTTTCCGATGTCAGCAATGGAGTCATTATAACAGCTGTACATCTCGGATCTTTTTTGCAGAAACACAACACTGTTTGCACCCATCTTCACCTATATAATTGCTGTAAGGTAAGGCTTACCTCCCAAGTCTATCACAGACGTTTGAAACCACTATATATAATGCTTATGCTTGCTGTTGATATGGGAGATGAAGAAACGCACTGTACATTTGCATTATTGCCAACAAATATACTTGAAAATCAGGGATAAATATACTGGAATATATAAAAACATTACATGGAAAATCCAAAAGCTTTATAATTTTGGGACTATAGTTGTAAAGATACAATTTTAACATCCAGAAAATTCGAATTTCACTACATAACCTTCATGCATGCTGAATATAGTTACAGTTCCTGAAATTAAAATGATTAGAATGAATATACCGCATCTTAGTATTGAAAGTAAATTAAATGTAAAGCAAACATTTCTTCCCTACTTCCCTAGGTTAGGCTGGATGATCCTAGGAAATGTGCAACTCTTTTTAGGAAAAGGAATGCTCCTTTTCCTCCTGAAAATTTCGAGATTATACTTCACGAAACCTCGTCAGCATGTACAAAATGTTTGTCGACAATAATCTTTGCTTTAATAAACTTCCATGCAATAAAGAACATGTAGCTGAGCATGTAGTGCATTTATATTAAACCATGCGGTGGCAGGTCAGTGGGCAAAAATATGCTGTGAAACTGTACCTTTCAAAAGTTGAACGACAGTTCTCTCCTGTGTTTAGGACCGTGCCTTAAGTAGGCTGTAGATTGCTGGTGGTAGTGGTGCTGCTGCATAAAAAAAGAAGATAGTGGGTGTCAATGAATGCCACAGTTTTTGCAGTGCATTATAAGAAAATATGTTTTTTTTTTAAATATTACACTTCATGACACATCCAAATATCTTACTTTTAGACGCTGAATTATGTTTTTAAATTGTTATTTTAAGAATTTTTCTTGCTTAATTTTAATGTACGGCTAGCAAATACTATAAAATTTATTTTCTTACTTGCATAGTATTGCTTAAATTGAAAAATTGTGTTTCATATTTGATCGCTTTAAATGGAGCTATAAAGCATGTTAAATTTCCTATATAGTTAAAAAGTAATTAACTATGCCATATAACAAATATTACTATAATAAATTTATAATTTCACATATATAAACAAGGCAGTGATGTTCAATGTTCGAACCATGCTCAAGAAATACGAAATAATATTCGCAACGTGATACTTTATTCAGGTATATCTACAATTACTAAAGTGCAGGACAAACTTTAATGACCTTGTCCTATCACATTGAGTTCCGAATGTTCTAGTGTTATCGCTTTCGTCTAGACAGCCACGAGATAACAAGATAATTCTTCAGCGTTGCCACTTTTACTTTCGTGCAGATTAAGCACAAATTATGACTACTTCATATTTTTATGTTATTAGTATCTGAGGGTGTCTTAATTAATAGATAAAGAATAAATGGATAAATTATTTACTTTCACTTCCACACCTGATCTCTGTTAGCACTAAACGTATTCTGAAAGAGATTTCAGAGACGTGACTACATGGTTTTCCTGATCGAAATCTGGTGCATCGCATTCCTCACTCGTATATAAATAAACAACTGCATAGCTGTGATGTTAGTTCCAGGAGGGTCATCAAGACTTGCACCTGACTACACTTGCCTAGCTACATTTTACAAGCGATCAGGAGAGAACAGTAATATTTGATGCACCAGTGTTGCATAGTTTTGCCCACTACTCCACGAACAGCTAGTATTACCTTCTTGTTAACCTTTCATGCCATTTATTTACCCCAATACAGGAAAGAGCTGACGTGGAATGGAAGTTCGCGCGCAGCAAGTTGTGGATCAGCTACTTCGAGGAAGGAGGCACTGTTCCCCCACCGTTCAACATCATCCCCACACCGAAAAGCCTCTGGTATTTTCTGCAGTGGCTCCACCGGAAACTGTGTGGCCACTCGAGGGCCGCCAAAAAGGAGCACATGAGGACAATAAGGGTAGGTTGGGCCATCTTACCTCTGTACACGTATTTCAGAGTAGACGAATTGCATCGTGTTGTGTGTCAAAAGTGCAAAGGCATAAGAATAAACTGGTTATTATTAAAGTATTAGCGTAATTGTTGTCAAATTATAATAATTGGGCATACAATTTAAATTAGAGCATGGGGAATTATAAATAGGTATGAAATATAATAAAGGAACTTCTACAACAAAAAATATTTAGTGCATTCATTTTGTTTGTAATATAAAAGGTCACATATCTCAGAGGCTAAAGCTGGTTAATTAGGGATTCGATCCCTGGTGATGGCAATAGGAGTTTTATGCTTTTCTGTCGCGATCTGCATTCAGAGAGACAGTCCAAGAATCTCCTAGATCGCGCCGTGCCAGAAACCGAAATGTCTTAACATCTTGGCCGCATAATTCTAGACCTTAGGCGAACACGACCGCCTATCTACATTTAGGCTAATGTTTTAATTTTATATGTTGCAAAACATGTTTGTCATTGAAATAAGTGTTTCACCCAACTCTCATTTGAACGTCTCTATACCAGGTATTGATGAACTATACAGCAATAATTTCAGAGACTATAGAGGGTTCTGAAACAATGAGCCATGTATCAATAAATTGAAAACAATATCCTTCTGTGTTTTCACATTAGGAAGGTGCGGAGGATGACCTCCAAGATATGTGCAACAATATTGAAGAAGAAGGTTCAGAAATAATTATTTAAATATAATTTCCTAAGCAACCCAAAGTATGTATGTAATATGTAAAACATGTTAAAAGCAAAATAATAAAATGCAAAAACAGAAAATTGATTTTTTAGCATACAGTAAAAGAAAACGTACAATAGCAATAATATACTGAGAGTTCACTGTATGATTAAAACTTTCAAAAGCAAATCTTAAAAGACAAAGTCTTCCATAAAATCATAAAATAGTTGTCTCATTTAACTAGCAAATATATCAACCTTTGGGTAAACAAATTTTAAACATTAAAATTACGTAAAAGTTCTTCACCTTAAAAGAGAATGTTTTAAATCTTTGCCAGGTGCATGATGACTTTCCAATTTTCCAAATCATTTTTCTTGGCAGTACATTATAAAAATGCACCTTGAAGCAATTTGGCATTAAATACAATATTTAGTCTTTAAACAACTTTACTCGTCCAATATTCCTGGGTCACTGGGTACACAGAGTGAAGAAGCTCCCAACATTTCTAATTATGAGAGCCGAAATATCCCCAACCTCCGAAGTTTCTTGACTGTGTCTAAGCGAAGAGAAGTAAAAACGTTTTTAAGGAAATATCCCTAGAATACCCCTAATTATGTTACTAAGAAATAGTCTACAGTCAATAGGCAAACACTCTTAAGAGCAGGCTATGGCTTGTAATAGTTCAAGAAGGAAAGAAACAAGAGATAAACAGCTGGAAATATTGATAGTATGCATTGAATGCGTGCAAAAACGGCACAAGTCGTTTGAAATAGCGAATCAATGATCCACTAGGAAACTAACTTAATTTACATTGTGATAAGTCGATGTTAATGCAAAATGGTGTCAAATTTTTCTTAGAATATTTTAAAACCAAATTTTCTTGCAAAAAATCCAATTTTTAATAGTTCATTTACTTACGTTTTCAATATTTAGTTTTACAGAAATATTTAAAATATCGGATAGCACGGCACTGAGCAAGGTTAGCTGGTTTGTCGTGTTGTGTAGGGAACTGCCTAACTGAGTCAGTGGCCTAATGGATAAGGCAAAGACTATAGATTCGAAGATCGTAGGTTTGGCTGTGCAATATGCCCTTAAAGCTATTTTAATTTATTTTTTAAACGTATATGATTAATAAAATAATTTGAAATTTTAAAATCCAACTGACTGGTAGTTGATTTTTAAAAAAAAAATCCTAAAGGTACTATAAAAAAGAATTATAAAACTAAACAATGTAATCATTGAGACTGGAACTAGATAACAATGACTCACTTTTACTTGACACCGATATTATATCGATTGCATCAAAGAGACATGCTTCTGCTGTTTTTCCAATGGAAGTTTTAGAAACTTAATGCCTAACTTTGAAATCTAAATAGGCAGACCATAGGCTCTCTATCTCTATTTAAGAACCTTCTACATTCTCGAAATTACTGCGTTGTTCACTAACACCTGTACATCTTTATAAGCTGAAATGGTAAAAAATATTGCTTAAGTAGAAGTCATATTTAACTTTTATTATCCAGAAGTATGACAGAATTTCAGAGCTTTACTTCATCTTGTTAGTGCAAGGCAAAGTCCGTCCTACACGTAGATGCAAAATTCCATGTTATTGACATATTGAATAGCGTAAATCACTCTTTGGGATTCTTGGGGTTATGGGACCGCTTCCGGAAAAGTATAGGGAAACAATTGAAATGATCCAATGTCGCTTACATTTAGATTCTATGCTAATGTTGTTTGAATATTTGAAAATATAATTGACCGAATATGCGCTCACTTATGGCGCCCTGCAAAAGGTCCCAGCGTATAAATTTAGTGCATGAATATTAATGAATTTAATGAAGCAATTGGTGCGATTGGAAATCAGGTATATCTTATAACGGATCCAGAAAAATGACTTAGGGTAATCCTAAGATTTAATACATACTAAGTATATAGCCTAGCCTTTGCTTTTTGAACAGCTTCTTTGTGCACTGCATGAATAGTTAAATACTATTCTTGCTCTTTTCTTTTGTAACACCAAACCAGTAATAATAGAGCAGTTTACCTGAGAATGCTGGTAGATGCCGAGAAATGTATAAGGCTTGTATTCCCAATTTGAAAACATGACTAAGCATATGACAGTTGCTTGAAGAGGTACTAAACATTAAAAATGTCAAATAAATGCTGGACCTGTAGGTACTAAAAAGTTGTATGGCTTATTTCTAGTTTGCTTTTAAAGCACTTTCTAGTATAGATCTTTTCTTTTCAAATCTTTGAGTTTTGTATCATTTACGTTTGTATCTTGTTTTCTGCTTTTACTTTCCCTTCTTTTGAACGCTTGCTTGTTATTTGATTGCAGTGCATAAACTAAAAGAAAAGAAAACAAATAATAGGACGTTTCCGTTACAAATTGTAAACAGCTTACGAAGCTGGGGAAGGTTGTTGTAATAATATTATAAAGTCATAAGTGTATCTTACATAGTGCAAAATATAGATCCCAGGTGCGATATTTGATTTTTACTTTTAGAGCTCATCAGGTTAATTTATTTAGATATTCTTAACATTACCAACTTAGGCCATTTTATTGCGATTTATGCTCGGAAATCAACTACAAATATTCAGTATACGTTCGAAACATTCTTTAAGTCGCTAGGTTAGTTTTAATCGGTGTTTATCTCATCTCGAAAGAGGAACTTGGGAAAATTAGTTTTCTACCGAGGTTAGCTAGTCTTATGAATTATTCCTTACTCCTCACAATTCTGAAGATTGGAATTATAGTTGTTAACGAGTTTATTAACCCCTGCGCGAATAAACAATAGCTATTTCAAATGGGAAAAATAAACTCAAAATTACGAAAACCTTAAAATGCTGTAATATTTGTTCAGAATATAATTAACAGCAAGAAAGTTTACTTATGCGTTCTGTATGAACGAGAATGTATGTGCAATTGCCAAGAAAGTATTAGAAATACGTTTGTTAGTTCAGCACATTATTACAAACATTTTGACAAAGTAAAGTGCTCTATCTCAATCATAAAGCACAGTTCCGTAATGAATATTCTAAACAAAAGGGTTTACTTGACAGAAAACATTTCGATAAGGGCCAAAGCTTTTGGAGATGTAAAATAATGCTCATTAGACAAGATGATGATGCTGCGGGATAATTCTCAACAACAGTGAAAAAATTAGGAGGAATTGTTGAAGTAATTTTTCAGTGGATTCTACTAACAAAAAGATTCCCATCCTGCGGTTGTTACTAATTGTTTCAAGAATAACGTATATTGTTGTATTAGTTCATCTCTTTACAACATTGTAGCATGCAATAGAAACAGGCCAATTCTCCATCTGCGTTAAAAGCGAGAGTTCTCAACAGAAAGGTGACGGACAATTTTTTCTCTCGAAATTAAAGGGATGTTTCACCTGGATTTTCTCAGCGAAAACTATTAACAAACAATATTGTTCATCACTTTTCACTGGAAAAGTCTGTCCTAAACTAAGAAAACGACGGCATTCAACATGATAATATGCGACTGGCATTTTCATTGGCAGCATCAAGAAATCTGTCATCGAAAATTCTCTCCCTCTTCCCGATTTTGTTTGGATATTGAAAGAAATTTTGAGCAGTGAGAAATTCAAGACTATTAAGAGGTCATTACGGTTATCAATAATCAAACCCTTATTTAAAACTTCGAGAACTATGGTAAAGGGAACTGCATATATCGAGGGTGTCAAAAAAATGTATACATAATTTCACAGTAGATATCTATTTAATATATTTCAAAGTTGAACCGAAAAACAACAGTAATGTGTAGTATGATGCTCTGTAAACAGATGTGACTCACATACAGTATGATAGCGTTGCTACGTGACAGGTAAATCAACAATGAACAAATGAAGTCAAAATTATTGTATGATGTTCTGTAAACAGATGTGACCCACATTAGGTTATGCTAGCGTTGCTACAACAAAATGTAACCAAGATTACCGTTTGAAGAGCGGAAAGCAATTTTGAAGTTGTATTGTAAAACCGAGAATATTGTTAAGTTCAAAGGCAATGGAGACGTGTGTACATAACAGAACCGCCAACGCGAGTAACAATTGCACGCGTTCGAGACACATTTGAGACTCATGGTACCGTATACGATGTTCACAAGGGCAGATCTGGGAGACCTCGGCTATGATTTTGGAACGTTTTGAGCACTCACCACAGAAATCTAGAAAGCAATATGCACGTGAGACTGGAATCTAACACCGTTGAACTTCTACCTATGGGGATCTCTTAAGGATGTTGTATACCCTAGAAAACCAACTACACTGGCAGCACTTCGGGAAGAAATTGAAACGGCATGCGCTGCAATCGCTGAGCACACTTTCGCAAACGTTGCTCAATCAGTAGTTCAACATACTGAGAAGTGTATCGACGCCGATGGTGGGCATTTGAGCAACTGTTGTAACTATAAAAGTCTAAGATGATTAGAGCTCATCATTTTCTGTTTGTGTGAATTCAGTTATGTTATGTTAACACAGTTTTATCTTTGCTTGAAGTATGTATACATTTTTGGCACTCTCTGTATATAAAATGTTACAAATTTTCGTCTATACCTGAACTACTCTCGTAAATATATCTTGAAGCCAGCATCATTACTCTTCAAGTTGTTTTCTTCGATTTACAATTTTTGGATTATACTCAGAAGTCTCTTGCTTCCTAATATTATTCATAATGGAATTAGCTTCTTAGGTGTATCTGCTCTGTTAATCAAATGGACAGTGTAGTTATAAATCTCATCATTTTCCCTAGACAACCCCATTACAACATCGCTAATTGTTGATCATGTATGCCAATGGGTCCTTCTATTGTGACGCTGAGCTTCTACTATGCAGATCGTGGATAAAAACGTATACAGGGGAATACATTGTTTTTAACCACGTCGCATATATTGAAAAGTTTCTAAGTTTGAGTAAATTTTGCAAATGGGGTACCTATATCATAATATTATCAAATAGAACATTCTCGAGGTCTATCCGTATCCTCAAATATATATCATTAAATAAATATTACATTTTTCGAGTACTTACAAAAAAAAGAAAAATAGACAGGAATTTTCATTTGAACATATTAGCAGTGTGTTTCATGCGTGTTCTCAGATAACGATTATGCAATGTTCCATTATCTTGTAAAATGCGAGGCAAACATAATCAGCCTCGTCCTATCCCATCAAGTTCAGAGTGTATAGGGCTATCGGTTTCACCTAAACGGTCAGATTCTCCAGAGTTGTCAGTTTTATTTTCGTACAACAATGATTGAGCAGAAACTATGAATATTTCCTGATTCTCAAACCATTAATAATATCTATGGGTGACTCAATTAATGAATAAAGACTCAATTAATAAATTATTCACTTTCACTTCTATCCCCGACCTATGTTAGCACTAAACAGATACTGAAAGAAATTGCAGAAAAGTACAACGTTGTTTTCATGAGCAAACTCTGGTATACATCATTTCGCACGCGTATGTCAAGGAAACGTAAATAAACAGTTGAATGAATGTAATCTCAGATTAAAAAAACTGTTATGGCTTACGAGTATTATTACATTTTTATTTACATTCTTTATTTTTAATATTTGGTTAATTTTAGCATTCAAATGAATAATATGAAATCGTATACATAAATCATTCGTATATTTTACCTTCTAATTATTGTCACTATTGAATTTGTTTTAAATGTGTCTACATTGATTGCAAGTAATGCGGAACTTGGGAGAATCGTTATAGGAATGAACGAAGCTTAGATATGAGAACATAAGTAAGGGGTACCTGAATTATGGCATCATACTGTAAAATGTAGATTTTCTTAATTATGAGTCTGGAAGATAGGTTGAATATTGATCATTTGCTCATGCTCTAAATATCTGCTGCAAATGCATGCAATTCTGTAAATATTCATTTGCATTATATTTGCTTTTGTTTTATGTTAAATATACTTTGCCGTGCTTTCCTTTAAGCTTCATTTTCGCAATTTTTTCATCATATTCATTCTACTCTAATCAGCCCATGTCGGCAAGCAATATAGAAAATTTAGTGTTATATATTTTAATAAATGTATTAATTAACTAACACTTACTTTTTCTGTTAATATTTACTGCTTTCTCTTTAATCGCCTAACTTTTTGTATTTTGCCTAACAATTTGCTTTCTATCGCAGAATTTTCTGTTTATAGTAACTGTATCGATGGTGCGAATGTATTCCTCATATATAATTTTAATGAGCTTTAAATATTCTGTACATTGTAAAGTATTGAATTTTGTGTTTATTTGAATTAACAATGCTAATTAATTATTTATATATCATACACTAAATTGCATTGCAATTACATGTAATATAAAAAATATAAAATATATATTTTTTTTTCTAAAAAGCGTATTTGTAGTGAGATATTGCATTTTCATCACCAGTAGTAATATCTAACTTAGCAACAAGCTCAAAGCAAAAGGGATGAGTAAACAACAGGTTTTACCCTCACTATCCAGGTTCAGGTTTAGGTTTTACCCTCACTATCCAGGTTCGGTAATTTTAACAGCATTTCATATTTTGTTGTTCTGCAATCTACTAACGATATATTTTAACAGCAAACACTAAAAGAAATGCTAAATTAAAGTTTTATAGTTTTGTGTCAATTTGTATAACACTGGTTTAAATTTACGAAACTACTTTTCCAATTCCAAATGCAAATTGCCCCCCCCCCTTCTTTGGAACTGTTATTTACTCGTCCTTAGTCATATATGTACTATGTATATTCCTTCTGCCTTATACTTGATATCAGGCTACAAAGAGCATGCTTGGCAGTTTAATTCTACAACAGATTAACATTAGCGCTATTTTTCGTGTATGAGAATAAAAATAAATGTTGATACATACAGTGTGAATAATAGCAAATTATTGAAATAAAAATCTATAACCTTCATAAAAGCATGTTGCTGAGTGAAAGTACTTTTTGTAGTAGCATAAGATTCTACCTAGGTATATATGTTACTTTTGTACCTTGCCTGAGCAGTACTCTAGTATTATGTGTTGTAGACGAAAGTAAAATAGACGTAAAAACATATAATAATGTTAGTGTAAATACTATAATAATATGCTGCAGATGTATAATCTTAAAAATATTTCTGCTTAAAAACAATATATTATCAAAAGCTGAGAAATTTTAAAGGCATCATTCAGGGTTTGTATTTTGGTTTACTTTATGGAAATAGAAATTGGTTTACTTTATGGAAATAGAAATGTTCAATAATGACACTTGACGTGGCATATGTTTTCGTTGAAACATGCATATATACGCTAAATTTAATAGGCAGTTTTTATAAAATTTAAAATGCCTAGTTACATGAATTATTCTATGGTCGTGTGCATAATAGCCAATTAAAATATATTGCCTTCGAAGAATTTACGATACAAATGTTGAAAGTGATTTTATTTTGTGAGTAGGGTGTTTGCGAATGAGGCCCGGTTGAGCAAGTTTACGTATAAAATAAAAGCATTTTTATCACTCAATTTTTAGATCTTTCTTCAAGAAGTTCGTGTATTTTTCACTAGAAGGAGCAACGAAGTAACATTACCTAAGTTTCTGGATAATGTTAACCAATATCATAGTCGTGTAACTAGAAATTTTAAACGTATTTTGGCGCTGTAAAATTACAAATTAAATGCTTATTACAATTAATATTAGTATTTTTATGTGTTACACAAAATTGCTGTTTAAAAACACAACTTTCTGCCGCTGAAAGGAGCTATAGTAACAGCGCATTTGGCATGCGCAATGATGATACCAGCTGTTATTCATTTTCTTCCAGCCTGACACAGTTCTGGGTTACTTATACAAATAAATGTTGAAGATTGGTTTAAAAATTATTATGTAATCACTAATAGCACTATGAGCTCATTTTGAAACCGCAATGAGAAATGTAAAAATTTAAAATGCCAACCTGCTGTTCTAATGAACTTGTTGGTTAACCCCCCCCCCCGACATGGTGGTGTTATAAAGTACTTCTGAGGCCGTACGCCTAAACGTAACTTGTAGGGAAAAATGAAATGAATTAATGACGGCGTAAATGAGCCCGGAGTCCTTGTCGCCTTAAAGCTATCTGACATTCGTCTTCTCAGGGTATGGAAAAACTTTGAAAAAAAAATTACTTGATCTGCCTGGAAATTGAGACCGTATTGTGGATGCGGTCGTTTCTCATGATTAAAGGCGGACGAGGAAATTCAGTGATTATTTAATTACTTGGATGGATGCCCCTTTGCTTCTGGATTAGTAATATTGTATTTCAGGGAAATTCTGGAATTTTGTGACTCGTTTAAGTCAGAGGGAAGAGTAGGAAATCTAGCAGGCCTCACAGAAACATGAAAGTTCTCAGTTGACACTATTTATTCACTGTTACTATAAGAATATCGGACTGTTCGTATTGATTTTAAGATATTCCTAAGATATCTGGTGACATCTAGAGAATGCTTATCTGTTCACAATTGCCGACCACTTAACTGACTACTGACTATTCCTTTTCTACAGACTTCGCGCACTTCGATTCTGATTCTCTATTCTCACACCCATTGATTTCAACTAGCAACTGACTATTCCATCCACGACTTATAACTGATGACTGACCTCTGACCACTCTGCTAACCACGGCTGATACATAACTGATGGCTCCTCATCGTACTCTTTACCTTGTACTAGCCATACAATTTATTGTATTGTTATGCCCCTCCTACGCGAAATATAAGTCCTCAAATATCACTGATTTTTGTGCCGCCTTACTGGTCATCCATTGATATTTATTATTTTACAGGCTCGTTCCGATTTGTTCAATTTTGGAATATTTCTATTGATTAAGCTCGATACCTATCTAAGGTGTGTTCCCACACTAAGGTAATTCCAGGAACGGACACTCCTGCCATAAATATACGGAAACTTTTCAGATTTGACTTCACTTTACTTAGATTTATCTACAGTGAATTCGCGATAGATCACTCTCGGCCATAAATAAGAACATCTATTTGTTTCTGAAGACATATCAGAAGCCCGTTGACGTGTCTAGACGTTGCTGTTAAAAGGCCATAAAAATAGGCTGTCTGTTACGGTTGAAATTTGCTCATTTCTCGAGAAATCTTTGTTTACAAAAGAGAATTCTTCTCTTATTGTTATTATGCACCGTTACCAATTGAAATAATAATTTTCTGTGCGCTAGTTAAAAGGCACATTTCATGTCTCGGGTGTTGTGTTCCTAAATCCCTACAAAAGAAACAAGTTCGTGACCAGGACAAAAGATATATCCTTTACTGGTCGAAACTTTTAAAACACCATTGTCCCTATCCATGCGGCACATTCCATAGCTTAACGAGCAGTCCTGTATTCTAACCTATACTTCATAAAAATACATAATAGTCTTCTGCTAAAGATTTAGCACAAGTGTGACTGCCACGTAATAACAAAACATGGAAATGAATACAGTACCCTTAATACAAATTACGTACATGTATCAGATCATGTTTAAATGAACTATTAACATAGATTATAACCCTATTAATTTAATTAAATGTGGTCTTTATTTTCGACTACGTCATCAAACCCGGTACCTCCGAATTAGCAGTCTAAAACGCTACCACTATACCACGGAAGTGGTATAGTGGTAGCGTTTAAAAAAAGGTGTATTTAAAAAAAATGTTTAAAAAGGTTTAAAAAAAGGTGTATTACATTATAAAATATGTAATTCTTTTCACATTCCAAATTGAACTAAAATTGGTATTATTGAAATGTTACATTAACTTTTATAGCACCAAATGTTAAAATATGTAGTTTTTAATTTGAGTGCCTCCTATTGAAGATATCTAAAAAAAATGCTTTCTCTGCATCACGATGAACAATTAGCCTCTCAATAATCATAAACATTAATTAGAAAATCTTAACAGTGTTAAGATTTTAACATTAACATGTGTTAACATTACCCGTTTTGACTGACTTTATATATGGCGAACTCAGAACCAACTGCCTATGTCATACTACGCTTAAGTCGCTGTGTAAAGATCAGTTCATTGAAGCAATCATTGATTGAGGTTGTTTCTATCGGCGGTTTAAACAAAAAAAAAAGTATATATCATTTCTAACTCATAACTGTGATATATTGTTTGATATTAATGATCCAAATTTTTAAATCTTATTTCGATAATATATTTCGGGCTACATTTGTTTATAACATTGTGACGCGATTATACCATGCTTTTCTCCCCACCACTATCGCTTTCTGCATCACCGCGTTGTCCTATTAACTGCACTAGTTGTCCCACGATCAGCGGAAGAGTTCGCTGAAACGGGTAGGGCTGAAGGTGTGATAGTAGAAAGACTGACTAGAGAAGCTTATGAAACGAAACTTAACAGTCAAAGTGAACAATTCACTATTTATAATAATTCAATATCCGTACTAAATCGAGACTGCAATGATAGAGCATCATTCTGAACTCTTGATCTATGAAAAAAATGTCATAATAAATAGGCGGATTTTTGTATACCTTTTTAAAGTTGAATACCTTTATAAAACATTTAGCCAAGCAGATCGGCCGTGTTGAACCAATATATATGCAAGAATCTAAAATTGGTATGTTTCTTTTTATTTAAACGAGCGCAAATAAAAAATATTAAGTACTTGCATTTATAATTGTGCGCACATTTCTACAATATTAATTCGAACTTTTGTTTCTGCTGTGACACTGCAGTTGGAAATTCTATTTCTTTGCAAAATGAGGTACAACAAAGTCTGCATGTAACGGTGTCAAAAGATAGAGTAACAAAATTAAAATGGATTGCTGTCGGAGAATGGCAATGTTATATATAATAGGCTTAATTAAAATTGTAATACAGGGCTTTCCAAAATGTTACGCTGATGACCTGAGCTGTTAAAGAGCGTCCCTAAATAAATCAAAATTTCCAAAATGCTTGTCAGGGTTTTGTAAATTTCTTATGAGCCGTGAAAATGGGCACGCGACTATTCTGATTGCACTAATGGATAGAGAACCTCTCAAATGTTTGTTCTTTGTTACGCGCCATCAATAGTTAACGGTTATTGCTGCCAGGTGTAAGTGTTTGCAATATAGCGGTGAAGAATAAGGAGAAAGCGTTTTTTATTCTGGGATATCGTCAATTTCGGTCCTTTACCACTCTCCAGAGCCACTTCCGCACGGAATTTGGAAAATATTCTCCCTCCGAGATTTCCTTTGCAGATGACATTTGCAAATTGCAGAGACGAGGTGCTTATATTAAGGACAAAACACCGGGAGTCCCTCTGTGTCGCAGGAAACAGCAGAGAAACTTATCAACCGAGACAAAGGAAATCGATTGTAAAGGAGCAGTGATGGACTGAACGCGGAGCCGACGATGATCACATACTCCTGTCTTGACTCCCTTGGTCACCCGATCTCGATCTTAATTCCTTGTGGTTTATTTTCTATGCGGTTACGTGAAATACCTAGTTTTTCTCTCTCCTCTATCTGCAACTGTTCTGGATTTGAAGATGAGTATTGGAACCGCCTTTCAAAACATCATCGGTGACATGTGTGATGTGTGTCAGAAGAAATGGATTATCGCAGTGGTCGTCAACTCTGGCTTTTCGGTGCAGTAAAATGTTCAGTGCCACTGAAAAGTAACGTTGCAATACACACTATCTCTTTGATCTAGTGGTTAGTGTTGCGCGTTGCTGATGCTGGCCGGGAGACCCGGGTTAGATTCCTGGTACCTACTTAAGAATTTTTCTAATTTAGGGAGGGCTGAACGTAGCCTACCCAGCCTCGTGAGGACAATTGGGAAGTTGCCTGATAGAGAGGTGGCATTCTTCGATCACGAACGCCGCGTGATAGGCGACCGGCAGGATGTTGATCACTTGCCCCCCCCCCCCTTGTAATTCTTCCCTCTATCGTAAGACGGAGGTAGAGGATGCAGTCACCGAGGCTCACCCCGGGCTGTAGCTGCAAATGAGAAGAGAAGAAGAAACACGTCAGGCGGAATGACAAGATTGTCTTATTCTTCAAAACATAACAAATCTTTATCTACAACAGTAAATCCACTTGGAGATGAAACTGGGTGGGCTCCCCTGGCAAAAAAAAAAATGTTTTAACTGAAAGTGTTTCTGTTACTTGTGGAACTTGTCCGAAAAAAGATGAAAAAATAATATATTTCCATACTTTGCATCGTACATATATGTTTGAAAAACATCATGTTGGTAACTTGATGGATGTGATAGAGAAATCACGAATTTCTTAAGAGACGTAGGCCTTAATCTTTTAGAATGTCGGTCATTTATAATAGAAATTGAGAATGATTATATAAATGTAACACTTTTTATTGATTTTTAAGTACTTGTACTTTTTCACATTAAGAGAAGAAAAAAAATATGGGTATGCAACGCAATCCAGTGCCATAGCTGCAAGTTTACAATAAAAATATAGAAGCTAGAGGAGTATAGTGCCAATATCTGACACTGTAAGAACTTTAAGCAAAAATTTTCACTATGGGAAAGCCAATAACTGGCTACAAACACATTTTCAAACTTAACTTCTGTTCAACAGTCCTTAGAATCTGCAAATCTCAACAGATATATATAGACAGAGAAGAAGTTAAAGAATGATTTTAAAGTACTGTTTCAAGGCATGGTTGAATTGTTAAAAGTAGTGTTTTCAGCACCGTTTACTCTGAATTGCCACAATGCCTAAGATGAACTGCAGTTAAATATTAGTAGAATGCTACTGAATTTAGAGATTAGTAGGAAAAAAGACAGTTTTTGGCATTTTTACTCAGAATCTCTGAGAGAAAGTTTTACCAAACTACCCAAAATATTTGGCTCTGTTTATGTGAAGCACTATTTTCGCTAAGAAAATGCCTAAACCGCGTCAAAGAAACCAGTTGTTGGATACAACTCTTGAGTGTAAGTCTAAATATTGAAAGACGCGTTTATAATAAAAATAAATAAAGGGCAATTACCATTACAAATTTAAAAGTAAAGCAATATTTTTATTATTTTGTGAAGAGTTTTCATTTTTCTCTGGATAAAATGTCATTTTATTTAAACAATAAAACTTAAAATTCTCTGATTAGAGTTATTTTTTATTCATATTAAAGCTCCCCTACTCAGCGAAAATGAGTCTGTTAAGTATTTGTCTTGTAACATACCCTTATGTGATATGGATGCCAAAGCCTAAATCCGTGACTGCCTCACTTTTGCCCTTCGTTTGCACGGAGGCTTTGACAAACAAGTATCAGTGCATGTTAGTGCAAGCAGTTGACAACGTCTGGGCTGTCGTGTTGATATCTGCGGAGTGACAAAGGGCGCACACATTGAGCATTTGTAATGCATGTAAAAAAAAAAAGGTTTGAACTGTATAGTGCAACAAAAAATTTATTATTCCAATCTCAATTTACTATTTGCAATGATTTTTTTTTTTTTTTTTTTTTTTTGGAAATCCTGACAATTATTTTGGAAATTCCTGTATATTCATTGACCAAAAAAATGTGCAACTAAGAAGTTAATTGTATCAATCCGTGAGTCCACATTTTCCGGTAACTAAATTACTGAATCGGAAACCTTAACATTTCAAATCATCTCAATTATCTTTTTTCTTTTTCTGGATAAAGTTATTATTATTATTATTATTATTATTATTATTATTAATTTTTTCCAAGGACTTGACTATCAGTATACTTGAAAACTCAAATTTGTATAACTTCTTTTAAGTCTGATATTTTTCGAGTTTTGCAATACATAGGTAGAAAGAAATAACTGAACATCGAGCCCCTAGATATCTAAAAATTTTGGCCACATACCTTATTGTTACATTCATAATGTTTAAAAAGACTCAAAACATTTTCTTTTGTTTTAGATATTTTATTTTAAAATTAAATATCATTTTCACAATTTACCAATAGTAAGATTATTGGAGCAAGGTCTCTTTCGAATGACAGGAAGCTGATTTTACCTACTCCGGGAGTTTTCTATCCGTGTTCCTTGTCACTTGCTTGATTAGCATAAGTTCCGATCCATTTCTGATGTGTAGATTATATGCTGCAGAATATCTTCCTCAATTCATCTGACCAAACAAGTCGGTGTAGTGGTAACCATATTGCCTCCTAAACCTACAATCGTAGGTTCGATTCCGGCCAGGACCGATGGATTTTTATCGGGTGTAAAAATCCTAAGTGTGGCTTCCTTCGGAAGGGAAGTATTGGGTCCCGTGTCGTACATTTACGGCACGAAAAAGAACCTCAAGCCTGAAAGAAAAGGCCTCTGAGCAAATTTTGTCTGCCGTTTCACGCCCTGATTTGAATGGGACGCTGATGACCTGAGGTGTTCAAGAGCGTCCAAATAAACCAAATTAGGAAAAAAAAAAAAAATCTAGCTCCGTAGATTTTTAAGGCTATTCCAGCATTCCAAACTGTAATTATTTAAGTCCATCTGATGGAGTCTTTCCGCAGCAAATGGTTACAGCATCTTGAAGGTCGATTTCCTTCCTTATTTCCTTATTTAGTATTTTGTTCTTTATTATAATACCTAGAATTTGTCTTTTCGTTTTTATTTTACATGATCCTATAGCTTGTGGTTAAGTTTCATGTTTGATATCGGTATAAAATAGGTGAAAGAATGCGCGTGATCATTAAGTGAATACTAAAGATTATTTTTAAAATATAAAAATTAAACCCTTTAAAAAGCTACAGTAAAAACAATGTAGGATACAAAATATCCGGACCCTAATAATCAGGTTATCGGAAGTGCTAGAATTTGCAAGCAGCCAAAGATAACGCACATCAGCAATTCTTGTTCCTTCAATGATAAAGTCATAAAGAAAGATTATGTAACGTGTGATTAGGGACTGAAGGCAGTTGTATGAGATATAAATAAAAACGAGGCGTTTTAGCGGTACTTGTGAACCAAAACGCAACTGATTTTGGAATAACTGCGTTAAAATGTCATTAATATATCATGACAGAAAAAGATGTTTCAGTGCATTACCAAAACTAATATTCACTAAAGTCGTGTCGGGAGCCGGGACAACACAAAAGTCGGTGATAGAAACACTTGAGTGACAGGCTAATAAATTCTAATCCACTTAAAAAGTTACGTTCTCAAAGAATGATGCATATGTATGTCTTCATCACTGGCATCTGTTTATTCTCTTTGAGAAGTAAATTGCCCTCCTAACGATGTCTTTCTTTAGTTTAGCTAAAGTGTGGAGATCAATGGGGTTGAGTTACAGGTCGGCAGAGCTCGGCTGTGTACGAGAAATAAGTCGTCAAGACTTACAATGAATGTGGAGGTAGTAGCTTGTGGTTAGTTTGAGGGAGACTTCGTCAACAAGTTACTGTGCGTTTGGGTGTTACCCTGTGTTTTCATTGTGTGTGAATAGTGTGCTAATTGTTCTTCGTTAGTTACGTCAGTCCATAAATGTAGTCTTGTAGAACGGGTTTTTATTTACGAAAACAGATTCTTGCGGAGACGTTGTAAGGCGATTCGCAAGAAAATATTCTGGCAACGTGTTTCAGGTAGAGAAACTGCTCGCCAATATGTGAAAAAGTTACGAGTGAATGACAACAAACATATTCCAAACGCGGTATTCTTAAGGGGGTAAAAAAATAGATGAAGTACAGGAATTTCCTGCGCATATGGCAGCCATGTGTTGCCGCCAAGGGGCTTCATTTTGAATATATCTTGTAAGACATGTTAGTTATTATTAGTTTTAATCACAGTATCGTTTTACGCTTTTAGTGAAAATATAAATACTGTAATAAAAATACTTTAACGCGACGACACTATCCTTCTTTTAATGGTTCTTGTGGCTGTACCTTCCTAGGAAGCAGCAGCAGCGCTCAGGCAGCCCGTAACTCAAATAAGCTCTCTGTGCTACTGACATGAGAATCGCACTTGAACTTGAGCATCTGGAAGTTAATCTTTATGACAGCTCAAGCAGGTTTGGTACGAACATATGATTCATAATTATTCGTTGTGAAACAGAATTAGGCCCATTATTTGCATTAATAATTTTAGCGGGCCTTAGGATTAAACACGCATTTTCCCCCACTATTCAAACGACAAAGACTGAGTGACGTGAGACTCGAGACCAACGTAGCAGTTCAGTAAAACCTGCCCTCCCGCGCCGACTCGTGTCACCCGACTGCCCTTGAGCGATACAGTTTGTGCCTCCGCGTCGGCCATCACATAATTGAATGGTCCGATGTATTAAGAGAGATATTTTATTTTTAATTCAGTTAGTAAGCGAAGCAGTAAAGCAAAATTGGACATTTCTTTGAAAATTCAAGTATATCTAAATTTTAAAATAAAATATTAAACAAATAAATACAGTGAAAGCAGTTTGAAAGTCTGGCAACTCAGGTCGACCGACCGAACAGCAGATCTACATCCCCCCTTCCTCAAATATTGAGATTCTGCATGCAGCAGTTTAGGCTCCGTTCTCTCTTCCAGTTAATTGCGGTGTGATTTCGACATATTCGGGAAGTTGTGTAATGCAGTCGAGAGTGAGATTTCATTAAATTAGTAGTATTGTTATGCAATGGTGAGATATGGTGCAATTAACCGTCACACATTTGAAAAACTTAAGCAGTCGAAATAAAGTTAGGTGCATTAGTGATGGAGAACTGATGCATATCAGCAACAATTTCCTAAGAAGATATGGATAGTGTGTCAGAGAAAATGGACAACATAGCACCTACTATAAGGAAGATGAATACCAAATTCGTTATTTAACATATTGTACCCAAGTTTTAAGACGATGAAGCCCTTGAATGCAGCAAGTCTACGCAACAAAATACCGGCGGCAACACGGAGTCTACCCGCCGACCGGGACTTTTAAACTGCTGTCACTGTATATATTACATGTACCTCAGCTAAATTCGGGGCATTCAAGGCATTTGGAGTGTCTTGCACTTGCTTAGATGTCTATACTGAATCTAATTCTTGATGTTTAAGGTTGCAGTTGTCTCTTTCGCCCTCTGTTTGTATAACAGAACTACAGAGTGGCAGCCATACATGATTGTCAATTGCGAAAAGAAGTAAAGAGTAACGTTTGTCTGCTAATGTGATTTTAATGGACTTATGCACACGACCATTAGAATGTAACGACTGATGAACGAACAAATGATCAACCGCGCATAAAGATCGGGGGGGGGAGTTAGCGAATTTTCCGAAAGCCCGTTTGCTTTGATTGGTCAGTCTCTGTCTACTGCAAATGATGAACACAGTAGAGTCTGACAGTGTCACTTTATTTGTCGCCTATTAGTAAAGTGTTTCTAACCTCGGATGACCCATCAATTCAGCACATGCACTTAATGCAGTCTAGGACGTTAATCGAGCTGCATTAGAAAGAAACCGAACAAATATTTCAGATGGTGATCTGTGGGTCTAAAGCTTGCAGTTTCCTTTGGTAAAACAGCATGCATGGAAGGGCATCTAAAATCGCATAAGTGTCGAAATGATTACCTTCCTCGACAGATAAGTAGTTGTGTATTTCCGATTAAATTCCTTTCATAAGTATATGTAGAAATGTTCGTTCGAGCTCGCTAGCTTACCCCTTACACCCATATCCTGTATATATAACAATTTTAGAAGGCTAAGGAAACAAACGTGTATTTTACATATGTTTTATGTTTTAATATGTAAGGTTGAAAATGTTTCTACATCTTTAAAGAAGACTTTTATTTACGAAAACTCTTATGATGAATAAGTGTATATTATGTATTGTTTTACTAAGCAAGAACATGCAAAAATATTTTTGAATCGTAAACAAAATCTTTTACTCTAACATCTGGAGCAATGCTCTTAACTTCATCCTTCTTCACTTAATGTGATTATGGCTATTATTATAATTTTGTCAGTTATTTTTTTTTCGTAAATACTTTTTAGTGTTATTCAAGGTGGAGCAGTTTCAGCCCTAATTTTAATCTCTGCGATAATGCACATGAATTGTATAATGTTACTCTTCTTACGCTGTACTAAGGTTTCAACATAAAGGCTGTCTGCTCACGATTCAGCTTAATAGAATGATCAGATTCATGTCGAAATCTTACTGGAATTCACAAAGGTATGAAAAGACACGATAATGCAGAAATAATTGCCTCCAATTTTAACTGTAAGTCCAAATCATTGAAGAAAAATTCATTGAAAAGCCGGCTTGATCAGTTGTGTACAAGATGAACTTATGCTCATAAAATCAGTATCATCAGGCGCTTCCCGGTTTCTCCAAAGTTTGAGGACATATAAATATTCTGGATTTTTTAAAAATATCTCCTTAGTAGTATTAACAGAATTATTGCATACAAAGCAAATTTCCGGTGCAAAGAAGTAGGATATGATAATATATTATCATATTGTTGTTTCATATTTCGTCTAAATAATAGATACAATAATAACAAATGTTAATGAAAATTTAATTTACAAAATAATGAAGTAATTAAATACAATATACAAGGCTTTCATTTCAAAACCTCCTGCATAATAAAAATTAAATTTTAAAAAATCATATCAATTTATATGTTGAGAAATAAATATTTTAAAAAGGGTTTATTAAATATTAGGTTTCACCCCTTCATATCCAGCCATTCCTACTTAAAATTTTCAAATACAACGCTACTTTTTGACGCTTAAATTGAAACACGATGCATTTGATGCCATGTCTTATTAATAGTTTCCTGGCAACCTGAATTAACAGAGAATAATACTACAAAAACTAAAGTGCACATAATGTAATAGTTGTGTTTTGGTGACAATTATTGTTAATAATTGTCACCCAAAATAAATTGTGTTTTCATCCTACAACTAATTAATTTATATTTTATTCTGTTCAAATTTAAAACAACAATCGAGGATGCCAAGTAACAACAAACAAACGAAAAGCAAAAATATGATAACGGTTGAAACCCCTTTAAACATATTTAATGGAAGAACCTAAAATTTTATCATCGATGGTTTTAAACTACAGGTCGGCATTTTATTTTTAGACAATAGAAAATAAATCAGTTAGTGTAGTGTTAAAAAGAAGTATTTTGTATAATACTGCAATTATTAATATTACAAAATACAGCCTATTTTGAAATTCCTGACTAAACTGCTTACATGACCAATTGGTGACTCAAGTGTTAACGCCTGAGACTGCCATCCTGGAGTCCCGCGTTCAAATCCCTTGGGGCCGTCCTGGTCGCTGAGGCAATTGCTGTGATAGATATTTCCATTCCACGAATTTTCCATTCTCCCATTTCATAACATATCCTTCCGTTGGGTCTATTACAGGGTCGAAAGTGCCAGGGAAAACGGGTCTGTTGCGGTTGACGGTGGCTTGCATTTTGTAAAAGTTTCTGCCCCGGCGTCTGGTATATAAATGGCCCTTCTGAGGGGCTTAAACTCCTTGAATTAGGATGTTCTATCTGGAAACAGCATGCACCTGGTTTATGTCCGTTCCTCGTCGCCCCTTGAATCCTAACTACCTGGTGTCTCCCTCACCTAATCCCTTCCTACCGGAAGCCAATCCTTGATCAAGGCTGAAGTACCGAAGCATTCTCCTCCCAATCTGATCCAATCTGCTTATATTCGCTCTTTCATGTTTTGTAGACTATACATAATGTTAAAACATGTTATTACAAAAACAAAACTATTACATTATGCGCTCAGTAGTTTTATGACTTTGTTCTGTCAAAATTCAAGCAACAATATAAACAGTTAGGTTGCCAGGCATATAAAAATTAATGATGTGATTGCATTTCATCCTCTTTAATATTTAAGCATTTAAAGAGGGAGTGAGGGGATAAGGAAGTGAGGTCTAAAATTTAAGCAGCATTGTTTTTAAACTTCTCCTCAATTAACGTTTATTATTATTATTATTATTATTATTATTATTATTATTATTATTATTATTATTATTATTATTAAATGTATGTTAAACAGAAAGTTATTCAGGATGGGAAGTTTTGAAATGAAATTCCTATTTAATATCAATATTAAGTGAATTAACATAATGATATTGGTTGCAAAAATTGCAATTATACCTTGCAGACTAACACCTTCTCCCAGACTCCTGAAATATTTGGATTTCTGCAGTTAGAAACGGCAGCCTATTTCTTCTACATTCGTGTAAACCTTTGTGAAGATAAAATTTAAATAAGGTTGTTGATTCTTCATTTGTTAGTGACTACAGTTAATGAAATGGCAAATCTGCTCTACTTTGTGTAAACAAATGGTGGTAAAATACCATAACTCTGTTCGCTTATCATAGCTAAGAGGATTGTAAAGTTCCTAAAACTAAAAAAATAAACCAAAGATTCAATATAACTAGTCTGTCAGTACACATAAATACTGTGTTTTCTTTTTTTAAATTCTTTTTGAAAAAAACTATACGTACGTACTGCTTATTAAAAAGTCGGATAACAAAATTAATAAATAAGTATTCAGTTTATGTTGTAAGTATTATCTTCAGTGTTCTTATGATGTATAAAATGCAAATTTTAGCTACAAAATGAGACATAAAACAGAATACAAACTCAAGCTGTTTCAGAGTGCTGTGGTCCGATTTCAGTTATTTGTGGTTTTCTAGGACTGTCTATCAAAAACCCTCTTGCAAACGATAAGTGAACAGCGAGAAAAGGTATTTTGGTCAAATTTCGTAAGTACTTTAATATCAGTATGTTTAATAATATAAGAAAGGGATATGATGTAGGAATGGATGCTATTGAGCCCAAGCTCAAGTAGGTAGCTGTAGTGTTTAGCTAACACTTGGTGTTTTTCTCCCCTTGACGGACAGCGGAAGGTGAAACAGGCAAGCGAGCGTGACTTCCGGTACCAGGTGAGTTCCTCTGCCATCTTCCTTGTTGCTTTCTCTGTTGTGGGAGGTCACATTACTTGTTGTGCTTATGTTCTAATAACTTACTACTTTTTTTACTTCAGATTCTGTGCTAAACCGGTAGTTTTTCTTAAAAAGTATCGAAAAAAAGAAATTTCTCCCACCTATTCGGGCTATTTCCTATTAAATCAAAAGCAGCTTAAAAGTGTGTGCTTTTTTAATTTAAATTTAAATAAACTTATGCTCGTTGAATCATGAATTCGTCTTATTGTTTCCAAATCGTTTCTAACCATTACTATACGTTAAAAGTATACATTTGTATTGAAATCGAAGCATGGCCTCCTTAAACAGTGGTATTCAACAGTTTTTCTTCTACATTCATTACATTGCCAATATACGCACCATTCGTTTTGTTGCTGAAATTAAAAAAGTACTGAATAATTTGTACATACGTAGTTAAAATATTTCTAAAGCGCAACATGCGCTTTTGGGTGATTTTTAAATATTTGTCTGAGACAGCCCCACTAAGGAAAATAGCACGCAAAAACAATTTCATCAAGTGAATCGAGAAGGGGCGTGAACGACACCGCCCGAAGAGGGAAAGGGCAGAAAATGAAATTATTGTACAGTATTTTATTCTTTACGATCCAAGATCCCTTACGGTTATTAAAGATAAGAAATTATTGCGTTTTATGCATACAAGATTGAATACCACTGCCATAAAGAATGGTGCAGATATTTTCCATTTTGCTTATTATTTAGAATAGATATTAAGATGTTTTATACTCTTCGATGCCGTAATTAAATGTTGCATCCCTTTTCATTGTTTGTGCTTTTATTGCTTTCTTTTTCTTTGTGATGCTGGCCAGAGCCGTAGGTTTACACAAATTGTTGTGACGTTACGGACAGCCGATGAGACACAACAAACTGGGCATATCTGTGTTTGTTAACAATTGCTTTATTATTGCTAAGTGCTTTCAGTTATTTTGTCTGAATACTCAAGTGAAAGTCTGCTTTCTCCTTTTTCTTTTAACGCTATGTCTTTGGGACGATGAATGAAATGAGTTGCTGATGGTGCAAATTGCTCCGAAATATTACGGCATCCAGAAAGTAAGTCCCAATCGCGCCTAGAGACGGCACCGATAGTCGGATAGGAATGCGCATGCGCAGGAATAGAGAGGAAGTATGTGGTAATAATGCAGTAAAATTTCAGTCTTGTGACGGCCGTGGTTACCGCGCTGTGCTAGGAGAAAATGGGTGCTCTGATATTGTCTCCCGCCAACTGCGAAGTTCGTGCAGTCATCCGAGGTTTGCACGCTCAAAAGCAAAGTCCAGTAGAGACCCATCGCCAATTGTGTCAAGCTTCCGGGAGACAATTTCGTGCACAAGGGAGCGAGACATCTGGGGAATTGACAAGAGAGTTCTGAAATTGTGAAGCGCCGGTCCTGCTCAATTGCTTGCCGCACACTTTCCAACACTTCTGCCGTCACCAGGGACGGTCGGCCACTACGGTCGTCGTCGTGAATACTGGTTCGTCCTTCAGTGAACTGCCTGCACCATCGTCTTACCATAATGTCGTGTCCATACACTCGACACAATTGGCGATGGATCTCTGCTGGACTTTGCTTTTGAGCGAGCAAACCTCGGATGACTGCACGAACCTCGCAGTTGGCGGGAGACAATATCAGAGCAGCCATTTTCTCCTAGCACAGCGCGGTAACCACGGCCGTCACAAGGCTGAAATTTTACTGCATTATTCCCACATACTTCCTCTCTATTCCTGCGCATGCGCATTCCTATCCGACAAGTGGTTCCATCTCCAGGCGCGATTGGGACTTACTTTCTGGATTACCCGTATATCGGGATGCATCTTGTTTTCGTTCTTCAGGAGGAAAGAAACAATGAAAAAAGAACAAACAAAAATACTCACTCAGACAGTTTGACCCAGCCAAAATCTAATCAAACTTGATAGTTGTGCCACAATGAGACCAGTTGCTCTTCATGATATATTTTCTGTAATATTAGTTTGTTAAATTTCACAAACATTGCATTTCTATTCTTCTCACATTTTAATTACTGAAACCGAGTTTAAAATCTTTTTAAGGTCTGTTAGTGAGTCAAGTAATATACTCCACGTTAAATAGAAATCATAAAATAGCATCAACTCGTCGCCTTATGGTGTTATCAGTATTGAATAATAATTCACAAAAATGAAAACTAGTTTTCAGGATTAACTTTACCCTTCATTTTAAAATTGTACTAATATCGTAATTTTAAAATCGAAAAGATTACGTAAGTTCCTGCTTCAGCTATTAAATTCATTTGTAACACTGGTTTGCATTGGACTAAACCAGGCTGAACTTACTTGATACGCATGTGGAGATCACTTAGTTGTCACCTTTCCGTCTCTCTAGGACGCACATTTTGTGGCTGACAGCACTTAGATGCAAAAGCACCGCAACAGGGTTGTTAGAGACGGCGTTAATTCAATATCTGATGAGCAAAGCCATATTGGTCGACACTTGCACCACGCACTCCCTTCACATAGCATGTACATACAGGGTCACACTTTGAACTTGCTCAAATACATCATAGAAAGTTGACAGTTAAAGCACTGCTAGCTAAACCATTAATACATGTTCAGATGACGGCTGAGTTAGCAATATTAATATTTATGGTAATATCATCTAAGTTGTGTCGTAATATGTGCGACTTCACAAGAAAACTCTTCAGTGAAAGCGCTGGTCTGGTAGCTTCTTCCATTAACCATTTATGAACAATTCTTTTTACTTCATTTGTCACATATTTCATATTTCCATTTGCAGCTATATTCAAAACCTAGTAAACAAGAAAGCGTATTTGTGAATTAGTTTTTTTTTTTTTCGTGCAAAATCTGAAATTAGTATTATCTTCAGCATCAGTTAATGAAACTGTAAAAATTCAAATATTAAAAGTCTGGGATACCAGGAGGGCCTGAAGAGAGCTATCTGCCTCAACCCAGATGGGCATTCAATTGGCAAGATAACTGTTTTTACACTATTTTGCCTAAAGTATTTATTTGAAATATCAAGTCATTGTTTCAAATAGTTTATTTATTAGAGATTTCTAAATAAAATACAATGGGGTATTCCAAAATGGATACAGCTAAGCATAGTACAGTAATAAAATTTGTTGTAAAAGTTGATTTAGCGCCAACTTTATAAAAGTTTTTGGGGACTATTAAATTTCAACGATTAAAAAATGAGCTGCTGTATTGAAACATGGTCGTATTAGCCTCAAAGATGACCCTCGTGAAGGAAAATCAAAACGTGTAATAATAGTTGAATTTATTGATGATAGGTGATTTAAAAAGCATTCATTTGCTGAGGAATGTGTGTGTTTTACATGAAGACTTGCATATGAAAAAGATTTGCGCAAAAATAAATACCACACTTACTAACAGAAGATCAAAAACTGATTTGTATGGAAATGTCAGAAATGTTTGGAGCATTTTAGCGCGTTGATTTAAAACTGTGGATAAGAATTGAATCCGCCTTCACACACCACAGTCAAAACTGTAGAAAGAAACCGGTTGATCACCACCAAAGAAGACAAAAGTCGGTTCCATTTGCAGCAAAGAGTATGGCATCATTATTGTGGAACACTAAAGAAAATTTGCTACATACAATCTTCATAATTGTAAAACCAAAAGCAGAGAGTACGGTTCTAATTTTTAAAACCAACTAGACGAAAATATTCGTGAGAAAATATCCGGCTTATAGATCTGCTCAAGAAATTATTTCAGCGTTGGGAAAATTGAGCTGTTGGAACATTGGTAGGGATGCGGAAAGAGACAACTATGTAGATCATCATACCCAGTAGGAAGTACAGTGGCTTGCGTCGTTTGGCTGTGCAGGCGCTGAGCAAATATGGTGCTGGTTCCGAACCAGTCAAAAGTTGATCAACGTGCAATGTATTAATGCACGTTTCGGAAAGGATGTCAGCAAACAGTTCATCTTCCCCACCCTGTGAAGAAGAAATTGTTGGACCGATAAGTCTATTCGCAATGGTTCGTGAATACTTCTGAAAAGCATAATGGGACAGTGCATTGGTTTGTGTCTACATCACCTGTACCGGTATGAAGTGCGCATATTGGCCCTACCACCTTCAGACTTTCATTTGTTGGCACCTCTCAAGAAATTTCGGAAGGGCACACGTTTCCAAAACTGTGATGAAGTCAAGGCTGCGGAAATAGTTCTTGCAGTAACCACGATCCTTCTTTTCGGATGGTATTCAACCCTTGATGAAACAGTGGGGAATGCTCAACTGACTTCTCCTAAGATAGCACCTTCATAATCTTTAAATATTGCTACTTCTGTTTGTGTTTAGTCTGTAATTCATTGTATTGGTTTATGTTAATAATTGGGCCTCATTGAAGCCATTATCTTCCTCAAAAATAAGTACAGAAATCTTAGATAGAAACTACAAAGTATGGTGACAATAATCTATGCAACATATAATTCTATTTGCCTATAAATAATGTTTTGATTATGCTGTAAATGTAGAATACAGACATTGGTCTATAAATAAAATGTTTGGTCAATAAAATTAAAAACGTCTCTATCCCATTAGATCGCAGTCTTCAGTAGAAGATATGTTTGTAAATGGCACATTACTTTAAGAGTTTACTTCTTTATATTCAGTCCGCTCTGTACAAGGAACTAGTGCAATATGCTAGCCACCCTTCATCCTTTATCGCTCTTCATTCCTACCGCCAGTTTGATCTCAGCTTCATAGAGGCTTGTACCTTCATTATTTTATGTTGGAAATGGGAGTCGGTCATCCTGTTCAAATAAACGCTAAATCCTCCTAATGCTGGACCACATAGAGAAAGTAACCCATCTACGCATACACGACAAACCGCCCGCCTCTTGCTTTCGCCAACAAATCTGTACAAGCCAACCGTCTACTCAAAAGGCTTATCTATCAAAATAGAATATGAATATGATCAATCTATGTATAATATTGGATCATTTACATTGTTTAGAATTTATATTCACTAACCATTGTAATTTAAAAATATATAACGCATCTAATACCTGATTACAACGTTATTATAATTTCTACCTACTTTACCTACTTTATGACTAGAATATTAAATGAGAATATTTACATAAATATATAGCCAAAAGTTGTTAAATATGTAAATAATTTTTAATCAAAAAATAAAGATAACATCATATATTTAATTATTTATTAACAAAAAATTATACATTTAGAAAATATATTTCATTTTAATTTGCTTTATGCTGCATATATCTAGTGAAGCTAAACAGAGGAAGATCGCTGGACATCGTAAGGTGTTACCAGTGCGGAATTTTGCTATTAATATTCTCAAATGCTTATATAGTTTCACCATATATCCGCGACACAAAACAAGAATATTTGAATATTCGGGATTCTTTTCCACCAAAGCTTACATTTTAGTGGAAACCCCTTCACCTGGTACAGCACTAAGGTTCTAAACTGCATCTTCCATTATTTACATGACTTCTTGAAGAGGCATATGTGGATTCTCCATTTTCTTCATAATGTGAGGAAGCCAACTGAAATTATATGCAATGTATGAAACTGAACTTAGCACTTTGGAACGAGACTCAACCCACAAGTATTCAGCAAAAACTCTACAAAGTTAGAAGAAATGTTCTTCGCTTTATTTCACAGCTTCGAGGTGCCTTAATGCAGAAGACCACAGCTTTAATTCAGGTTGCTTGCCTTGTAATCACAGACTATGAAGACAGAGATATATGTAACTGCTGCTTCGAGTATTGTACACGATCGGTAGATTACATTTTTTTTTTTTTTTGTCGCTATCAGGTTATTTAAGCGCGGTTTTAAATGTTGAAGACCAAGAAAACACAAGATTTAAGAATTTATTTTTAATTTTTCAACCAAGTCATCTTGTAGATCAACAGTTTAATCCAATAACTTTCCAACGTTTTAATACTCTCAGTAAAATAAGATTTGTTCGATTGTGAAAAATAAGTGTCTGTCTTATCTTCAACCTCATCATTTGGTGTGAATCTTCGTCCACTTAGCATTTCTTCAGGACTGGTAACTAAAAGAAATCACTGGGAGCCACATCTGGTGAATATGGTGGCAGCAACAATCCCAGATGTGTGAAGGCGCATTATCAAGATGAAAGACAACTTTCTTTTTTGCAAGGTTGTGCGTTTAGCCTGAATAACATCCTTCAGTTGGTCCAGTAGTGATGCATAATACTCCCCGGTGATGGTTCTGCCCTTCTGGAGGTAGTCTACGAGCACTACACCATGACAGTTACAGTAAACCATAGCCATGACTTCCTGCAGATGAAACCTTTTTTCTTCTTCTTCTTCTTCTTCTTCTTCTTCTTTCTTTGGTGCATTTTCACCTATTGCCACTCACTGCTTGGACTGCTCCTTCATCTCTGGCGTATAGTGACCAGTCCAGGTTTCATCTACTGTTATGAAACGTCTTAGAAACTCCCTAGAATTGGGTTCAAACAAGTATAAACAAACTGTTCATTTGAATGCGTTTTTAATCGATTGTTAATAACGCGGCGGCCTTCGAGCGGAAAGCATTCATATCGTGTAAAATGTAGTGGAGCCATCGAGGTCTGTGCAATGTCATCTAACTCGCATACCTTCAATCGGCGATTATTGAGTACGGCATTGTGAATTTTTGTTTCAATCTCGCCAGTCGTAGCAATAAATGGAAGTTCGACCACTCTTAAATTCAACAGTCCACTTTTTAACCGTCGAAAGCAAAGAGGAAGAATTCTTTAATATGAAATCTAACTCCTTTTGTATTTCTGTTAGAGTTAAACCGTTCAAAACGAGGTACACACTTTATCACAGCTCTTATTTCAGTTTTATCTATTTTTGTTTACAAGATCGTCACAAACAAGTGACTACACTTACGCGTCTGAAACTTTACAACGCGCCATCTAAAGGATGATACTTGACAACTATCACGATATCTCTGAGCCAGGCCGAGAACTTTTAGAACATCCCTAGTACTTCTTGGAATTTACTGTTGCAAAGCATACGCCAGGCAAAGTAAAATGCACTAAGTTTATATAAACATTGTTCTTCGATATCAGTCTGTTATGAGAGCACTGTCAATAAAATTCATATGTTCAGCTTGACGATGATGAAAATGCTACTGGTACCATGATAAACAATTGACTGTTATAAATTCTGATACCTTTAGGGAATGAGAAAGGATAATATTTAAGTTAATGTTGAAAACAATGAACTCCTGTAATTTCGCTATGGATGCATCGATAACAAGTAACTGAATAACATTAAATCGTGATAATTCTGTAGTATGGTGCAAAATACATAATGTTAAACTAAAAAAAGTATTAACAATTACTTCTAACTACCAATGTTAAAGTTTTGATTCAACAGTATTAATTCAGTAAATAGCAATAAATAAGCATTTCTCTGAAAAATAACAACAAATAGCACTACTAACAGAAAGATTGTACCGGGTCATTTGAAAAGGGATCGTGATGACCCACAGACTGCAGCAGCAGTTCCAAAACAGTTTTGTTATCCAAACCCGCCATCTTCCATAGAAATATCTTTGCAATATTACGTGCATTGGTCAAGAATCTTAGAATATAGCTGTTTGTTGCAGTACAGATGTGTTTATACAGGAAAACTGGAAAATATGGCAATGTGTGGTTATTAAATAGTGGTAAAGAAGAATGTGAATGCAACAGAAATTCATATGATATGAAAAACACTCTAGGGGTCTTAACATCATCATTTTCAGCTGTTTCCAAATGAACTATAGAGTTTAAACGCGACGGTGAAAGTTTTTGAAATTGATCACATCACTAGGAATTATATCATAAGGGCTTCAGTGTCGAGGTATGCTTCATTCCAGAACTGTTAAAATGACCTTTATCTTCTCAGCGGACTAAAATCTTATAAATTATCACAAAAATGTCACGAGAGGGTCTGGGACTACTGATAAATTCACCAACATGTACATTTGTACTTAACCTTTTCAAGCCATCTTGCGACAGAAGAATACCGATTGTCAGTAATGGCAATAGAGAAGAACAAAATACGGGTTTTGGACTATTTCATGAATAGAATAAGAATGAAAATAATATATATTTTAAATACGCGCACAGAATATAAGCACTTGCATAAAACATTACCCTTATGAATATCTATTTGAAGAACCCTCCATTTTGCATTATGATTTTAGATTGTTACTTTTGTTGTTATCAATAACTTTCCACCTCCCGCTAGCAAAGATGGTCAGTGATGGGTGCTCAGGAATTACATAATAGAAGTATAGAGTTGGATACACTGACCACAAGACCATTGCACGTCGCGTGATAAAACGAATTTGATAATTTATTTAATAATTTCACTGTGACATCCGGCTGTGATTAATCAAAATTCAAAATTTTGTTTCGTTTCATTGGTTGATTTAAAGATGACGTCACATAAGTGAAATAGTTTATGAAAAGTTTAAGAAATTGTTTGAAATGTAAAAATTGACCAAATTTCTGCCTAAAAAAATCAAAGCTAGTTCTATATGTTTTGCTTTCGGAGTTGAAATAATAAGAAATGTTTAAATGTGGCTCTGTGACAGCTTTCTTGCTTTGGGTTAGTGTTTCCAGGTGAAAACTTTATCTTAATCATCATCATAGGATTAGGTAAAAGGCTTGTTCCTGCACCAAAATTTTACACTTGCTATTTCCATCGTTTTCATAGTGGTCCTAGGCTCTTTCTTCCAATAGTCTGGCGATTAAAAAGGTTCAAATGTGCTCACTTTTTCAAGCGATCGAACAATTGTTGTCTATATGTATCAGTATTAGCATACTTTGTATTTGGAATTCTATATGTATGTCTTGATTATTTTTGTTTTAGTAAACTACAATGAGGTTATTTCAGTTATGGGCCACCTGGCCGCGACTGCTTACTGTTAAATAAACACTAACCTTTGTTTTAAGAAAAATTTAAAATAATGCCCCTCAACGGTAATACATGGCCTGTGTTTGCCTAGCAATTTCTTGTATTTCATATAACCTTTTCCTTCCAAAGAACACGGCGGTTCGGTACACGTTTCTTGCCAATGAGAGACCCTGTCTTTCGTAACTTTTTAACAAAATGGTGAACTGTTTCTCTACCTAGAACGCGATTGCCAGGATATTTTATTGCGAAACTCTTATCTGCAATATCCGTTTTCACATATATATCGGACCTTTTCTTCAAGGCTACATTTAGGTATAGGAATATAACTACCTAAAAACAATTAGCACACAATTTACACACAATGAAAGCACCAATTAACACATGAACGTACAACCACTCACTGGCAACGCCCCCCCCCCTAAAACTAATTAAAGCTGCTACCTGCACAACCATTTTACGGCCTTGATGGCTGGCTTCTCCCAATACAGTCGCGCTCTACCGGATCATAACTCAAATAGCCTCTTTGTATATTCCTCTAATGATCTAAGCAGTCTTATTTCTGCTGCTTTGGTCCTCTTTCTCGATTTGTTTGTTTGTTTTTGTCCATATTTTAGAACCGTATATCAAAGTAGGCTAGCCATAATTATATAGAATTTAATTACATCTTCTTTCCTAACTTTTCCTATTAATATTTTTTATACTTTCTAATAGCTTTAGTAATTTAGAGAGATTAGTTTCTAATTTTTTCCCCTGTCATATTCAATGTGGCAACCCAAATAGCTTTAACTGGGACTTGTTCTAATACAACGTCTTCAATGACACTTTTTGCTCAGAAAGGTTGTATTCCTTTAACTCCTAGAGCAATGGCTTTATTTTTAGAAATTGTTTATTTATATTCTTTTGTTATTTAGTAAGTTTTCTTTAGAATCGGAGAAAATCTTATGACAAACATTAATATATTTAGAGGTAGGATCTCGTATAATTTATTCTCAGTTGTTTCCCCTTTATCACAACCTCATTAATGATATATTAAGCGTGGATAATATGGTCCCTTTGTCTTTGTCCTCGCGAAATTTCTTTGTAATCATTACTAATTCCTAAATCGATATTTCTTCTTATAACGCTTCCTTCAAACATATTTTGCACAATTCTTACTAGAGTCTCTTTTGGGGTTCCAAAGCTTTATTCTGTTAACTGTGTTGAATGAATTTTCCTAAGTTAACAAATGCTACAAAAGTTGGTAAATTATACTGCTCATGTTCTTCAATTATTTGATATAGGGTAAGTAAGGTTGAATTTAATCAAATTTAAATATAGCTTAAGTTCCCGTCATAATTTTCAAAGGTTTTGTGCTTCAGTTTCACCAATTACAGGTATCTTTCAACAACGATTAGCATTAAATGTTATTATTTTACTTTAATCAAACTAATAACATCTCAATTAATATGACAGCTGCATGGCCCGATTCAACCTATGATGTCAGATTGAATCCGGTCAGCGTTCAGGGTAAGGCGCATCAGAGCTTTTGCCCTTAATATGCATATACTTCCTGTTAAAATATAGTTAAGGTTAAAAATGAAACATGTTTGGATATTAAACATTTTAACGTAACACTCTTCCACAAACAACAATTGTTATTTACGACGCTAACTTATTTTTCATGGCACCATTTCCTTGACTTCCCTTGGCATATCTAGTCACTAGTGAGACAACGCTACTGTATTTATTTGGCAAAAGCATTATGTCGTGTTCTCTTTGCTGCTTCCGCCGAAGACAAATACTCTTGTAAGAGTTGCTCTCTTAAGTTCTTTGTCTTTCTTAAAAGTGGCATCTAGTTTTCGTTTAAGAGTCATCTGTGCCTTTGGTGGGTTAAAATGCCCTGCTGCATTGCAATAGCTCTCCTCTTTCAACACATATTGATTTAATTCTTCTTCTTTTTTTTCAGATATATTATTTGTTGGCTTGTTTTTTATCTGACGGACAAATTCATCTGTATTATAGATTTAATTAGTTGTTTATCATCAATTTAAGGCTTCCCATTGTCTGTCTGAGCGAAGAAAAATATGCTACAACATCCTGTTTATTCAATATGCTGCACATGGCAAAATAAAGTCCTTCTGATTTCCTAAAAGATATGGAAGAATGTCGCTTCCAGAATTCACTAAGCCAATTTGAGCCCATTTTTTTTTCTTTAGAAAAACTGGGCAGCATATTATTTAACTCCGCAAAGTCAAATGCAGCTTGCTGTATAGTGTTGCAATCTAGACCAAAGCCACAAGTGCATAATTTTAGAATCTTGGAAAGAAATGCCTCCTTTTGTTCCTTAAGTAGCTTTATCGCCTTTGTTCTTCAATTGTCTTTCTTCTTGGCCACTTTGAAGACGCCGTTGCGAACATGAATGAGAAACTATTTCTTTATCTGCAGTATAATGCTGGTTCTTCTCAAGGAATGCGTTGATTGCTCTCTGCATGTCTTCCTTGTTTCATGAACGTGATGTTTCCACGCATATTTGTCCATCTGCGGCAAACAAACAAATAGAGATATTTAATCGTGTGTAGAACGCTCTAAAAATATTGTTCTCCTGTAATTCATAATACTGACCAGAATCACCCAAATGTAGGATTTTTAAAGAAATGTTGGTAACAATGAATAAGGATTCAATGAAGGCGGCCGTTGTCATAATCTCTTCTACTGAGAGTAAAACGGATAAACTCAGTGCATTGTTAGCGTGTAACATAAACAAAACTTTAATTTTTTATTTTAAGTGTATGAACACGTTCTCCTTATCTTTACGGCCTCTTCTTTCTCATGACGTAATATACGTTGATTCTGGTGGTCTACTGGTAACCTAACCGCCACGGGTGGCCGAGGTCGTTAAGGCGCGGACTCGTGAGCGGGAGGTCTGGGGTTCGAATCCCGCCAGGACCGTCCTCCCTGGTGAGGTTTTTTCCAGGTTTTCTTCGCTTCTAATAAATGGAAAATTCCGCGGAGGTACCCAAAAATTTAGGCCTGGAACGTTTCCTTCCTAAAATAAAAATATCCTTTCCCAATTTATCATTTCATGTATCATCGTTGTCCACCGCCTGTGGTGCCTCAGCAGTAAAAACGGGCGTTAAACACCATTAAAAAAAATGGTAACCATAATTGCCTCGTAGACCCAAGATCGCGGGTTCAATCTCGGCCAGATTCGATGCATTTTTTCGAACGTAAAAACCTTAAGTATGGCTTCCTTCGGAAGGGAAGTAAAGATTTACGGCAGGTAAAAAATCCTCAAGCCTAAAAGAAAAGGACTCTGAGCAAAATTTTTCGGCCGTTTCACGCCCTGAATTGAATGGAACGCTGATGACCTGAGATGTTAAAAAGCGTCGTCATTAAATAAAACAAATCAACGATGTAATATACACGTTGGCCAATAACACCAATACCGCCACGGATAGCCGAGGTCGTTAAGGCGTGGACTCGTGAGCGGGAGGCCTGGGGTTCGAATCCCACCAGGACCGTCCTCCCTGATTGAGGTTTTTTACAGTTTTCCTCAGTCCTCATAAATAACAGATGCCGGGAAGGTACCTAAACGTAAGCCTGGAACGTTTCGTTTCTTGAAAAAAATCCTTTCCCAATATATCATTTCATCTCATGTATCAGCAGTGTTCACCGCCTGTAGTGCCTCAGTAGTAAAAACGGGCGTTAAACACTATTTAAAGCAAAGTAACACCAATACTCTACGTATGAAGTTCTGTTCAATGCCAACAGTTGATAGATGTTACTTCATATGGGTTTCTCTAGCATATGGAAGCTAAGTTTAAAATTTGACGATTCACACTGTATTCGCCCTTACCTTTAGAAAAAATGCAGCCCATACCAGATCTACTTTTTCGAACCCATTCTATTTTTCTAATGATAAAGTTTGTGTTATTAAGTAACTAGCTTGTTAATATTTTAGCAAATATTTCACACCCTGAACTCAGTAGTCGCTCAATACTTTTATCAAATATTTTATATTCTGTACTCGTCAAACTTGTGACTCTATAGTTTATATTATTTGTGAAACTGTTTCCGATTCAAAAACGATGCGTAGCAGATAACGTTGAACGCTGGGGGCCTGTGCATTTGCACTGTAATTAAGTTAATTTATTTCATTCATCAACACAAAGACTTTCGGCAGCTCTCACGAGAAGCTAAGTATTTTACAAAATATAGTTTTAAAAATATTAAAAATTGGCAAAGGGCACATGAAATTTACAACATCATACTGTTAAATACAAAATAAATCTCTACTCAGTTTTTGTAATTGTGTTGATTGTAATTGATTTACGAACTAAATTAAAATATAAATATGTATGCCGTCAGAATGGATCATTAGATTCCGTTGTTTAAGTGGGAACAGCTTACATTGGATAACAATTATGATAGGAAGTCAATTGAACATGATTCTATATTTTTTTCATTGCCATATTTGTCACAACAGCTTACTCTATGTAAATGTTAATAACGACATGAAACCTTTATAAAACATAATTTATTCTTCTATAAATTATGTTTAGTTATAAAAGTTTGTTGATATTCATAAATTTCAATAATTTCAAATAAACCATTATTGTGTCAGAGAAGATATTCACTGCAAAACTATACTTATTAACAATTCAAAACTCTTTCTTATTATCTCTACTGATTTTCAATAAAATTACTTCATAGTACTGTGTTAAAATAATTCCCATTAGTTGTAAATTTGAGCAAGGTTCGTTTACCAATGTTGTTCTTGACATGAAGGCCAATGTTCAGAACTTTCTTTCCCGATGCATTCACGTAAATCACCTATTTTCTATAACCAAACAAAAGGACATTAATGCCAAGTGGATTACAGTCCTTTCGTGAGGGTCTCACATCGCCACTTTGTGTGTCGGTACTTCGAAAATATTCTTTAAATCCCAGAAGTAAATAGATGCAAATATATATGAAAATGTGTGTATCCTTTACTTCGAATATTTTATTTCTGGGTTTACTCTTCTGTTTTTCCTAAACAGAAACGCGATATTTTGCAGTTAAAGTTGCTAAAATGTAATTAAAAGACAACCCGTCAGAGTTAGAAAATAAATTATTTTTGGGTATACTCTGATGTCAGCGTCATTTGATAAGTTAACATTTTTATGTCCATCGAACAGTAATCTTCTTAAACTTAACTCACTGTGAACTGGTTTCTGCAATTAAACATATCACAATCGATGCTTTTAATTTTCACTTAAGATTTGTATTTCTCCAAACTTCGCCTAATGCGAGCATTTAAAAGTAAACAGTAATAAATTAGGTTTTGTTGGTTTGCTGTTACAAGTAAATGGCATCTCCTAACCTTGAATCCTTAACATATTGGGTGAAGCCTGTCAATGCTGGAGCCTAGGTGTAAAGTTTTCTCATGCAGCGACTCTAGCTGTTAGTCTATAGCAGACCGCCACAGGTGGCCGGGGTGGTTAAGACGCGGACTCGTGAGCGGGAGTTCTGGGGTTCGAATATCTTCCTTCCTCCCGAACGTTTCCTTCCTTAAAAAAGGCATTTCTTAATATATCATTTCTTCTCGAGTATCATCAGTGTCCAGTAGTAAAAATGGGCGTTAAACACCATTCAAAAAGAAAAGTCTCTAGCAATCTTGGTCTATGTAACTTATTACTTGTCTGTTTGGCAATTGTCACTCTCCAAAAAAGCTTCTTGGTCTCTATCCCTGAACAATATGCTCCGGAAATAGTGTTCCAATTATATAATCCCCCTTTCATCCATAAACGGTTCCGAATCATCTCCTGTTAGTGCAGTCAATAGCTTTGGAAATTAAGATTGCCGTGATGAAGGCATCCAATGAATAAAAGTTAAAATTTCACTATTTTCGCATATTCACATTCTAGAAAGTAACCATTCTGTTCCACTCAAAATGTGTAAAGCCCTTGTCTTATATAGAAACGATAATGACCATTTATTCATATGCTCCCAACTGAGAGTGCTCAGTCAGTTTCTGTTTCCACTTGGCCAAAAATGTGTATCTTCTGTAACTCGATAGAAGAGTATCAGCAAATTATCTTGTTCGCATGCGTATCGATTTAAAATTAGATTACAGTTTCTAATGTCTATAATTATGGTCCAAGCATGTGCTGTCTTAGGCTAACTCAATATTTCTCTCGAATCGCCGTGCTGAAGGTTAACCAGGGCTTAGTGCCTAAGTTCAGAATATTTGAACTAGTTCTTAATGAGTTTCTCATAAATTTGTAGAAATACACAAATCCTCAGTTTAAATCTTTATAGATTTCTTACAACAATAAGTCTCTCTGTGTTATCAGTCAATCTCATCAAAAAATTAAGTAACTCTATGCACAATGGTGACCCATTAAAATGCGCTTTAAAAGTAATATAAGAACCATTGAATTATGCTTTAGAACTTTATCATTGAATATTTAAGGAACGAATATACACAGCGTTAAAGAACAATACCGAAATAGTTTTCACTGTATATACAAGCAAGCTTGGACAACTAATCTGAGATCGTAACCTAGGGTCAGAGACGAAAATATCCAATTTATAGGATATTGAAGTAACTACAATTTGGTGTTTAGGAACTCTCGGTAATGCTAAGTAGCTTTAGAACTTTTATTAGAATGGTTTCACGCCTTATTATTAATCTAAATAAATATTGTTATTAATAAGCCTCTAGCATTAAAATAATCTGCAAATGCTCAGACTAAACACATGATTGCACATACATACATACATACATACATACATACATACATACATACATTACATACATACATTACATACATACATACATACATACATACATACATACATACATACATACATACATACATACATACATACATACATACATACATACATACATACATACATACATACATACATACATACATACATACATACATACATACATACATACATACATACATACATACATACATACATACATACATACATACATACATACATACATACATACATACATACATACATACATACATACATACATACATACATACATACATACATACATACATACATACATACATACATACATACATACATACATACATACATACATACATACATACATACATACATACATACATACATACATACATACATACATACATACATACATACATACATACATACATACATACATACATACATACATACATACATACATACATACATACATACATACATACATACATACATACATACATACATACATACATACATACATACATACATACATACATACATACATACATACATACATACATACATACATACATACATACATACATACATACATACATACATACATACATACATACATACATACATACATACATACATACATACATACATACATACATACATACATACATACATACAGCATTGTTGTGCTAATAGGAATTCGGTTGTTAGAAACAAATCGCGAGTATACCTTTTTTATAAAGTTGCAAGATGTCGTGCAATGTCTTTGATTTGTAATCAAGATATACTGTACAAAATAACTCGTCAAATAAATTACAAATTGAAGAAATTCAGAATGATTACGTTTTATATCTTATCGACAAATGGAGAAAATATTCTGATAGGCGTTTGCGTGAACGTGGGTGCTTCAAGTAGAAAATAAAAATCAGCGTTGGGCATGTCCTTTAAGTCCTGACATACAAGTTTGAAACCTTTGATCTGGGTTTCCTGTCTCAAATTGCTTATCTAAATCCCATCCCTCTATACAGAATGCAAATATTTTGGTGTTGTTCATTAACATCTTGTATATATTAGATGCCTAACTTATTTTCATAAATAGATTTTATTTTCTTAAATTTCGCCCAAGTTAAATTTTTGTTTTTTGTTATATCAAGTTTAAACAAATTTTCGATCCAAAAAATGTTTTTTTTTTTATCTTTAGTTATTTCTGAAACAATTTTAAAAAGATTACAGAAAAAATAATTACTAAGCATACTTCTTGTTCAACCGGAGAACTGTTAGTCGATTTGTCTATTTACATTTATATTAATTAATAAATAAATATCTCCGGATTGTTTCATCTATCAGAATAATACAGAAGCGAAATTAAAATGGTCAACATTTCAGCAACTCCCAATGTTTTTAACTGAGGCCTAAAATATGTTAATGCTCACCATTACAATGGTGCAACAATTTCAATGAATGCAGAGCCCTTAAACAATTTCTGAAATCCCCAAACGTCAAATGATTGCCTAAATATATTCCTTCCAAGATGCCTGAAGATTCTTGGCATTCGGTCTACAGGTAAGAATTAAATATGCACAACCTTACCAGTATAATATGGGACTTCGAACTCTTGCTGTTAAGTTAGAAAATGCTTGTCATAAATCTAAAAATGCATTTCCCATTGTTGCAATTGTACAGAGTAGCTGAGGAAAAACCGCCCTCCTGCCAACATCATGAATAAAATGTACCTTTGAAGCCAATTTATGCGTAGATAGGGCTTCTGAGCACCTTGCTTGAATATCCGCGACCATAGCAGGTGTATGAACGAAAGGGCCTCTAAGCCGATTGTACGCCACTTTTCACCAAACCATGTATATTGACTGCTCTTTGCGGGAACACCAACACAAGGAAATTTTGCAGCAAAACTCTTCCGTGTATTCTTAATGGAACCGCACCTACTCCATTGCTGCAATTCTCTGTTGCAAAGAATACATCTCGCACGGTATGCCTGTGTACACTTCCAAGGCACAAACAGCTTCCTCACACTAACACAGACTTTGAAATAACCGCCACCTATGGCTTACTATAATACAGCTTCCTTCCTTTTCCTTTTTCGTTTACGTTAGTATTTCTTCATTACCTGGCTCGCCGTGGCTTTGGCTGTACTGTATGCAGCGAGAGTCTGGCTCGTCCTGGCCTGACCTGTGCTTTTTGGGTCACCCATTGTGTACAACAGATAACTTGCAATTAAGTTATTCGCTATGGTTCCTGTTGCAATTGTCCAACACTGATTATTATCAGCAACAACTGCAAACTTAGTGTTGAAAGAACAGGCGATAAAATAAATAAATGTTGAGCGTGTCTTAAAGCGAGTGTACATATATCTATTTCTATTTAAAAAGTTTCTCTCAATTTTTTATAGAATCGATGAACTCAGATCTGTTAGTGAAAGTGTAATAACCAAAATTAACTTTTCACCCGGAAAGGGAAATAAGTATGTTAGTAAATACGTTTAATTCAAGTATAGTGCACAAAAATAGCAAATAATTCAAGTATATGTAGATACAACTCAATTATGCTAAAAGGAATTTAAAGAAAGTATCGTTATCAAGTATGCTTTTCTTTTACCCCATGAATCACGTTCCACAACGCGTAATCATCCTCGCCCTACTTCAGATCAAGTTAATGTATTAATCATTGTTATATAATATATGTTTGCGTTTAATGTATATTGCAGTGAATGCAAAAGAATAAGCTTAGAAACATTAAACCATTATTATAATTTTTATTTTACTGTGTAATTAACAATTTAAAACAGATTGGTCTTGGGTTGAAAGTCCTTGAATAAAACTCAGTGTTAGTAAACCAAACACACCAATTCACGAAAACAGAAGATTAACACTGGTCACGGCGAAGGGAAGTTTTCTTCCTCACAAAAACTCCAGGTATAAACACAAATATTAAATTGATACATTGAGACACTGGGGGGCATATGAGAAATGCCTTAACTTGATACGACCAGGCTCATGTTGAAAAAGCTTAATTTTAGAGAGATTGCAATACATTTGTTAACTCATTACTCTTTTGCTTGATGCATGCCTTTGTAGCTATGTACATAATACCTAAATGTTATATATGTATATAATTTTTATAAATTATTATAAGAATGTATATATGTATCGCTTATAATAGCAAATAGAAATTGCAATATTAACTACTGCTTATTGTCTGGAAAATACTAAAAAACGAATGTATAAAAATAGAATAGCTGTGTATATTTGTAAAGTTATGAGCACTAGAATATACAGCTTTAAAAGTAGTACTTATATATTACTTAATTGAATGTTTGTTATTGTACATGTTCATTTTGCATGCCGTAATGCTATAAATCACTCAGCAAATAATGTCAATATTTTTATTAGGTGTATGGCTACCGTAGATTCAGGCTGTACTTTTTATTTATTGTTTAATTAATTGTACTTTTTTTTTAGTTTCGATCGTTGTATTAAAGCTTAATCAAAAAAGGAAAGTACAAAAGTAGTGGATTGAATTACATTTCGAACGCTTTCATTTCACATGAATTCTTTTTTTTTTTTTTTTTGTAATTTTTTTTATTTAATTTTGATTTTTGAATCCATATTAACATTACTTGTGCCTGAAAATACTTTTAGAAATAATAATTATTATGCTAAAATAATGAAATAAAACTTCGAAATATTTCCACTTAAAAATATATTGTGAATAAAATATTTTTCCTGTATATCCCCCCCCCCAAAAAATTACAGAATTTTCGCACCTGTGCGTAAACTCCAACGCTTTTCTCCAATGAAATTGTCCGTTTTTCAAGAAAAACTGGAACGGAAATTTTGGATCTCCAATATCTCCATCTTTGCAAGTTTTTGAGAGGTATAATTATTTGGTTATAACATGTTTTATGAATTGGCTTGGAATAAATTTACGTTTTACTTAGCTTCAGCAATAAAAACATAGAGAAAGACTCAAATGTTAGCCTTTAGGCGTTTCTCTAAACCAATAAGTTCCCATAACATCAAAATTAATTTAATGTTATCATATATTGCTTACCTCTTCAATCATGCTCTGCTTTCTTTCAGAACAGTTTCAAGAAAAATCCGAAGAAATCTGACATAGCTCCTAAATTTAAATATCAGTCAGTTTTGTGATTATTTTGTCCCATCTGTTAACTGTTCTCATTCTCGTGTGAATATTTTGAAATTACTTCCCTTAGTAAGCATAGAAAACTTAATAGCTGATCATGGTTCTTTGCTTTGTTGCCAAAATGGATAAAGTGGCCAAATTGTGGCATGTGAATTCCTCAATTAAAATATAATAATATCTAAGTACGAGAGGGTCTATTTAATTTTAGGAAATTACTAAGTAGAAAGCCCTTAGCTCTCCAACTCTGTCTATTTCTTTCGAAGTAGTCTCCCCTACTCTCCACAAATTTACATAGAGCACAACAGCTTCTTCTGGGTTTCCAACTGATGGCCTCTGATTTTTTCTTGGCATTTGGAAAGGGAAAAATGCCGCAGGGAGCCAGATCTGGTCTGTACGATGGATAGTTCACAAGTGTCGCTCCCGATTCTTGCAGAAATTCCATTGTTTTCAAAGCGATGTGTACAGAAGCCTTGTCGTAACGAAGAAGCAATTCGCAAACCAGACTTCGGTCTTCTTTCTGTTAGTGTTCTCAAGACCCTGTGAAGGCAAACTATGGTGTACGAGATGGAAATGACTTTTTCTTTCTGGAGAGAATTGGTTGCAAAAGAGTTACTCTGAAAAGAAACTAGCAGCCACCTTTTTGCCTATTCTTCGACATCGCTTAATCTTCACGGGAGATCGTCTGTTGGGAATGCCCAGATCACCGATTGCCTCTTTGATTCTGGGTTATATTGGTAAATCCCGCTTTCCTTATCTGTGAAGATATCTGGACACCCCAGGAGCTCGCATTGTCGAAACTATGAACAATTTCCTGGCACCATTCCACACTTGCTCCCTTTTGTTCTGTGAGGTTACCCAACGACAACAAAGCTTCCTCTTACGTAAATATTGTGTACATTTTCTGATATCTGCGGCGAATAAATATTTATGTATTTCTCTATTTCCCTGTAAGTTACTCGTGTATCGTTCTTCACTATGGCTTCTACACGAGCGATGTTTTCATCTGTGACTATTGCTGATGGACGCCACATGTGCTCCGCGTCTTTCAAGATTGTGCTTCCTGGTTTAAACTACAAATAAGTTATTGGTGTTTGTATGTGTGGGAGCAGAGCCCAGGAAAGCTCTGTTTAATTTTTCCAGGAATTTTTGTTGGCTCAAGCAGCACTTAAAATCCTAAATAAATAAATAAAAAAGCATCATTGTACGAAAATGCTCCTGAGTCTCTTCCATCCTGGAACAGGAAACAGAAAGCGCACACCACAATTAATATTTTGCTGCAACTGCAACAACGGTTCCGCGTGCTAACATCCGCAATGATTACTAATCAGGTCAAGCTCTTTCTAGTGCTGCCAACAGTAAACTTATATCTCTCACTGTTTCTTCAAATCCCAAAAAATAAATAACGACTCTCTTATAAAAAAAATACTCTTAAGTGCAAATATTCTAATTCATGTCATGCAATAAAGTAATGGCTATTGTATCCGTAATTAGAAATTGTTGAGTTATGTTCCATATTCATTTACAAACTAATATCTTTTTATTGAATAGAATATATATGTTCAGATATCAAAAACTACCTCGGTCTCATCTATTTACGATTTCAGCAAATACTCAAAAGACTTTGGAGATTGCGTTATATCAAACGTAAAGTAATTCATTCTAGCATTTTACTTCATGAAAAAGAAAGATTCCCTTTTTGGCATATACATAGTTTCATTGATTGCTCCTGGTAATTATATAACTATTCGAAAAAAGTAGTTTTAATTTAAATTTGGCCTGCTGGGTAAAGTTAAAGTCAGGAACACAAAAGTAGAAAAAAATATATATATATAAAAAAAAATAAGTAAGTGTTTTCCTTTACTATTTGCAGGAAATTATGGTCTATCTAGGACAAGCAAAAATATAGTCCCCCCCCTGCTCACGAATTATCGATCAGTTCTCTAAAGAATCCGGCTTCTTTTGGGTTGAAGTTTTTAAAGGGAAGCTTTACGTAGCCATTTGCATGAATGTTTCACTTATACACATTATGTTGTTGGGTCAATTTAGTAAAACACCTGCACGCGATTAGGTACCAGACATTAGAAAATGAGGACTGTGGTGTTGGCATGGGCTGTTGTCTGTTATAGAGCATCATGCGGAACCTGGTGAGACGATATGTGACGGTCGAGCAGCGCAAGGCAGAAAACGAAGGTGTTACCGAGGATGACGTCAATGAGATAAAGCAGGACATCTCGGCTTTCCGCTGCGAGCTCATAGAGATTCTGAGGAACTCTGGCATGAACACGTCAACTGCTACCGGTCCCGGAACAGGTAACATCGAACATTCCCTCCTAAACATGTCCTGGGCTACTTGAACGTAGTGGCTGGTTAAAAGATAACGGTGTCTGCCCACAACAGCGCTCATATAAGATAGAGCTTCCTGAGGTTATTTGAGTTAACCGCCTGACAGCAACTGTTTGTGGGGGAAGTGCAGCTATTGCCCTTGTGTGTATTTAGTATTTGTATTTAAGTATTTGTGTTTTTATTGAAAGCATAAAATGATACTCTGTTTAAAAATGATAATGCCAATAGAATGTAGGTATATAGAATAAGTGATATTCTGCAAAATATTAGGTTTGTTATTCATATTTTTTACAATTATATGACCTGAATTTTTTGGAAAAAAGTTTTTTCTTGTACATAAGCCTTCAGTGGTAATATGCTGACAGCATCAGCGTAAAAAAAAAAAACTCCTGTTCTCACAAATATATCGTACATAAAAGCTTGATCTTCAAGATTATATTTATGTAGTGGCATAATGAAGAACAATGATACATTATGAAACTTGGAGGAGTTTGGGTGGTGGAAGGAATGGTGATAGAAGTTTGATTCTCAACAGCTGTTGCTCCCCACCAAATTACTCTTCCTGCCGATTTCCAGGGATCTCACTGGTTTTGGGGAACCGATAATTGCCGGGTTGGTGGAGGATAATTAAAGGTAGTGTTTGCTGATAAAGAATACCTCGTTGTTTGCCAATTAACGTCTTAATTGAACCACAAATGAGTACCTGTGTGTTTCTCGTCGGACAGCAGAAGAACGACAGTTTGACAGACGCGTGGACCTATTTATTATTGCCAAATAGCAGCTGTGTATTCAGAGTGTACTGGCGTAGAGGTTCAGGTTAGCGTCTCGGCTTTAATGATTTGAGGCCGCGGATTTATGCTCTGACTGCGGGCGATCTGTTGACACAAGGCTCCCGTGTTGAAGACTCGGAGACTGTTTATCAAGTGATTTTTTGTGTACGAAAAGAGAGTCTGAGTGAAGGAAGGTTTGAGAGGTCCCGCATAGAGCGGGTAAGGAGTTGAACCTGATACCTCACATGGCTGAAGCCCTGAGTGGCACCAGGGGGATCAATGGTGAGGATAGGAGAATATTTGGGGTATTGCTTCTTTAATCATTGGTCATTTGGGTCATATCTTTTGTAGTAATGGTCTGTTCTGTGAATACAGAGAGCAAGTGGTACTGGTTCGTCTATCGGTGTTGTTACTTGATGCTGTCTATGAAGTCTGAGCATAGTTGGAATAATGGCAGTGTCTGGTTGATCTGGGCCTTTGTTAGGATTGCTTTTGTTTCCTTGGGTGTGGAAAATTCCTATATTGCAGTTTCTGTGGTAGTCTTCAGTTCCTGAAATTGTTGGATAAGACTGAATGATGAACTGGAATTGGAGGAACGAAGTTCGATGAATGCCTCTTCCAGGCGGTCGAGGCGGGTTGTTAGAAGGGCTATTGGATTGGTTGAGAAGTTCCTCAATGTGTGCGGACATGTGTTGATGTAGTTGCCTGACGAGCTTGGAAAGTTCGTTGGTGGAAGGATAGATGGTTACACCCAGGTTGGCGGCGAGAATATTGCTAATCTGTGGCCTCTTGACGCAAGCTTTGGCAGGAGCAGGCTGTTCTAGTTGCACCTTGGAACGGAGCAGATTGCTGAGATGTGAGTTGAGGTTGAGGCGTTCTGGCGTGAGATGGGCCACAGTGAAGCTTGACCCGCAAACTAACTGTGGCTTTTACAGGAGGCGCAGAGATTGTGGCGGCGGGTAAGGCCGTATTGTTTGCAGTTGGTGGTCAGTTCAGCGACACCAGTATTGACATCGCGGTTTACCATGCATTCGGCGCTGTGTGCCCATAGACGCAGCAGCGGTTGCATGGCGCGGAGGCTGTGTTCGGTAATAAGGACGCGGCCGAAGAGTTGTAGGCCGGCTGCGATGGCGGCATCGCGGTCCTCAGGAGCCCAAAACACCACACGTACAAGGGATGTAGGTCTTGGGTGGAGAATGTTCTTGTAGTTTGAACAACCAGGAACGCTGTGCGGTGCGCAAGAGGAATTTGGTAGGGGTGCTTCGCGGCATGCCGCGAATCATCGCAATCCATTAACCATGGGGGAAGTGAGTTGGCGGGCTTACCGAAGAGTAGTGGTGACTTTGAAGGGGGGGGGTTAGGTACTGGGAGCCTGTTGTTTCGTACTGAATTGACGGAGAAGCATCTCTCATTAGTAGGCGGCGTTGCTGCGGTGATAGGGATTGGTGAGGTCACTGTCGTTGGTCTAAATGCGGCAGCCGTGTCAAAGCGGCGTAGCCAGTTTACTTCTTAGCCTTCGAAGCCACCTCTCACTGTCCGTTCTATCAAGAAGATCCCGTCTCCCGCCCGTTCCTATTGGCAGCCGGTTCTTAAATACTCATTAAGAACCGGCACGACCATAGAACACTGACCTGATCTTTTCGCACCATTATTGATTTGAACTTTCTGATAGGATACCAGTGACATCATGAACTTCGTTACCATGTCAAATTTTCTGGAAATATCAGCTCCGTGATTTGTCCTTCGTTCGATTTCGAGCTCTAGCGTTCGTTAAGGTGCAATAACCTTTCACGGTACCTCAGGTGTCAAGATTCCGCTAGCGTTCCCGCCTGAGGGAGTGACGCAGCCCATTCACCCGAACAAAGAAAGGACTAATTCCATTGTCTACCAAAACTGCCTCTCTGTTGTCCGAGGAGGAATTTGTGGTTTCCAAGACATTTCCACACACCTACAAAAATCTTTTATTCATATCTAGCTGGAATAAAATACTACATACATTCGAATCAATTCCTTGTCATATATAGGGTGCCAAGGACCGTATCAAAGTGCCAAGTAATACAAGAACTCGCTAACTAAATATATCTTCAACTAACTACATGCTGCTACCCTAAATGCATTATAGACCTTGATGACTGAATCCTCTGAGTACGCTGCCGCGCTCTGCAGCCGGTAACTCAAATAACCTTATTGTAGGTAATGTGGTATGCAGCAGGTCCTGACCGCGGAGATCTGCTAAGAAAAGAAGCTCTACAAAATATCAAGGGCGGTTCTATACAATAAAATGGAACCTGAATCAAACAGGTTCAGTGATAAAAATTATCTGATTCTTTTCATTTAAGTTCTTTCTCATATTGGCATTTCTTCTAATTTTCTTCGTTTTTCCCCATCTTTGAAACATTTTGCAGCATTTTCTCTTTTAGTCTCAAGAATTCTTTCAATCCAGGAAAGACATAACGATATTTTGTATTCTGTTTGGATTATGACATAATTTTTTCTGAAACATTTCCATATTTTTTCCCCCCTCTCTCCTCAGAACATGTTCTTGCCAATTTTTGCTGTTGCGAACTTCGTTCATCAGTGAAAATACATTTTACTGTTCTCCTTTAATTTTGAAACCCCCACTTATAAATTTGAGTACTTTTGTTACTTTTGTACTAAAGCCCAAAAGCCACCCAAATGTATTGTTTGTTTAACCTACAGGAACCGGCGGAAAGAAGAACCGTCAGAAAGAACGGCGGTTGATGAAAGGCTTTAACATCGCACCTGCCCCATCCTCGGCGAGCCAGTTGCCGACGGTGGCCGAGTTCATGGCTAACTTCCAGCATCATGACCATCATTCCCCTGCTAATTTACAAGAAATATTCGGTTCCACTACCTCGGGCATCTACGGGAACAACGGAGCTCCGGGCAGCACACCCAAAAAGCCATCTCACATTCATAACAACTCGGCAGATGGCAATGGCGACCATCATCACCATTCCCATCGGGGAGGATTCGGAAGGCTACCCCGGCTCCACATCAAGAGATCCTCCTCTCACAAACGCCGCTGGGGAACGCTCATCGAGGCAGCCAAATCAGGACGGGTTAGCCGGCTCATAGGAAGGAGCAGGTCTGAGGACTCTGTGTGCAATAGCCATTGCCGAAATAACCATCTGCAATGTAGCAACCACAGCCACAGTAATAGCCCCGCATCCGATGACATCACCGAGTCTCCCTCGGACTCCAACCCGAGCCTAGAAGGTGCAGCCGTCGTCGCGCATACCAGCCTTGGCAGCAGCGCTTTAGCCGCGCTCAAGCGCAAGCGTAAGAAGTTCTCAGCTACGCGGAACATCAATACGGGAGTAGAAGGCGGCAATAACCCTGCAGGCATGGTAACCCCCGCATGCTGCAGCAAGAAGCACCTCCAGAGGGCCTCCAGCGTACCTACCAGGGCCACCGAATCGTCCTCCTCTACTGCCGGAATGTCGCAATCCCAGCAGCAATCCGTCGAGCTCAGCGCCCCGCATACCGAAACACTGACCCCGTCCACGACAGAGGAAAGCGTCGCGACGTACTCCACCGGCGTCGGTGGTGGTGGCGTCAGCATGGGATCCTCGTCCAGAGAACCCCTTCTCAACAACAGCAGTCACAGCAATCCCCAGCCCGAAACTTCCTCTCAGCACCAACAACCGCAGCAGCAGGACTCCCAGGTAGTGGAGAACAAGTCACGAAACGGTTCCGTAGTGGTGTTACCCAATCTTCCTGGAATACAGCCTCTCAGTGGGCATAATACATCTGCGGGCTGGCTCTGAGCACATCTAAATATCGGCTTCGTGTGCTGGTCTGAAAATATTTAGGACTCCGGGTTAAAACCCAGTGGGCTAGGACTCGAAACGAAATTTAATTTTTCGCGATCTGCGGGGTAATTTTAAGCGCCAATACACCCTGGGGTAATTTCCAAATGTCGGCCCAAGAATGTAATACTGATATGGAGGGTTAAAAGTAAAACAATTCCAAAACAATTGTGTTTTAATAATCACCATTGCAACTTAGGTACACTTGGGAACTGATTGGTTAGACTAAATAATGAAGTATTATTTTATTTTGCTTCAGCAATTAAAGCAATTTTTGTCTAGTTATTGACTTTTTAAGTTCCTTTGAGCAAATTATTTATTTATTTTAATCTCCAGAATATTACTAATTATAAAATATAATTGATATACTGGTTAAAATTTCAACATAATCTCCAAAGTCCAATATCTCAAAATATGTCACTTATGTAAAGAAAAAATTGGGAAGGCTTGAATATTCATTCATTTTATTATTACAATTTCTAATTTGCCTTGAGTTTAAAGTAGCTCCAATCAGTAGTGCTTGGTTTTAAGCATAAATATCTTTTTAACATAAAAAAAGATGTGGTAGAGTTTCTTGGAAATAAGTTGAAAAACCAATGAGACAAGTTTATTACAAATAAACACTTAAGGAAAGTTTCAAGTATAAACTCTAATATACATTGCAAGTGAAAGCTCACTTTAACTGGGCCTTTAAAATTGGTATTTTCTCAAATATACTTACAAAGTTGCATTGTACTATGGTATGGTTTCTCCAGCAACAAATAGATTCTGTATCTGGCTCGTATTGCATACTTATTGAGGCAAGCATCAAAATTCAGTCCCTGTACTACTCTTCAAAATTCAACCTCCCCTTCTCTCTCTTCTATTTTAATGTCATAGTCCTTTGGAATTATTTAACTGGTCATCCATATTTACCGAAAGCACAGAGTTTCAGAAAAAGTGTTAAAAGCATACAGTTCATCAATAGAGTTATAAAATTTGAAACCTTACATTCAAACATATTTACTTGTCTTCTTTAGCTTTAAAACAAATTTGTACCAATATCATCAACATTTCATTTAGCAAAGTGCAGCAAAGGTTTTCCTAAAATAATAAGGATTTTGTAGTTATAAGAGAAAACAAAACTAACTTACAAACATATTAATTGTCATCATCTCTATAAAACAACCCAATCTTGAGATTAATTTAATTTGTAAAGTTATCTGATAAGCTCTAAGATAAAGGTGAAGTAAAAATTCCAAAATTTAAAAGATCTGCAGTCTCTACTGAAAATTAAGCTTTCATACTAATGATATACTATCTAATTGCTACAGAATGGCATGTAATTATGCATATGTAGAAGGAAAAAAACATAACTTAAAATTAATGGAAGTTTTACTTCTTTCTGAAATGTTATAATTTAGGTGCTTACTTTAAAAAGCTCACTTGTACATCTAGTAAAAATTTGGCAAATTAATAAAAATTCATTAATTCAACTACCTTTGTGGTCTAATGGCAGTACTTTTTCAACTAATATGGATGTCCTGGGTTCTAATCCCAGTCAAGTCAAGCTGTCGGGTAAAGTTTTTTTCCATGTTTTTCCTTAAAAAGGTGAATGCAAAATGGCTTTAAGAAGCCAAAGGACTCCATTCTCATTTGCGCCATCATTAATTCATTTCATTTATTCCTACATACTTACACTAATAGTATTAGTACACAATCTACAGATATGTGAGAGGAACAATAATTGGCAAATAATGTTAAATATAATTTATTCCATTATATTTATAATTTAATTATAATTTATCAGTTGATAAAAGTGCTAAAAATTGTAAGAGTTTAATACATCTCTTTATATACTTTAAGTACTTTAATCAATATAGAAGTAAATATAAAAGAAAATCTCATTGCTGTCAAATACAGACATTAATATTTAGCAGAGCTTACACATTGTAAAATATACATAGATGCAACCATTTTTTCAAAGCACACATACCTAGGCTTAGGTGTATGTTTCCTCAGCATCTTCTGTCATACTATCTTCAAGATCATACTCTGCTGTTTTTCTGTTAATGATTTCACAATAGAACTTAAAATCTGTAATAGTCTTCCAGCCTTCACAAAGAATAATGTCAACAGCTTTCTTACATCATCTATTTTTTGTTTATTCACAGATACCAGCCACAATCAGATGCAGTTTAAGGTCATTGATAATTTCTTCCCTTTTCATTGCTTTCTTTTGCATGCCAATGTTGTTGTTATACCATGTTTAATCCATTACAAGAATTGGGCTAATGAAATTATATTTTTATTGAAGAGCCACTGTTGCATTCTTTTTCATGTTCTTCTATAATACCCTTATTCAATCAAAAATAGGATAAATCTTGGCCATCCTATAAATTCCAGAATATTCCAAGTTTTTTGTTGCTTATCTCTGTCTTTAAGTTCCAACAAAAACACATCCAAACATACAAAATATTATCCCAGTACTGGAAATACAAGACAAATTTTTTTGGTCAGAGAGTACTTGTTCAGGCAATGCCAAGCATGTAGTTCACTGTCAAATTTTAGTTCTAGCCTTTAAACTCATCAAAAAATACCTAATAGAGTAAATTCATTACCTGTTTAATCTATATTTTGCAAGCAATGGAATACTGTTTGTGGAATTTGTCAATATCTTTTGTAGTATTGATTTCAATCCAGAAGTACCTTATATTTTGGTTGAATGCCTGTTGAGATTCCTTTGCAGATATTAAATATTAAATGTAAAACTGTTTACTGCAGTAAGCAACTTGGTCTGATATTCTTGAGAGCATTTTCCTGGAAATCAAATTAAAAATGTAATATCTTCCTAATTCTTCTGTTTTAATAAATGATAGAAGGCATTTCTTCTCTTCATCTGGAGAAAGAACTCATCCTCAAATAATTTTTCTCCTGCTTTCAGCTTAAATTTTTATGAAATAAAAGAGCATTAAGGATCTAAAGCTTTGTTTGATTTGAAAATTTTACAGAAGTAGAGTAAAGTACCTACTTGAATATCATCTACACTCTTATAAAATATTTTGTGGATCTTAAATATTGGCAACTAGTTTAGTAAAAATTGCCTGATAATTGTGCAGATATGTGATAATGTTTTCTAATTAAACAAGGCTCTATAAATAAGATTTAACAGCCTCCCTTTTATATTCATTTAGGTTATTTGAGTTGCAGGCCACTTGAGTGCTCCTCCCAGTACACAGCTGCACTCTGCCAGCATAGCAGTTCTGTCTGCTAGTAAAGTAAAAGCCTCAATGTAAATATAACCAATGATCACTACCTCTTTATTCAGATATTAACTTTCCAAAGTAATGCATTATTTGCAAATCCTCTGTATTCTTTCTTCACCATTTCTCAGTATGTTCCTTTGCATACTTGAATTTAAAATGCTTTGCTCATCTTGGATTTTGGGATAAAATAATGATTTCTTTTCTCCATTGTTTCTAATCACCTCCTTTTGTGCTTTTTTTTTTTGAGTGTTACTGGTGACAAAGTACTTCAACATAAAATTGTACTTTACTTCTTATTAGAATAAAATGCCTGATAAAATTTACAAACATCTTTTAATGCACCATAGTGCTGAAAATTAAGAAGTTTTAACAAAACTTTTGGTGTAAAAACTTAGTCTTCTTCGCATCTTTCTCTCAAGTGTCAATATTTTTCTTCCTTTTCCTACCTTTTCCTTGTGGAGAAGGAACAGCATTTCTTTCCAAATGGATTTTTTTAATTGATTTCCATTATTGTATCATTTACTATAAGCTCTATAGAAAATTCTAAAAGCAATTCAGTACTAAGAAATTCAATTTTTAGTTAAATACAGAGTAATTTATATACAACTAACACATTTTTCAATTATTTATTTCAAAACAAATGATACTAGCCACAACTTATTACATCTCAAATGTAGAATATCTTTGGGAAATTATTAATATGGTTATTAATTGGTAAGATTATTATTATTATTATTATTATTATTATTATTATTATTATTATTCTGGTTATTAATTGGCAAGATTATTATTAATATGGTAATATGTTATTCCATATTTTGGTCACTCGTTGGAGGAATGTGTTCTCAATATCATTAATCAGATTATTATTAATATGGTAATATGTTATTCCATATTTTGGTCAGTCGTTGGAGGACTGTGTTCTCAATATCATTAATCTTCTATGTAATGTTGTGCTTCAGACCATCCAATGTCTGAAGGCATGTGGCATAAACTCTGTCTTTTAGGCAACCCAATAGGAAGAAGTCTGGTGTTGTCAGATCAGGAAATCTTGGTGGCCACAGCTTCTTGAGGGTTATCTGTTCATCAAAAAAACTTTCAATTAGTGCCAAGGATTGGTTTGATGTATGGTATTTAGCTCCATTTTGTTGAAAATAATTATGACCCAGCTCTACATCATCCAGTTGCTCAACAAACTTCCTGAAAATCCATCAGTACTTTGCAGTGTACACAGCCTGGTCAAAAAAAATTGATTGCTATTCTATGTGCAGATATTGTGCATCAAACCCTGGTTTTAACTGTGTGCATAAGTGCTTCATGAATGATATGTGGATTTTGGACGATCCAATAGCATGAGTTCTGCAAGTTTACATAGCCGCATAAATGAAACCATGTGATTGACAATATGCCAGGATTTTGCACAATGAATGCCATGTTGAGTTATACCTTATGCAGGAGGGAGGACCTTTTCAACATTTTCTATAGAGGTTAAAAATCTCCAAGAGATGCTCTACATTTGAGGTATATTAAGTTGTAATTAGCATCATTCATTTTGAAGTGAATAAAGAAAGAAATATGTTAATTCTATATAAATCACTCTATATTTGTAATTCATGTAAAGAATACTTAGTATGTTAGACCTAACTAATATGACCACAGAAACTTAAACCAATCATCAAAACTAAAACATGTTTAGTTCTTTAGGGTTGCTATTACTGTTAATATATAAATAATTTAATATGTAATGTCACTTCATATCTCTAGAACAAGGGGGAATTTTGTTTATATAGATAATGATGAAGCAAATAAAGTTTTTACTTAGATGTTTTAATAGTAGCCACTAACTGTTTCTAAAAGCATCAGTATTTGGCATCCACTATCTTAGTTTTATCTAGAATGAACAAAGTGAATTTTCAAAACAAATGCCACTTTTAAATTGATTTTTAAGGACTTATAAGATATTCTGTAACTAAATGTATATCTAGAAACATGCAACCAAGAGACAATTTAGAAAATAGCTCCTGATTTATTGTTTTACAACAATCTTTTCTTATATGCACTTTGTATACAATTTTTAATTCTTCTCTACTCTTCATTTATTTCTCCACCATTATAACTTGTATTTGAAGACAAAACAGACATGGAATGAACATACATACTTGGAGCTTCAAACTTATAAGGCAACTGAAAGGGCCAAAGATAAAATCAGAAACCTTTTTTGGGTTACAAGGCTACCTTAAGTTTGAAGGATAGTAGTATGATAAAGTCAAACTGGAGCTACAAAATTTAATGTTTCATAAGGTTATGACCACCATCATTTTAAGAGCACATCTGTCATTGCATGTCTTTTACTTCAAGCAACATCAGAGCCAATTACAGCATTTATTAATGTTGCTGGTACCTGGTATTGTAGCATGAGCAATTTATTCCAGTATTGGCCAAAATTAAGGAGTATTGTTAATTATAGGTGGTACCTAGAGTGTCATATAACAATGTGTGTGTGTCCGGAAGGCCTTAAAAATGTATGTATGATAGACACTAGTTGATATGTGATGAAGATGTATATACTGATTCCATGATTACTTTAAAGGGTCAAAATATAAAATGAAATAAAAAGACTCTCATTGACAGGAGTTCAAAATCCAGAGTTGCAGCATCTGAAGCTTTAAGAAAGAAAACACCCAAAATAGTTGATATCATAAATTCAATAGATTTTAACTAACAAGAGATAGATTTTATCTTCATAATCAAACATAGTTAAATACAATGGTAGGGGACCACAGTAAAATTTCCCTGCTGTTGCCAATTAATAATATAGCTTGCACTCTGTACAAAGGAACTAACCCATAAGATAAGAGCTAGAAAATAATTATGTAGGGATCCCCTAGAACAAAGATTGTTTTGAAGTTCTTTTCTGGCTTATGAAACAGGCATTTTATTGAGAAATTATAATTGACTATGCTGAAGTAACTGAAAGTTTAACATAGATGCATGATTGTATGGCAATGTTCTTTTAAACAAACTTTTAAACAAGTTTAGTTACAATCCATTAGTTATTTCTGAATAAAATAATAAAAAATTAATTATGAGCATCATGAACTTGAATGTCACTTTCTATGGAAAATTAAATAGTTAAATTACTTTATTTTAAAAAGAAATACCCTGTCACATGCTCATTTGATGCATTTTAAATCTCTTACAATTAAAATTTTCTCAACAATGGAGTGAAGTTTCATTCCATTTTAATCCATTTTGGATGGAGGGTTTGTTAGATCCTGATCTCCAATATGTACCAAAAGGTTTATGAGTTTGTTTCTCTGTACAGCATATCCATGAACAATATTTCTGCTAACATAAAAGGTTAAAAACTTAACTTGCAGTTTCAAGATAATGTAAATAACATATTTTGTATTAATGAACAGAAAGTGAGTTAAGGAATTATAATCCCATTTCACATATATCCATTTTAAGAAATTGAAAATATGTTTTTGTTTGTTTATTTCTTTATTTGCAAAATGTATTATAGGAGATTTAATATGGTAACAGTGAAATATTTTGAATCATTCTTATTCCCTGTTTTTTCTCCTGTTTCATGTTAATCCACTATTTGAAACTTTCATCTAAGCGAGGATGTTAAAACATCATTATTAATGGGGTTTGTGCATCTCTGAGCATAAGGTTAAGTAATTCTGCTATGGTATATTTTTCATTATGGTCCGTGTGAGTCTTATGATTCCAACCTCTACTAAGTCAAAGAATAAATGAAAAAAATATATAAAATAGACATTGCAGCTTGAAGAGGTTGATAGTGTTGGTCTCTTTCACTAAGCTTAAAGACAAATAGTTTATGATATTGCTGCATCTAAAATGTAATTTGCTTCATAGGTTTAGAATAGGAGTCAGATCTTTAATGCCATATTTGCACTCAAAGAGACTTTGCTCCAAGAATTGTCTAATAGAACATTTCTAGCATATATCCCTAGTATTGGCTTTCACAAGCCAACGTTGATTTGTTACTGATAGTTTATGAAATATAACAAAATATATTTTTGTGAAACAAAGCTACAATTAAAACATATTCTCTTAACAGTAGCCTTCTGGTATAACTAAAAACCTTAGTGTACATTTGCTTAATACAAGGAAAATCTTTGCTTTCTAAAACCTCTTGCATTGTGAGGTAAGTATGGCAGCTGTAAGTGATACAGCAAATGGTCTGATTATTACAATATATTTTACAATTTTTTAACAAATCTTGTTGCCTCTAGCTATGTAGTGTAATTATTTAAACCACCCATTTCATTCATAAGAAAGTTCTGCAAAACTTCAATAATGAAACCTTGAAGAAACACATTAACTTTTTATTTTTATGCTAAGTGTAATTAATGGCAATGTTTGGAGAAACAGGCAAGTTTTTGACTTTGTTAAGCAAAAATGTACTAGAGACATAGAGAAGCATACTGGTAAACTGGCTGCTCTTTAGTTAATTTTTCAGGAAAAAATATTTTTCTGCACAATACTTAATACATATCTAATTCCAATATAATTGCAGGGGATAAGATGACCTGGAAAAAATTAAGAATTTTTCTTCTGAGTGTTGTAATTTTGGCCTGCAGTTTTAGATATTGTCAGTATCTTTATTCCATTGTCAAGAAAACAAAGACTTCTTAGTATCTTGGCCCCTTTGGCCATAGGAGATGGATAAACATTATTTTATTTGGTGGTTAAATTAAAAATCAGTAAAAAAAATTCTTGATTTTAGCCCAGTAGTAAATTATATGTTTTTTAAAATTTATTTACTAACCCATTAAACATAAGCATATGCTTTACATTCCAACATATAAAACATTATGTAATTATCTTTAATAATTATGATAGATGTCCAGCATATGCAGAATTGATAGACTATGCACTATTTTAAAATTATTCTAAGACCACCTAAATGACAATGACAAAAATAATACATTCAATTTTACCTATTGGAATCTTTTATTTTTGAGAACTAAAATTTAAACTAATGATAACATAATAGTTATCTCTCAAATAGTATTTTTATATTATATGTTTAATAGAATCAATAAATTATATAATTGTGCCATTATAAATATACTTCAATATCTGGAAGATATAATATTTACTGAAATAGTGAAGTATTAAAATAGAATGTAATATATGTATTAGATTTTAAACAAATGTGTTAGCTTTACGATCTCAGAACTAAAATTCCAATCCCTGTGTTATCCTTTGAGTTTTGTAGTTTCAAAGTGCATTTTAGGAAAATTAATAAAAGCAAAGACAAGTTTGATTAGTTATGGATAGTATATACTGCATAAATATACATATTATTAACTTTTGGTCAGTTATGTTTTTTCCAGGTCACAAATGAATGTACAGAAGCATTTCAGGGAATATTTATTGGAAAATATAAGCAGATGTTGGCAATATAATGTGAATATAAGCTGGTATTGAACACAGACACAACCTAAGATATTGTGTATTCAGTGAAAATAATTTGATGCACTGTTAGCATGCAGGACTTGGAATTCTGTAAAATACTAGTTTTCCGTATCAAGTATGGAGATATATTTTCAGAATCTTTTGGATGTTTAAAGGTGAGTGCCATTTGGAATGAAAGAAAATGTGTTAAGGTAGGAGCTGTTCTTTTATTAATTTATCCTCATTTATTTATTTAATAAGTAAATATAAAGAATAATAAAAAATATAAAGATATATTATATAAATATACATTTTGTAAAACATGTGTATCATACATTGATATCCTTTTTTAAATATTTAAGTTACTTAAGATATCTTGTTTACATTTTAATATAGGGTAAAACTTTCATGAAACAAATCAATACTTATGTGTAAATGCTGTCTTTTAAAATAATTTACTAGTTTGTTAGATTTTTGTTCTAATTAGTACTGCAGCTAATAAGTGACTTCAGAGCAGAATGATCAAACATATGGTTTTTGAATTTATTGAGGTACTTCTGTGAGGGAATTTTTCTGGTAAGCAAGTTCAGGAAGATTATGGTAGATTGTGAAATGTTGTGTACATTTGTCCTGTTATCTTTCTTGGGGTTTCAGCCCCCAGACCAAAAATTACGCACATTTTCCACTTTTTCATACAGATAATTTGTATAATAGAAGATGTGACACCAAAACATTGAACTGCAGCATGCTGCAATATCATATAATGTAATTTAACTAAATGTTTCTTTGTTGTAATAGATTAGGTAATGATTTGCCATGGTGCAGTTCACTGACCCTCTTAGACTCCTAAACCTAGAAACATAAATTATTTATTGGCAACAACATATGGAAATAAAAAACACTTCTACAAATAACTGAGTAAATGTATTAAAAATTTAACAGCAAAGAGAGAGATAAATGATAAGGATATGTGTAAATAATAATAAAGAATAATAATACTGTACCTATAAACTCTATATACTCAATTTCAGAGAATGGTACACTAAAAGAGGCCTTATTCATCAAGTTGTATACTATTATTGTACTATTATTATATGAAGCAGCTTGGAAAACAATGTTATTGATACAGTACTGCATGTATGTGTTTTTTTTTTGCATTCCTCTTCCATTGTAATCATTATCCTAATACCAAATATGTTTATATTAATACTGCCCTATAGTTAGCATCAAATAGAATATTGGTAAAGAACTTTTATACCACAACAATAAAACTTTCTTTACTTAAAATTACTTTGCAAGGCGAATATGTAAATAAATAACACCTAATGTAGACAATTATGCCTTATAAAGAACATAATATTTATTATTTTATTCAGTAACTACCAATTTCTACATGGCATTCCTATTGCACATTAAGTTGGGGTTACTGCATCAACTGATTGAGCTTGTCGATTGAAAAGTTCATAAAATGTCTACGAGAGCTTCACAAAATTCATCCTTCAATTAGTCCTACAGCTGATGATGCGAGCAAGGGCCTGTGGAACATGTTCTGTATAATTCAATGGTAAGTGGAACATAGAGTATTAAATTGACCAGTGTGCTATTTATAAAATACTTAACAGAATCCCCTATTTAAGAAAATATTAGTTGTTTCACTGTATTAGTTCTGACACAAAATTAGTTTTAAATTTAACTGCTATAGTTATTAATTTCTAAATAAGCTTTGAATGATATATAACAAGAAAAATTGTGAGTGATAATGAAAAGAATAGCATACCCATTACATATAATAGAAATCATTAAAATTGTATACACTGGCACAAAGATAGTTTAAATCATGACTAGAGCAAGTACAGGAGCAAGGAAGAGAGGTAAACAAATGTGCAGCTTTTCACCCACCACTCTCTCTCTCCTTCTCTCACACACGCTAAATATGTTAGTAACTTATTACCTACATGAAATTAAATATGTAAAAATATGATTTTAAAATCTCCATTAATAAAACTATGACTTTCTTAGACTCCTCTAAGAACTAAGATTATAATAGATAATCAAATTATTGAACAGAAATAATTATTTAGGTTGTGATTTATGTTATGACTGTGATTATGGATTAAAATAACATTAAATAGATCAAACAATGGTGAAACTATCGGGAGGATTTTTTTTATTCCATGGCTAAATTTAGAAGTCACTCTTTCTTGCTTCCAAGTAGATAGGTGGTAATTAAGTTTTTCTTTTTATGTTGATATATTAAGCTGCATTGAAATAGGCGGTTCTTGTTCCTGACAGTGGTTGGATTCTTGTAGATGGTGCACATAAATTTAATTATGTTAATTTTATATTGGTGGCCATCCAAACTCATGGTTCATGTTTAGTCTGAACATTGCTGCTGCATCCTTTCCTGGTGCATATGAATATTTATTCCATGTGCCTTTTATCTTTCCCATGATATGTCTTTTGATTTGATTTTTTGCTTTTGTTCTATACTGTATTTATGTTTGTTTTCTAAGAGTATTCTGAGCCTATGGAAGGGTATTTTTAGTCATTTTTGGTGTAGGGTTGTTCCATTCTTTGCCAATGTACCTGCTATCTTATTCTAGGAAGTTCATGTGGTATGATATCCATTACAGAGTCATATTCCTACCTGTGCTTTTGATTAATTTGCATATTTCCAATATTTTTATACTTTTGGAATCTTGTTTGATGTTATTGCTCCAATAGCAGATTTCTTAATTAACCAATAAAGCTATTTTTGAAAAATATTGTTCTGAACTCATGGAATAAAATATGTATATAGAGTAGAGCTGGGGAAATTTTAAAAGAATGGTTGAAAAATTACTTAATTTATTTAATTAATTTTAATTTTAAAATTTAGAGAGGTATCGGGATTGCCTAAATATTCATCGAAAGGAGTAGCTTTAACAGAGTTAGAGAGGGTAGAAAGAAGGCTTTAATGGTGGAGAGAATTTTAAAATATTGGTATAGAATTATGAAATTAGGGGACCACAATGTTTTAAAAGAGTGTAGGAAACAAAGGGAAAAAATGAGAGATAACTACTGGATGGGAGAAGTGGAGAAAATACTGCAAGAAATTCGGATGGGGGAACTTCGGAAATTTGAAGATAAAAGTAGATGAGGGCTTTAGAAGGAAGTAAGGCAAAGAATTGAAGATATACAGGGGCATGAGATTTGGGCTAGTTTTAGAGATAAGGGTTCTTTAAAATAGCACAGAATAATTAAAAAGGGTTGGGGGAGAATGAAATATGTAGATTGCTGTGATAAATTTGGGAGAGAAGGATTGGCTTGGATTTAAGAAGGAGCAGTTTTTTAAGTGGTCTCAGAGGAGAAATTTGGGAAGGGTGTGTTAGATGTGAAGAGCCTGAAGGAATATTTTATTGTTGAGAGAACTGGGGTATGATTAATAAAATAATGTTAAAAAGGGAAAATACAAGAAGTGGAGGGTTTCATTATGCAGATATCCTGGTGGTTGTGTGTAATGAGGCCTTGTATAGATGAATGTTAAGATTTATGATTATTATTGTTGTTGTTGTAATGTATAAGTGTTTTAAGCATTTTGTGTAATATTATTTTTGATAATGTTAAATTTTTTTTTAGGTATTTTGTATGTTTGTGTAGGTGTAATTGAGTAACTTAGGAATATGGGAATTATTAGTATAGAAATTGCAGTTAACTGGTTAAAATAATGGTTTGTGTATAAATTATTTATTGTATTGTTTTATTTTCGGTGGATCAGAGCCTGGCTTGCTGGATATTCCAGAGGTAGCTGCTGAAGGACTGGGGACCAGGGGGCTTAGCTGATCAAATTAGAATATTTCATTGTAGTGTTAGGAATTAAAAATATTTTAACATAGGCACTGATTTTATTTGTTATATTTTAATTTTAATTTTTTTTGTGTTCATTTTATTATAAATATTTTGAATGTTGATGTATGAGAAAGAAATTTGTTCATTCATTCATATCTAATGCTCCATAACCATACATCAGAAGTGCAGTCAGAATCTTCCTTAATGTTTTCCCCAGAGAGTGTTATTCCATTCCTCATTATGGTCCACCATAAACATAGATGAAAAGGAATGTCTTTACCATGCAGAACCTGCATTGCAATGAGGATAATATATAGACAGGTGAAAAGAAAGTTGTTGGAAGACTCTAGATCTACCCTTTCAAAGAAGATGAACTGTCAAACTATTGACAGTTCATCTGAGGATGAGAGTGGAACACTATATTCTTTGTAAAGAAACTTGCTCTTAAAAAAAAAAAAAAAAAAAAGAATATATATATATTAGATATTTAGATGAAGGGCCTGAAAAGTTTTGGAAGTGAGCTCATGAGGGCTATACAGAATGGAATGAAGATTTGGTTGAATATCAATGCATTTCATGTTTTAGATTTAAAATATAATTCACTTAGTTTATCCCGCACTATACCAGGTTTTACCCCAAGGTGGTACACCCATATATTTTACTATTTTTATTTTTTTACTTAAATACAAAAGTCATTGAAGTATATTTTTGTAGGTATTTACATTGTAAAGATAATCCCTTTATTCAACAAAATTTGAAGTTCCATTATAGAAAATGACACTTTACTGTTTTTTCTCCTTAGCTACTGAATTCTACTGCATGTTTTCCCTTTAATGAATGGTTCATAAGAAACAAGATTCACTCTGGCACATGTTATCTCAGCAGGACTAGCCATTTCTACAACAGATGAGGTCATCAGTAAGTATGAGGTTTTATTGTGATTTGAGTGTCTTTATGTAACTGCTATTGTCATTATTAAGTGAAGCTATTTGAGTTACAGCCCTCTGAATATTGGGGAGGTGCAGTCGTTGCAACTGGCAAAAAGGAGACAGAGTCATCATGCATAAAGTTAGTATTTTTATTTAAATGTTACTATTATTACTGAAAGCATATAATGATTCTGTATTTAAAACTGTTAATAGTAAGCACTAATTTGTGATAAGAGACGTTGAAAATGCTGCCTCTCAGCAGCTATACATTGCCTGCATCTGCATAAGAAAAGTCTTGTATTTCATCTAGCTTTCTTCCATAAGAACACAGTAGTTCGAAACATGTTTTGCTACTAAGGGATCCTGTCTCCCGTAACTTTTTTAATATGTTGGAGTACTGTTTCTCTACCTGGAACACAATTTTACCAGGATATTTTCTTATAAATTGCCTTGATATTTCTCTACATGAATCTTGTTTCATGTATGTATCATACATAAAAACCTGTTCTTCAAGGCTTTATTTATGCAGTGATATAGCTAACAATGAACAATTGGCACAATTTACACTCAATGAAAACACTGAGTAACACATGAACGCACAATCACTTACTGACAAAGACTCCCTCAAACTAGCTACAAACTACTATCTGCATATGCATTATACAGCCTTGATGACTGACTTCTCCCAGTGCAGTCGCGCTCTGCCCACCTATAACTCAAATAACCTCACTGCAGGTTCCCAGAATAAGTATTTATGATTCATTTGAATTTTCAAGTTCAAAGAAGAGATGAGAAAACCTCTGTGGTGTTAAGTCTGCAGGTTATAGCAATAATCTATAGTCTTTTTCATACATATCAGGAGTACATGATCAGACTATAAATAAAGCCAAACAACAAAACCAAGAAGTCAGCGTAGAGTTATCACCGAAGAAATTTATGATGACATTGGCTATCACTTGGAAAATTCCCCTTCGGTATCTTTTACAGACAATAAGACTTTTGCAAATACTACAAAATTGTTAATCGTACAAAATTTCTCTGGCACAAGAACTACACACATGTATACTGACCGTAGCAAAGATGCTGACTTCTGTGATATATTGGAGGGGCACAATAAAGGTACATTATGACATTTGTAAATATACATATCAGCAATATCAATCAACATAATGTTTGTAAATGTTCATTCCAATGTAATCATAAACATTATTTTATATAACATATACAAATTAATATATTAATAAGCTAAGAAATTAAAATAAAAAAGCAATTTTATGATATGTAGTAAACTGAAATAAAACATGCTTTAGTTCAATAATTTTATTAGATTTTGTTTAAAAATATATATGAACTGAAAATAAACAAAACAATAAAAATAGCTTAAGACATAAAAATAACAACTATAAATTAAAAATGTTCAAATGGATAAGATCAAATAAAGGGAAGAATTGCCTAATTAAGAAAGTCTGGTGAACATCGGCCACTGCAACTCATTTCTTCCAATAAACCGATCAGTAATACCTTCGAGATCCAGAGCTGGTATGTTTTGTTGGGGATTTAAAATGGTGATTGCATTATGATGGCTAGAACCCAATGATGACCTTAAGTAGTTCTTCAGCTTTCTAAGGCTCAACAAGAATGATTTTTCAGCTTTTCAAGTCATACAAATTTGGTTAACTCCAGAAAATTTACAGGCACACAGCTTATTACTTTTCAGAAAATGTATAAGTAAGGAAAAATTATCTAGAGAATTCTCATTCAGTTTTGACTCCAAAATATCCATCGTCATAATGTGATGCATAACCTGTCAACCTGTCAAGATCAATATCGTATTTAAAAAAATTGTCAATATCTGTAATATCATCAATTCTATTTGTGATCAATTGTTCAGCTTTAACTACAGATGAGAAATAACACTTTCAGATATAGACAAAAGACATTGAACTAAAACATAAATTATTAAAAAAAAAAAAATAGATGGTGCATTTCTTTAGAGATGGCAAAGCAGTGAGGAGATTTCCAGAATCTAATCTTTTTAAGAGCACCTTCAGTGTGTTAGTTGTGATTGTGTAAGTGAAGAGATTGAACACTAATGATTTCTTCCCAAACTCTGCCATAATGTAAGAATGTATCAGCCAGGCACTGAACTATAGAAAATGTTCCCTGAAAGCTCAGTATTTAGCTCTGTAGAGCAGTGTTAACTGCATCAATGTGGTAAGTTGTGTTGCATAACAACACACATAAGTAGAAATTGAAATTCAATGATTGCATGAAGAATGAAGATAAAAACCATTTGCTTTAGAACTTACATCTGATGATTCTGCTTTTGACAGTTCTTTTAAGAAACTAAATCATGGAATAAAATGATGAGGATGAGAGAAGCAAATTGCTCATCTAGTAAGATAGAATGGTCTCATGGTAACTGTATCATCGCCTTTTAACTGCTTGAAGAATTCATGGATTTTAGGCGAATTCCTCACAAACAAATTTATATCTTTTATTAAATTCAGCACATTCAAATTGAAAATTAAATATATTTTGATAATATCATTACTCTTTGAAAATAGCCCCTTCTATGAAAACTTGAGGAGAGGGGGCGTGCCCTATCAATCGGCGCCAATGGATCTTAATCAGATTTTATGAATGTATTTTGAACAAGGTTCATGGTAGGAAAAGAGACACAGAATGTATTTTCTTATCAAATGAATCTTCAAAATGAATAGCCCCTCCAAGAGGGGAAAGTTGATTTATGGTGTGCCTTGAGTGACGAAACAATATAGATACAAACAGCCAATTTGAGTAAACGAAATATACAAGTTTACAAAAATTGGGAAAATTATACATCAGTGAACATTGAAATTTCTGCTAGACCATTGAATGCCCAATGCACCATCTCCAGTTACCGTTGAACAGCAACTGTTATTGGCAAGTAGCAGCAATATGCTCATAGCGTTCAGAGATCTTATGAAATCTCTATATATATGTAAATAGCAACATTCTTTGTTATAAGTCTTTGATCTTCTATTGTTGCTTGTCCAAGACACTGTACTAGCTTTTTCTTTTTTGAAGTTTCCAATGCTAAGTCAGACCACATTCTTTAGTCCGTTTTTCAGTTTTCAAAATTCATAAGCATATTTTATTTTTTCCTTTAGAGTTACCAGTATCGCTTTTACTAGTTTTCTCCAATGGTGCTGCTTCTCTTTGAAATTACACTGGCCATTAGCATTGCAATGCCCATAAGAGATGCGCCAAATAATCCCCACATTTTCTTAGAAGTACGACAGCTATCCTAGCAGATGACTGAATTTCATTGCAGGAAAATTGTGGCATATTGAGGGTGTGAGCTGTAATTCCAAGAAATTGGTGCTCATATTGGACCTAACGATTATGAGATCAGTAGACTGAGAGACTTGATGGATCAGCAGAAAATATAATAACATTAGCAAAAGATGGTTATAATACTGGATGGGTACATACATTTCTATTTTATTTATTTAAATAGTTCTACATATGCAAAAATTACCATATGGCCTGGTTCTAACCCAGGTTCTATTCCAGGCCTATATTTTAACTCGCTCCACACAAAAATTTCAATTAAAACACTAATTCATACTATTCAACTAACTATATTTAACCAAGTTTGTTGAGATCCAATCTTCGGTTATCCACAAGACTCCGCCTCACCTCTCCTAATAATAAATCAAAACATTTTCTACAATTTAATAATCACCCCTAAATTGTCATTGAATCTATTCTTATTTATAAACTTCTGCCCTTGACTAACTTACATCCATACACATTTAAACTTCTGATCGACTACATATATAATCACAATACTATTGCCAGCCAATTTCCCAAGGCAAGCTCAGTCCAACTCGCAAATTCTCTCTCCTCCCTGACCATAACCATTTCTTCTTAACTCTGTACAGATATTCCCCAAGATTCCTAATTCTATAGTTTTCAAGATATGCAGTTATTTCCCACAGCAAACTTGTAGCATTTATCATTGTTGATTGTTTTAGCTTTTCATGAATCTCAATTTTGCATTTGTCTGACTTACAGAATACTTTTTATACCTAGGACTTGTTTCCTTTATAAAATAATTCTATGATTTGTGAAAGTAATAAAATATAATTTTTATTGTTTTAATTTCATTATAATTAAACAAAATAATGCTCTGACATATTTCTCTTAAAGCTGATTAACATATTCTACTATGCAGATATTGCAAAAATTCAGCGAATTATAACCTTCTAGGCTAGTCTTCAGGACCAACATTAGTTGTTGGCCATGAGAGAATTTTCTAGTACCAGTACTGATGTTCATTTGGAATATATAACATCTGCTATCTTCTTATTGTTGATTGGAACACCTGCTGCATCATATACTTTTTGGGAAAGCAAACCTGCATTTGCATTGACTGTTGCCAATTTGAAAGAGTGATGGATAGTGCCATCAATATACTTAAGTGCCTTGGGATATCCAAATTGTTCTTTATTATATGTTAGATACTTATACTTTGAAAGAAGGCTGCCAAAATGAGGAATAGCTTTGTGTCTTCTTAAAGTAAATCAGCCATCATTTAACTGCTCTTCTTTTATTTACCATTAATTGTTCAACTATAATATTTTCATTCAGTGATACAGACTTACTCTTTACATTTAAGTCCTTGCATTATGAACATACTTCCACTTGAAGATAACCAAACCTAAATCCATAGTGTTCATTGTAGTACTTTAGATAGTACTCATACTTAACAATGTTTGCTAAGTACCTGTTCTCTTCACAGAAAAGTTGATACATCTTTTTAATGTAATTAGGTATGTGAGAAATTTATCTTAGTAATGTATTTGGTGTCTAGGAATTGTCCTGATATATTGATTTATTTTACAAAGTGTTGTTTCAGGGACTGCATTGCTATAATTGACATGCTTCCCATGCTTATCAACATTCCTTGAAATAGCAGGAATGTTCACAATATACAGCTTTCTCAGAGACAGCATACAAGTTCAGAAATGCTTGTTTACAAACATAAACTATTCTGGAACCTAACAGTACATGTCTGTGCACTGTCTTCTTTTTTTTTGGCCATCTTCTCTGTTCTAGTTTACTCTCCATTAGCCCCATTAGAAAGGCATCTTATTCATTTTTAGTACCCATAAAGATCTGTGATAGAATTACTATTTTATCAACATCAGAAATTTTCATTATTAATTCAATTTGGAATCAAAACACACTGAAACATGCTTTAATAACTCTTCTGAGTCAAACTATTTAGAACACTCTGAATGGTTTCATTTACATTAGATTTACTCAGGAATGTTTAGTGGAACAATTGTCCACATCCCCAGCTGTTAAATGACTGTTGGATCATTCCTAGAAGTTGGGTAGGCAGGTATCTGGGTTGATTCTGGTGGCCTTGGATAAACTTGAATAAAGAGCTGTCTGCTTCCAGGATGTATGAATTCATGAGGTTTTGCTCATGATTTTTATATATCTATATTCTTTCCCATATGTTTAACAGACAGAGCTTTATTCAAGTTTATCATAAGACCACCAGAGTCAACCCTGCCTACCTGCCTACCCAACTTCTAAGAATAATCCAACAATCATTTATCACTTAAATGTAAATTGGAACTTGCACAGTGAAGCCAATCATATTAATTGATATCATTGTATGATTCAGTTGAACTACACACTCTTAAAGCTTCACTTACTTTTCATAAATATATGGAACTGGTTTCCATACATTCCATACATTCCATATATTTATGAAAAGTAAGTGAAGCTTTAAGAGTGTGTAGTTCAACTGAATCATACAATGATATCAATTAATCATTTATCAGTTAAGGATATGAACAATTATTCCACAAAACATGTTCTGAGTAAATAATCTTATGTTAGTGAAGCTGTGAAAAGTGTTCTAAATAGTTTGACTCAGAAGGGAATATCAATTTATCTCTGTACTTTGGCTGGCAGCTACAATCAAGACCTGACTTCCTGGCATACATACTCTATCCTTCCTAGTAACATACTCCATTCCAGCTAACAAGATCTTTTTCTCTTCTCAAGAGCATAATCCCTTTCCTCTTATTCTTTCTTAGAGATTCACTTTCAGAACCATCTATTATAAACAGCACAAAAATAAAAAAACAAGATTGTAATATATACAATGATAGCTACCACAACTATAATAAATAATAATATTACCGACATGCTCTAATAATTAAGTAAATAAATAATATTACAAAAAGAATAATAAAACAATGAGCATTCAAGGCCATCTATGATTTGATAAGGGAAACTAGTCCAGGATTTATTTTCTATTTAAAATCAATGGGAGTTTTAACCTGATACTGGATTCACAATTAATGCACATTTTTCTCTTTTACACAAATATATAGCTTAAGAACTAAGATACAAAATGTATATATCAATTCATTTAAACAAAAATTAACTTATTTCCTTTTCCAAATCATAGACTCAAACGTACTTAGTATAAATTTCACTAGAATTACATAAATATAAATTTGCCACTTGCTGCATCTTTGTGACAATGATAATTACATTCACCATGAATTTATAAAGAGTTTTATATTCATTTTTCAAGCATAGTGGGAGGAGAAAAAAAGCACAATATCTGAAGTTCAAGAATTCTACACAAAATACCAAGATCAGTGCAAGAAAAATGGCTATACTTATTAAACATAGCTGTGCCTATGTTTAAAGTAGTGAAATGCACTATGCAATATTTTAGATCTAAGTAAGATGACAGATTATCTGCTGCCGATCGGTTGTTCAAATCAGTTTATTTTTTATTTATTTGTTTTTGGTGTATACCAAAAGTTCTATGCCAACACTATTCAAGTGAGGAGAGGTAATTATTACTCAATAAAAGTTGAGGGGCCTATTGAGCTACTACTACATTAAAACACTTGTTATTTAGACTATTCACCTTACGGATGCCATTTATGTAAATTCATTTAGGGCTTGAGGTATTGCATTAATGAATCAACATAGAATTTCTAAAGCAAATTGTAAAATAATAGGCTTTTATTGCCATGTGAGGCAATTACCAAAAGTAATTGTTTCAGAATTTCGAAGTGCATGACTTTGGCAATGTACCTTCACAAAATTTAAGTTCTACAATACTAAGAGATACTCTATCCCAAAGTGAAATTGAATTATATCTGCACTTGATCTTAACATCGCATTGCTTTCTTTTTTTTTTCTTCTTCTTTTTTTCAAAGGAATTTTTAAAGGAATTACAACTTTTAGAAAAAAAGGGGATATGAAGAAAATGAAAAGAAAAGAAATAGATGTCCAATGGAGGTCATTACCTGGTTAGGCTTGCTGAAGAATTTATCTGTAAAGCTGTAGACAAATCCTTCTTTTGTAAAATAGTAATGATATTCATGGCGATGTTATGTATAATGCTGTGTTAGATTGGTAAATTTGTAGCTGGAGATAAGCTTCTTTTGTGAGGTTTCTTTCAAAAAAGTTCATCATCCAGAAGCTGCATTAACTAAGTGAATAAATTTTAATAAAAATAAAAAATCCAAATTAGGCCGTATTAATTAATGAAATGAAACAATGAAACAATTTATATATATAAATTGGTATTTATATATATATATATATAGTATCAGGGGAACAAATTAGAATTCTTGCAACCTATTTATTACAAAAGAGAAACCACATTTTATTATTATTATTATTATTATTATTATAATATAATAATAATAATAATAATAATAATGTTCTTTTTGTTTTTGTTGTTGATATTGAACCACAAAAATTAATGGTCTACTATAAATTAAATTAAATATGTGACCACTGATAGAAAGAGTTATACTGTGGGAGCTTTTTTAAACATTTTTCAGTATAGCCATGTTTATGAACTGAGTCCCTGATATCATCTTTACATGCATTAATACAGAGGAAAATAACAGTTTCAAGTTACATTGCTTATTTAAGAAAATGTTGTTCATATGATTCAGTAAAACAAAAACATGTAATACAAAAGTTTTCTGAAGGTTATTACAGGCCATTCTTACATACAAATATAATTCTCAAACACATATTAGATTAATATTTCACATTTGCTATCTTCACGATGTGCTTTTGTTACATATAAAAGATGTATATCATTATAAATACAGTTTATATGCTGAATTAATTTGTCCTTTTATTTTAAAACAATATAGGGAAAATTAAATGCAAGAGCCCTTTTTAAATCTCCACATTCAAGTATGCCTCTACTCCTAATAGTTCAATTTCCCTAATTTTTGGAAACTATTTTTCTTATTTTATTTAAATAGTATATACTGACTTTTGTTGTGAAGAAACAAATATTGCTGCCACTAGAGCAATTTTTAAATTTTGAGTTTCAGGAAAAAAAAAAACCTTTTTTAATGGCCCAATTTCCCTGATTTTTGGAAACTATTTTTCTTTATTTGATTAAATGTTGTATATGGAATCTCGTTGCAAAAAAAAAAAAAAACAAACAAATATTAATGCCACTAGAGCAAATTTTAAATTTTGGTTAAACACTTCTACCCCTTCTGATTTCATTAATTTTCAGAAACTATTTTTCTTATTTAATTTCAATCCCATATACCCAGTTTCCTTTAACAAAAAAAAAAAAAAGTGTTAAAATGCGGCCGCTAGAGATATGTTTAAATTTCGCTTTATCTCCCATTCGTTTTTCAGGTAACCCCCAGTCCTAATAATCTGATGTCATTGATTTTCAGGAAAACTATTTTTCTTGTTTGATTTAAATGCTACCTGCCAAGTTTAATTGTGGAAAAAAAAAAAAAAAATAGCTGCTGACAGGGTAATTTTTAAATTTTGAATTTTAGGTTGACCCCCACTCATAATGACCCGATTTCCCTGATTTTAATAAACTATATTTTCCATTTTATTTAAATTACATGGGGTTTGGTTGCGAAACGATAAATATTAATACTGCTAAAGCGATTTTTAAAACTTGGGTTTCGGGTAAACCCTCTCCTCTTAATATTTGAATTTCACTGATTTTCGGAAACTATTTTTCTTATATCATTCCAATGATGTATACCGAGCTTCCTTTATAAACATTTAAAATTGCAGTCGCTAGAGCGATTTTTAAAATTCTCTTTAACCCCATTCGTTTTTCAGGTATACTCCCACCATTCATAATGGCCCGATTGTCCTCATTTTCGGAAACTAATTTTATCAATTTATTTTAAAGAAATATGCCGAATTTCGTTGAGAAAAAGCAACAATTACGGTCACTAAAACAATTTTTCAATTTTTTTTTTTAAAAAAATTCGCTTTAGGTTAACCCTCACCCCCATTGGTCAAATTTTGCTGATTAACGAACTCGACGAATCATTTGTTGATTTATGGTTATATAGCGAGTGTTTCTTCTTCTTCTTCTTCTTCAATTAAATTGTAGATGACCAGTAGGATCAATGCAGATTCAGATAGATTATAAAAAAAATCTTTTCATGGGTACAAGTGCAATAGCTTACATTTCTTCCCCCTAAAAAATAATAAATTAGCTTCAAAAAAATACGTATATTTTTCACAAGAGCGACCGCAATAACTTGTGCTTCCTTCAAAATTCTCAAATAAATAAATTAATAATAGGTGAGCACCATCTAAGCTCAATTTCATTAAAACTTCCTTAAAAATAAATTGGAATAAAATTGTCACATGATACAAAATTGTGCACGTTCGAGCTAATTAAAACAATTGTTGTTTGTTCAATTATTACATAAACTGCATAATTATATTCCAAAAAAAAAAAAAGAATGAATTTATGAGATGGGGAACGGAATACGCAAGTTCGAAATTATCGGGAGATTTACAAACAAATTGTAACTAGTATGCAGTAATATGTACATTAACATAAATATTTTTCAGAAACATTTGTAAAAAAAAAAAGTGTCCATTTAGTTCTGTGAATTGGCAACAATGGCGCAAGTAGTGCATTGCGTAAATGCCTATGTTAATTTGTGCGTACACCTACACTACATGGTTGTTGGCAATTTGGCTGAATTAACCTTTAAAGAGCTGTCTAGAGTGTTTTTGCTGATCAAAAATTAAAGCGTGAAGTAGCATTTATTAGGAAGTAATGATTAATAAATTGCGAAAGGAATTCATAAATTAATTTAATGTTATTAAAGTGATGCACTAAACAGCAAAAACATATACAATGACTTTTCAGCTACTTTTTGGTTAGGTGAGTGTCAGAATAATGTAAAACTGCATGCATTATAGACAAAGCTAATAAATTCAGCTGCCTTCTCAAATTTATTATGTTAATAATATAACTGAACAACCTACATTTGCATCATAGGCATTGATAAACGCTGGTAAGAAGAATTTGCAATAAATGTGACAGCATCATATGTGTAGCAAATAATAATGTCCGGCGAACAAAATAATAGTTGAGCATTATGCTTTTCTTTGACTGAACTTTGATAGTAAATATTAATATTAATATGTATTAATAAAAGTTGTATGATTGATTTGTCTGTTTTTTGGTGTTGGTTGAGTTGTTCTAAGTGTTCTTTTTTATTTTTATTGTAATTATTTATGTAGATGTAAACAAATTTTTGTAAATACAGATTGAAAACTACTGTGGTATTTGTATTTGCATATGACAAGTTCAATGCTCGTAGGTCTCTGTGGCTGCTTCACGAACTCACTGAATGCTCCGAGAACTTAACTAAACTAAAAGAGGAATTTGCAACATGTATGACAGCATCACATGTATAGCAAACAATAATGTCAGGCAAACAAAAGAATTGTTCAGAGTTGTGCTCTTTGACAGAATTTTGATAGTAAATATGTCAGCATCATATGTAATATGTATAGCATGCAATGGTAGACCAACAAAATAATTGTTCAGTGTTGTGCATTGCTTTGGCTGAATTTTGATGGTAAATATTTTCATAAGGAGCATATGTGATGTATATAGCACATAATGTTAGGCCAACAAAATAATGGTTCAGTGTTATGCTTTTCTTTGCTTAATTTGGTAGTAAATATTGTCATAGTATCAATCAAAAAATAACAGTGGTGCATAAAATCAAAGTACATTTGCATACTGTACCACAACATTTTGAAAGGTTGATCTTTAGACCAAGAAATTTTATTTCTGAGTACCACAATATTCGAAGACCTTGAGAAAAAATTGAAAACTATTTTATTGAGAAAAAAATTAATGCTTTGCATCAGGAGTCCATGGTATTATGTCAACACTTATTGGCTAAACATATTTGAAAATCTTGGATGTGTTAGAAATATATAGAAGAATCTGTCATTCTTAATGTTGTCATTGCCATTTATTTAATTTGTATTCCTATTTTGTATGGTTTGACATAGTTAAATAAATCTGTTCCAGTGCACACACTTGAATTGGCAGCTCCAATCAATGCTAAAGCCATGCTGCCCAGACCTTATTTGATGAAGTTCCTGTATCAGGTGACATTTAAACAGTCAAAACAGTCATCTGCATATTTTTGTGCTTTTTCTGCAGAGAGATCAGGTCAGTTATATCTTATGACAAGGACTTCTGAGATTCATAATTTTGTCTAACATATATCCAACATTTTGCATGTTCAATATCGATAGAAAGACATAGCATGCTATTATGCAATGTTCAGCATTTACTTTTGCATTAACTATAGAACCACTTTCGTCAACAAATACAATGTGTTAAGAATCCTGCATTTCACCAAGGTTTTCCAGCATAATGTTAGTTAACATGTTGTTAAGGTTCCTGAAAATTGCAAATAACTGGGATCAAGAAGACAGGGTAAGAAACATAAGGCTTTTGAGTGAACTCCAATATACTTAAGTTTGCATAGAATAATAGATAAATATTTATGAAATGAATATTAAGAGTACCAGAGACACAAATTTTTCTAAATTCGAAAAGTTAAATAATTGTCGAGTTAGGAATTGTAAAGAATGAAGGTAGTCAGTCTTCTCTCCATTACAATGTTATGTAACACAGCTGTAGCCACAGTTATTGTTAACATTGTTTGGAATTTGGTTTATAATATTCCATATTTTGTATTCCATATTTTGAGTTCTTTTTTCAGAATGTAGGTGAAGCATTAAAAGATAAATTCTTAAGAAAACTGCTAAAACCTAATAATATGCCTTCATTAATGGTACCCATGTGAAAGTGAGAGTTGTTAAATATCATGCTATCATGTGCTGATCCAAATATCTGATTGGAAGTTAGAATTCTGATTGCTGGAACATTGACGGAAAGGCAGCCTATGTGAATACAATACATTTCGTAGGTAGATTAAAAGTAAGTCGTTTATGGTTGACAATGTGACCAAGGTCTCATGAAACATGTCCCACTTTTTTTAAAAAAAAGTGGAACATCAAGAGTGTTTTAATGTGTTGACATGATTTTAAGTAGTTTTACTTTAAATCTTACTAAGATTTTAAGATCGTTTCACTGTGTTGATTCCTACATTCATCATTAATGACAATATATTTCATTTCTGTTACCTTTATTATAATGAATTTTTATGTGCATACAGTCAAATGCTCTCAGATGACCACAAAAATGGTACAGTGATAGAAGTTATTCATAGTTTGCAGGAATTCCTCCAAATAAGGGAATATTAAGTTTTTTTCCCTCTTGATGCTCTTGGTGCAGAAATTTTTCTGATCACCATGAAAATAGTAGCATTGTTCCAAACCAGTCACATGAAACCTTTATGTAACCAGTGGGGGAGAGAGGTATGTTTCTGTTAGTGTATTCTAACCTCTCTTGCATTTCATTTACAATCTTATGGCAACTGCTTTTCACATTCTAGATCTTTGTAAAAAATTGCACTTTTGCATAAAGCTTTTATATTCATTACATCTTTCAGCCATTTCTCTGTTAAGAATTGACTTAATATATCCAAATATAAAATTTTGACATCCACCGCTAGATTTACGATTTCTGTATTAGAATTGTTAACAGTTGTTAAATATTTAATATAAGGGAGAGGTGATGTTAACTTATCATGAAGTTTAACGTAATATTAAAGTTAAATTGGTTGATAAAATAGAAATTTTGTTAATTTGAATGTTAAAGCAGCTTGACAGCTTGTTAACTTTTAACATCTGTTTGTGAAACTCGTCTTATATGTAGTAGTAATCACTGTCCAATATAGTCTTATACATAATGATTGGACAAATATACTTAGGTACATTTGCTCAAAGAAAAAATGGCAAAATTCTTGGATAGCGAAGTATGAATAAGTCCCCTTTGAATTGAGGTGTCTGCAGATAATGACAGATTTCAAATATATATTTAAATATATACTTGAAGAATATTTAAAGAAGACACTTGTATTCTTTACAGCAAATCTATAGGGTAGATTGTAGCTGGCCAAATGGCTTATATGACTCAAATGGAATGTGATGTTAGAAACTATGCAAGTTTGAAACTCACGATTTTTATCCATTTTTCTATTTTCTTTGTTTTTATGAATAATATAATTTGTCCAAAATTAAATAAAAAGTATAATTTTAAAATAAATTATGTATAACTCGTCAATTTTCTTTGAATGCCATATAGTCATTAAGAAATAAATATGCATATTATACTATATAATAAACTTAATTCGATGTACTTATAACACTATCCATTGCATTATTTAACTGACGAGAATGTTAGGTTTGATTCAGTGCTACAAGTGCTCATATTATTTATTTTATTCTACTCTCAAGCCATCCATTTAGCCCATGTGCTACTACCCCTTTCAGCGACTGGCCAAACTAAAGGATACTGTTTTGACTCTGAGGATCTCTTGCTGTTGTCATGTTTTCTTTTGAGATATGGCTGCCTTGATGGACTGATGTACCACTCTACTATATTAACTTTTAGTAATGTGGGGTTTTGATGTCTGAGGCTCCTCATGGTCATGACATCCAGAAAGAACAGGAAGGAAGCCTTGGGCTTAGCAATATAGGAAAGAACAACAGGTGGAAAAGTGACTTAGCAAAAACTTTGTTCTTAGGAGGATGATGAATGTTTTCAGGCACAGGTAGAGGAAGCACCTTTTCATCTGCTGCACAATTGAATGTGGCTTGTCACTGTCCCAGTTTTTTACACACCTTAAGAAATCACTGTTTGGTTAAGGCAACTACATAGCTGCGTGTATGTATATTTTGCCAGCATTCTAAGATTTTTTGGATTTTAAGGAAGTATGATTTAATCATATGACCTGTCATATCATGAATAGGCATCTACAGTGGTAAAGGGAGGATGTGGTGGCAATCCTGCCAGATGGGTTGTCAGGACAGTAACTATCCTCCAATTACTTAAGGAATTGTAAGTAGACCACATTTAGAAAGGTGGTTCTTATAATAAAATAATTACACTCTTTAATATTACATTCTCCAGTAATATATGATGCTAGAGAAGTGAAACATTCTGGGGGTAAAGTATAATTTAATTAGATCTCTGGGCGGAGACTACTTCTCAAGACTTCAAGCAGAAAATAGAAAGTGATATCAAAAATTTACATTAGAATGCAAGTGGTCTTCCCCAAAACAAAAGAATAGAGCTCAATGAAATCCTTAGAGATAACAAAATTGACCTTCAAATTCAAAAGATTTACTTTAAATTTACTAGACAAAGAAAGATAAATAAGCAGTGAATATTGTTTGGAGTTAAGAATGACTTGAACTTATAAATGGAGACTGAGGATAAATCTGAAATCAAGTAACACAAAACACATGAAAGCGTGCAGTGCATATAATCCCACCGGAAATATACCTAACCTCTCATTCAAGCATTACACCTAAGACACTCATAATGGGTTCACACTCATAATGCAAATGTTAGGGCCTTCCTCATCTGTTCATAGTGCACTTACAAAATTGATTATGTATATCAGACTCTTAGTACTTATATCCTGGTTTTTAAAATAAGCAAATATTTCACACCATCCTAGTATTGACAACATTGTTTTAGAAACAATGCTTCAAGGATTAGCCATAGAAGCATTAAATGAATCAATTCCATTTATCACTTTTTAGGAAGATTTCTTAAAAAATGACACATTTGGAAAAACATGGGACGCTGGAACATTTTACCAAATAATGGAACTGTTCTGGGAAAAACGAGAAATGGGAACTCTGGTCTTGAGTCTCATGCATATCACTTGGTGTGATTTGAATAATGAGAGAAATATGTGCCTAATTCTAGATAAATTCTACTAAGAAAATACTAAATGGTGAATTAGATCTAATATTCTTCCATACACTGACTATATATTTATAATTCATAAATTCATTAATGAGTCTGCTTGTGCTGTCAGGAGATATTTGAACAGAAAGTTTCAAGTGATCAAGTTTCAAGTCATAACATGATTCATAAATTAGTAGTATCCATATACCTTAGGCAAACTAAATGATAACATTAATTGATATCATTGTATGATTCAGTTGAACTACACCTCTTAAAGCTTCACTTACTTTTCATAAAGCTTTAATAGTGTGTAGTTCAACTGAATCATACAATGATAGCAATTAATATGATTGGCTTCACTGTGCAAGTTCCAATTTACATTTAAGTAAATGATAACATCTGTCAAGAGATCAATTTAATTTCTTAAAGAAAATTAAAAAGGCTAATGATGGATAATTTCATAAGCAAATGCCAGAAATCTGTAAAATAATGAAGGGAGGCAGTTCAACCTCTGCTTGCATGACATGGAAGTACACGACTTTTAAAATATATTAGAATTTATTAGACTGTTGCTCTATTGTTTCTATTGCTGACTCTTGTGTTATACTACCCACATGCTCCAATTCTAATGTAGCCTGCTAGTCATGAGTGATGCCTTATCAGCTAATGCAGTCATACTGCCACATTAGTCATCAGATAATTGAATGATTCAATAAAAAGTACAATCACTGTGATTTTAGTAACAAAGTAACACATCTGTTTGTCAACTGGCAGCCCCAGATTTGAACCCCAATTAGGACATGTTTCCTGAGTAATGTTTTTTCCAGGTTTACCTTATTCTAAAAAGGTGAATATTAGGTAACAATAAAATCTAAGGACTTTGGGCTCATTTGATCATCATTTCATTCATCGTTTCTAAAGACATAGATAGTTGATCATTCGTTAAATGCTTACAAAAAGAACAGCAGAAATGATGACAAAAGAGGTAATAAAAATTTCTGCATATAACAGAAATCTTTAACAAACATTATGCAAACGCATTAAAATTAACAAAAGCTAATAAGATATTCTAAATCATAAGCAATTAAGAAAGAAACTAAAATAACATAGAAAATATAGCTATTATATTGATTATTTTCTCACCCAAAATGTTAATATGAGAGAACTAAATAAGAAATGCAAGAAGCATCATGACCCAGGTAAAATATATTCTGAATTTATTAAAAAATTTATGAAGATGCTAAAGAAGAGCACCTTTAAAACTCTTGAGCCTACTAAATGAAAGAAAGCAATAATTCCAGTTCATAAATAGGACAAACTTTTTGCTTAAATTAAAATTATAGACCTTTATAGGTCATTTGCCATTATCATAACAAAAATTATGGAAAAAGTGGTATTAAATAGAACTAAATAAATTTGAATAGTTTGAAAACACTGTTAATAGGAGAGAAGATGCTCTAGCACTTTTTATTAATTTCCATAGTGCTTATGCCTCTATCTCTAGAATGAGTTATTTAAAAAATATATAGATATATGATTTAGGTATAAAATGTTATTGTATTAAATATAGTGAGCTTTTGTAACAGTGATGTCAAATATTAACATTTTTAAAAAAAATTGAATCGAGATTGTAACATATACATCAATAAAATTTAATAAAATGGAAGACTAGTTTCCAGGGCCATCGCTCCTATTGTCAGTTCCTAGTCGACTGCCGGCCTTGCTGTTCATGGTAGATTGATTCGTCTCTGGTGGGGGTTTAATGAACTTCTGTATTAGTATATCACTTGGCAGGATTTTGAAATTAAAATTCTCCTTATTTTTTCAAATATAAATATTTTCTCAGACTGTAAATTCAGTTTTCCCTTTAATATTTTTAAGTAATTTGGGGTTTTTATTAATGCTATGCTGTTCTTTCCAAAAGTGCCAAGCTACCGCCGATTTTTCTTCTTGGTTTTGGTTTATATTCCTAAGGTGTTCTTTAGCTCTTGTTTTTATGTTTCTTTTGCTCTTTCCAATATAAACTTTTACACAATCATTGCAGTTCATCTGATATATTCCTGATTCATCTTCTTGTTATAGGTTATGTTCTTTTTGTTTTGAGTTAAGGATATTTTTAATGCAATAATTATTTTTTGGAGCCAAAACAATGTTGTACCTTTGAAAAATCTTTTGAAATTTATGAAAGGCTGATGGGTGGTATGTGAATTTTTTGTATGTTCTATTTTTTTCTTTGATAGGAGTAAGTGTAGTGGTGTCTCTAATTTTCTTTTTATTCTTTGCTCTGTCCTTTTTCTTGTGCACAACTTCTTGTTTGAAGACATTTTCTATAGCTATATCCACTATATTATTTATTTCCAATTCATATTCCTCCTTGTTCATTGGAACATTAACCAGTCTGTATGCAAGATTATTTATAACTGCATGTTTGTGAGGAACTGGATTAAAATTGTTATATTTAATGTAATTATCTCTGTGTGTAGGTTTTCTGCATAGGCCAAAGTTAGGTGATTTTCTTTTTTAATTATCTTAATATCCAGGAAAGGTAACTGTTTATTGCATTCTCTCTCAATATGAATTTAACTGTTTTTTCCTGTAAGTTTAGTGACTTTAGTGCATCATCCAAGTGTCCTTCTGGTACTATTGCAAAAATATCATCAATATAGCGGTACCAAGTCTTAAATAGCCAAGGGAAACTATTTACTAGTCTAATTTCTAATTGTTCAGGTAAAAATCCAAAGTATTCCTTAAGATTTTTCCTGTGCCGTGGGCCCTGTGTCGTAAAATTATGGCAGATAAAAGAACCATAAGCTTGAAAAAAGGGGCCTGTGAGCAAAAGTTAATTGCCATTTCATTCCCTTAATTGAATGTGAAACGGATGACTGACCTGAAATGTTAAAGAGCATCTATAAATAAACTAGATAAACTCTTGGGAAGTTTTATTTGCTATCAAAATTGAAATAATTATAGCTCTTTTCCAGTTGGCTGGTATACTCACAGAAATGACCAATATTTTCCTATCTTGCCATCCGAAAAAGATGCGTTAGAAATTCTGAATAGTTTTTATAGATATTTGTAAATTACTTACTACATGTATTACAGGAAAGGTAAATAGTTTGGTGAAACTGTTCCTTACTACTTTTTCAATCATATTGAGTTCTATATCACTTATAGGTATACTTGTTAAAATGTACATAGCTTTATTTTATAACTAAAAATTGAGAGTGCTAACATATATGTACAAAAGATATCAATTTTAGACATATTGTTATACAGTTCCTAAAATAAGTAATGGCTTGACTGTTTTGGAGCTTGTTTAATATGCTATATTCAACAATAACATTTTTAGTTTGTATATTGAAACCAGATTTTCATGAAGAGAATGATGTGCCAAGTTGGGTTTTCACCTTGGTCACAGTAGCTCAGACAGTTATTTAAAAAACTGAAAGATAGCTTGTCTTTGTCAAATAAAATAAAGATAAGCAAAATTGTGGAACAACAAAATAAATGTGAACCTTATACAGTGAGGTTATTTGAGTTACAGGCCTCCTGAATTTAGCTGCTTACTGGAGAAGTAAAGCTAATGCAACTAGTATTTTTATTTAGGTATTTATATTTTTACTGAATTTATAAAATGATACTTATTTAAAACTGAAAATAAGCACTAACCTGTGTTATAAGAGATGTGAAAATTGTCAGCATCTGCAGAAATTCCTGTATTTAATTGAATTTTTCTTCCATAAAAACACAGCAGTTTGGAAGACTTTTCACTACCGCCACAGGTGGCCAAGGTCGTTAAGGTGCAGACTCGTGAGCGGGAAGTCTGGGGTTCGAATCCCGTCAGGACTGTCCTCCCTGACTGAGGTTTTTTCCAAGTTTTCCTCAGTCCTCATAAATGGCAAATGCCAGGGAGGTACCCTAAATTTAGGCCTGGAACGTTTCTTTCCTAAAATAAAATAATATCCTTTCTCATTTGATCATTTCATATCATATAACATCAGTGTCCACCGCCTGTGGTGCCTCAGCATTAAAAACAGGCATTAAACACTAGTTCAAAAAAAAAAAAATGACTTTTCACATCATTGAGTGATCCTATCTCTTGTAACTTTTAAACAAACAGTTTCTCTACATGATTTTCTTGTGAATTATCTTATCACTTCTCTGTAGAATCCATTTTCACACATATATATATATATATATCATACATTAAAAACTCATTCTCAAGACTATATATTGTGGCCTCATTAATAAAGTAACGATTATCACACATGTTACACAATGAAAGTAACTGAGTAAATCATGAATCCACAACCACCTGCTGACAAATCCTCCCTCAAACTATCTACAAGTTTCTACTTACACATACATTATATGACCTTGATAACTGCCTTCTTCCAGCATGTAGCCATGCTCTGTTGGTCTATAGCTCAAATAACCTCACTGTACTTTGTCCAGATGCCATCTGTTTCTTTCACAGCCCTCATCAGCTGCTCCCAAACCTCTTGCATGCACGACCCCTTTTTCAAGAATGAAATTATAGACAACCCCCCATTCACTTTACTGCTTAATAATAATAATTCATTTGCAAGTTCATGCACATGCTTTAACAATGTGACATCTATTCAATCACAAATAGCCATTGTTGTGTTGCTGTATAACTGTCAAAATAATCTTAACGCAACAATTATTTAAACATTCCTAATAAAAATGGACATTAAAATGAATACGTTCTTAAATAAAAGCACTTTCCCCATATCTGAGCAACCCCCAGATAGAATCCAGTGCTCCCCCACGTCCCAACTCACAGTTTGGAACCATTGTTCTAGGATATTGAATTTACAGGCTTACTGATTCAGTTTCATAATAAACTTGAGAATATATTAATTAAAATGTAAATTGGAACTTGCACAGGGAAGCTAATCATATTAATTGATATCATTGTATGATTCAGTTGAACTACACACTCTTAAAGCTTCACTTATTTTTCATATGTATGGAACCGGTTTCGAGAACATTTAGTTCCCATCTTCAGCCAGGCTAAATGAACTTCACCAAGTGCCTATCATTGAGCTATATGTATATTTGTGATGTGTGACATTTGGGAATATATTCTCCAGGCAAATTCATTTAGCCTGGCTGAAGATGGGAACTAAATGTTCTCAAAACCGGTTCCATACATTTGTGAAAAGTAAGTGGAGCTTTAAGAGTGTGTAGTTCAACTGAATCATACAATGATATCAATTAATTTAGAATATATTCCCAATTTTCATCACAGATATTCATATAGCTCAATGATAGGCACTTGGTTACATACTCCAAGGTTCAAATTTGGAACCCATTGAGCAAGAAATTTTATTCAAGGTTATATTTCACTTATCACCATTCAGTTTTATACTGCATGGTTTAATAAATGTTCATACATTATTTGCATTATCTAAATTAATTTTCCATGCATCTCTGCATGTATTGGAACAATTATAACATCATCAAAACAGAATAGATTTCAACACTACAATTAGCATTTTCTTGTATAGCTTTGCTCTAGACCACAAAGTATGTTCATTGTCTTGTATCTGTACTTAAAATAGAGCCATTACTTTTTTCTGAAACTGCACATGCTAATTAATATGAAACTGTAAGATAATTTTAATTTTTCATAATTGTTTATATAATACCAAGCATAGAGTTAAACAAAAATGTCAAAATCATCAAAAATGTAGATATAAAATTGTGCATTGACTCTCTTAATGTCATTGTGAAAAATGATTTTTATAAGTAAATAACATGTGGAATACTGAAATTGACACTCACAGCTGCATTTCAATAACACCAGATATGTACGTGAACAAATTGTACTTATGAAGTAGTAGACAATGGAGTGGTAATATAGCCTACACTAATGTATTCAAATGTTCACACTAAGTTAGTTTGAACATATGTTTACGGAATTTGGGAATCCACACAGTGAAACTTTTGTTAATCTTATTTTGATTTAAAGTAAAACACTAAAAATCATGTCGTCACATTAAAACTCTCTTTAAGTTTCACAAACACACTTATAAAAGTAATTTTGGTATATGTTTCGTGAGGAATGTACCTCACGAAACATATACCAAAATTACTTTTATAAGTGTGTTTGTGAAACTTAAAGAGAGTTTTAATGTGACGACATGATTTTTAGTGTTTTACTTTAAATCAAAATAAGATTAGTTTGAACATGTTAATATATTAGTGTAGGAAACAGCAGATAATGTTTTGGTACTTAATAATAATTAGTAAGTGCTCCAAACTAATAGTGTTCTACTTTTTTAAAACTCTTTCTTGGATTTTATTGGTTTATCTATGAATTGTGCCATTATTGCTTGTATTAATTTATGCATTTATTAAAACTATAAAGGGAAAAAAAATGAAACAATAAATTTTCTGAGATATTCTTTGCAGATCATTTGAACAGTTATGTGGCTGTGTTGGTGAGACAAGTGGGTTACTACAGGTCTGTAAAAAGAGGCTATCATGGTAGCTGGAGCAATGCTGGTTACCATATTGTCAGTAGAATTTCATGCTCACGAATGTTGGTCACCAGCAGTGAGCAACAAAAAACCGAGCCAGTGGCAAAGAATAATGTGCAGCAGCTTAGTAAAAAGGAAAATATACTCCATGAAAACGAAAGAGTTCAGGAAACAAGAGTTGAGAAAAAATCTCTTGAAATTTCAGATAAAAGGTCTACCTCTGAAATGTTGAAAGATGTAGTCAACAAGGGTGAGTAATCCTTCCTCAGTGCAGTGTGCAGTCATTTTGTATTAAGAGTACTCATTGAATGCCAGATTAGAACAGCAGCTCATATTGGGTTGCATCCTATAATCCAGTAATGGCACTGTTATGCATTGTTATTAATATTTCAAGAATTTGTTAATTAGCCATAGTCATTATTTAAAGTTTTCTTTTACCATTCAGCATGGTAAGTAGCATAGGCAATTATTGCTGTGCGTGATGGAAATGGCTATTTTCATTAGTGTACTCTCATTGTCTTGTTGCTCATATTTAATGTATCAATTATGCAAGAGACTTATTCTAAAATTGTAGTTTTTTTTTTTTGTATTTATTTATTTATTATCCTCTCTCAGCAAGTAAAACCTATAGTGAAAGATCTCTGGGAGAGACTTTAGGCTTTAGAGCCCTTGTCATAAATTTACAACACATTAAATACCCCATTAATGAATAAAAAGGTACGTGGACAAAATTATCAGCCATTTTACATCCAAGTAATACCTATTAGGACTAGTACAAAAATAATGCTTCTATTTCTTTCCCTCAAGAATTGTAATAGCTAATTTTAGGCATTTACTTGAAATATTTGTCCATCTTTCTTGAGCATTGTCATTTCTACATAGTCACCATCCATTTCTGTGCAATTGCGTCTCCTGTGAATGATATTCTGCATCTCTACTTCCTAAAAATCCTTGATATGGTTCCAGATATCAGCACAGACACAGTTTCTGAAAGGTCATTGCCAGCAAAATGATGACCAGGCAATGCATCCTTCAAGGGGCCATTGAATGATAATATTGGACTATAAGCAGGATAAAGAAGATCAGTCCATTCCTGTCTTACATATGTTTCTGTTGTTGTTTTCTGTCACTGGCTGGCCACTTTAAAATTTGTCAACAGTGTTTGTTTGTTGGCCTGGAAGTGTTTCACTTATCTCCTGACTATTGTTATCAACAAAATTGTCACAGTAACACATTTCTGAGTCAAGTTTGGATCTCAATTGAACTATACTATCCACAACTCTTTTTTTACATGTATCTGATAGGTTTGCCATTTTTAAATGCAGCATTCTTGTGTCGTGTCACATTGTCACTGGTTACAGTAAGACTACAGACATCTTGTAATATTCTAGTACGTATACCAGCATGATGGAGTACCAAGTTTAAAAGGAAAAATAATAGGAGTCATTACATTTGTACCACTGTAATACTTTAGCATCACACTATATAATACTTGAGGTGATCAGCTGACCACCTTACTTCTTACATTTGCAGGTGCTAATATAAGTAAATTTGAATATTCATTTGGTCCATAAGGATCAAGAGAAAGCATTATACCCAATCCTTATAACTTAATAATAATACTTTTATTTTAATCTGTGTTATTATTGTTTCTGCTGTAACTTGCAACAAGCAAAATTTCATGAACTATTTCATTTCAGCATTATTGATTTCTAGCAAGGCTTTTAAAATAGATCTCACAATATGTTTAAAAATGTTCCTCCCAGTATAATCTGAAGTGAAAGCCAAAGTAAGCAAAAGAAAATTATTCAATATTTAAACAGGCTGTTTGACCCTCAAGACGGCTAGAGTATTAGCAAGTATAATATTTGTCACTATCATATCTATAAATCAACTGGAATAGAGGAATAGTTAAAAAGCAGTTATTTCTAAAAAATTTGTTTTCAGTATAGCACAGATTTTAAAAGCTGTAGTGATAGTAATAGCAGTAGCAGAGTCATTCCATGTAGATTTTCATTAACAAATTTGAATATATTTATTTAAGCTATTTTTTATGATTCAATTTTTTAAAAGTTAGATATTATGAATTTGATATATTAAAAATCTTTTAAAAATGCCTGCCAAGTGCTTTGGAGTGCTCTCAATAACTCTAGGAAAAATCAGAATGAAATCTCTAAATATCTGAATGGAAATTAAATTCTTTACAAAACAATACACAGTGGACAGTGCAGCAATGGTAAATGGGAACTATTGATCTCTATTGCTTGCAGCTTGAAAATCCCAGAATGTTGCGGCAGTATGGTACAAGTCACTAAGTGGAAGAATAAGATCATTAACTTACACTTTTATTCACATAATATTTTCAAAAGATTTTTACATTTTCTATTTTGAACAACTGTTTCCACACACATGTCATTTTAAAATTTCACTCGCCATCTTTTTTCTTGATAGAAAATTATTATAAAAAACTTCAATTTTGGCAATAGAATGAATGAAAGTGATGTGCCAGTTATTGGCTTTAGATCCTGATTTTGGATCTGCAAATTTTCTGTGAGGTGTTGTGCTTATTCAAGGGACAAAATAAAAATGAGATATAATATTTTTTGTGTCTAATCAGTTTTTTGGTGATGTAGGTTCTTTTGGGTTGTAGACTGGTTCTAATAAAAAGTCATAAGTTCCTTCAATGCCATCATATAAACCTTTATCATGTGATGATGTAAAGAAGTGCCATTCAGCACTAATTTTATAAATATTTTCATGAAAAAAATCTTATATTTATTTGCATATATAATAAAAATGAATATTTAAGTTACTCTGGAACAATGTGGCTAAAATAATAAGTACTTGAGAAACAGAAATAGATAAAACATATAAATAAAAATGCAAATATTGCAATATTTCAAAATGCTTGCTTTCTTTTTCAAAGACAGAAGACAAGTAAATGAAGATAGAAAAGTAAATATTGAACCTCAAATATAAAATTTTTTTATTTATTTAATGCCACATACAATTTAGCACTTATGCCATTATGCATGGGTTCTCCAGTATTTTTCAACAATACAATTAAAACTACTTAATACTGAGCACACATTCAAATGCTCGGCTGTCATAGGTTGACAAGAATCACAAAGGGTATAATTTAGAGAATCGGCAATGCCCAAACGAAAGAGGTGGGACCCCAGACAGTAATGTTTCGTCAACAATCGAAAGCAAGTGACAGCAATTTTTCTTGGGCCATCAGGTACACAAGTGGTGATCAAATTAAGAATTACCCAATTTTTGTCTTTAGATGCCACTACAGCTTCTGTACCCATTGGAGAAAGATCCTTCAGCAACAGTCTGCATTTCAGAATTTGTTGCAAATCATAATGATAATTTTGTTATAAGCCCTGGAGGACTTTGAATCTAAGAGAACCATTGCTGTATTAAAACCAGATTTCCTTAATGATAATTGTAGTTCACTTTCTGAGATGCGATCTAAAAGAAATGAGCTCTAAATGGGAAAAGTGCCAAAATTAAAGGAAAATATTAATTGAAAAGCCAAACATAAATGAAATGGCACTATAAGCATTTGAAAGCAATATGCTGCTTTAGGGAACATCATACTGTATATGTGGTTGTGTGTGTGTGTGTGTGTGTGCGTGCGTGTGCGTGCGTGCATGTGTTGGTGTGTGATAGCACAATATTATATATAATATATTTCTGCTTCTCTAGTTCTTGTTATTTTAGTTACATTGTTTCAAGAGTTTATTTTTCATTTTTAATATATATTAATGAGACTTGGGTGGACAGTAATTTAATAATTTGGAAATGCTGGCAAAATGAAAGTAACCATTGACTAAACCAAATTTGGGTAACAGTCGCATTGTCATCCATACAGGATCCAAATTGTTTGTGAAAATTTCATTATTAATTTTTCAAGCAGGCAAAAGCTCAGGACATTATAATGGTCAAATGAGTTTCAGAGACTTTGAGCTTTGGATTAACAATCAGCTCTTTCCAACCTCCCAGAAGAGATTGTTGTGGTTATGGATAATGCTCTGCAATATTTAGGAAACAAACTCTTTTTAAAATATGCTGTAAAAGAAGAGATAAAACTATGACTGCAAAAATAGCATTCCTCATTTGTCAAGAGATATGAGAAAATCTAAACTGTACATATTGATAGAGATCCATAAATGGCAAGAAAATTAATGAAATATTGCATTTACATGGCCATGAAGCATTAAGTTTGTCCACATACATGTGTGAACTGAACCTAATTGAGCTTGCATGGTCCAAAGTAAAACTCTTGCTAACAGAGAAAAAATGTTAGTGGAGAAATTAATATGCAAGCTGTATTGAAACATACACTTACGCCTTTTTCTTCATTTGCTCCTGAACTGTTATATATTGGGAGGAGGGGTCAACCTCCCAATGTAATATTTGTAAATACATATGCCAGCAATATTAATCATAACACAAAGTTCGTAAATGTTCATCCCACTGTATTAAAAATTAAATCTCTATTAATGGTATGCATTAATAAACAGACAAATGAATATAAAGTTGTTTAATATAAAATAACTTTATATGTAGTGACCTAAATTAAGTCTATGAATTTGTTCAATTATATTTTATTAATTCTTTATTAAGTTAGGAAATGTTAAGATATTACTTCCTGTAATAACTGTAACTTCCTCAATGTTTTCTAAATGCATCATAGCACAAGCACAGGTTCTGTTTATGATACTAATACTACTTGTGAACAATGCACTCCTCTGACACATTGTGTTATCAGCATATTCCTCTGACTAGCCATCTCTCTAGCTCCCAAAGGTAATGTTACTTCTTTCTACATGTATTCAGTTTTTTTAATAAACAGGTATACTAAATAAAAATAAAATGCGTTACAATAATTTTTAACACATTTATGGAAGAATATGGAGGAAATAAAAAACAATCCAAAAAATACAATGATTCTAATGAAACTATTAAAGAGTTAAGGATAATGCAATAAATTTTTCCATCGCTATATTTAACCTTTCAAGTGATTTCATATTGCATTGTACACATAACTTGCATAATTTCAAATAGGCATAACTGAACAAATAATCCTAAATGCACGCATATTTTCTTATTTGATGTCTGTAATTCATTAAAAAAAATGCAACTTTCTATGAAAATGGCATGTTTTGTAGGTGTGTGATTTTAAATGGAATGAGCAGGAGTATTATGCTGGTGGGAGGTGTGATGTGCTCCATTTCAAGTTTCTGCCATAATTTCTAAGTATACAAGCATAAAGAGCAAAACTCAACCAGAGCAGAAGGAACATATTCTTAGGTCTTTCTGAACAAAGTGAACTGTTTTGCACATTATAATTTTCAAGTTATAATGCAAAACATCTTTCATGTTTAACCCTATTTATTCTCCTCTCTCTTTACTACTGATTTCAACAGCTTCTTGTATCATTAAATAGAATTTAAAAATATTTTCTGCTGATTAAGGTACAAAATGTTCAGGATAGAACCTTTTCTGATAATCCAAATAATATACAGTGTTAACAAGTCATTCAGTATCTGAACATTTTAACTGACATCTTTATCCTCTTATTCAGTGTATAGTAGTGACTCATTTTTAACAAAAATAACTGTTGAAAATAAAAATGTAAGCAGCCACATTTTTGAGGTAAGATAGTCACAAGTTACATATTAAAAAGTAAAAATACAATGTTAACTGATGCTAAGCTGCCATCTGATGAGTCATGGGGAAGAAATATTTTTTAAATTATACACACACATCTGAATTGCAGGTACTAAGTTCACCGTTTATATATTCTTTGCCTCAAAATAAACACTTATATCCTTGGTTTCATGAAGCTAAGTAGGACAATAACCAACAATGTTGGTTAGCATCTGTTTAACAATTATGCTTTTTTTTCAGTGATTCCAAGTAAAAAGAGACAGCGAGTAGATCTTAGTGCATCTTCAATGGAGCGCAATTTCATCACTCCCGTTCGAGCCATGGCTGATTTCCTCTTAAAGCCGAGTGACTTAGAAGGTTTGCGGAAAACTAAACGCCGTTCACCTTATGAAAATGAACCGCCTATTACTGTTTATTGGAGAAAGGATGTAGAATCAAAGTGAGTTAGTTGTTAGAATAAGCTAAGTAATCAAGAAGAGTGTAAACAATGGACTCTATTCATTTCTATACAGAGTTAAAGACCCGATCATAAAAAATGGTATACCTACTTTATTCAACAAGTATTAATGCCCTTACACTTTTCATTCTTGATTTCCAATTGAAAATAATGGCTTTGTTTGATGAGTTCATTTCATAATGATCTCCATGAAGTTATAAGAGCATTTAATGAATCTGTTCGTTACAGTAGGAGATATGCTGAAAATGGTTGTTGAGTAAATTTAATTTATATAATATAACAAATTATTTATGCAGAGATCACTAGAAAGTGCATTTCATGAATCTGTTCATCACAGTAGGAGATATGCTGAAAATGGTTGTTGAGTAAATTTAATTTATATAATATAACAAGTTATTTATGCAGAGATCAATGGAATTTGGCATGTTTAGTATAGATACCCATAGTTAATTTATATAGTTTAATTACTTTTGGTTCATGATTCATAACCATGTTTTAGTAACAGTTTTAATGCATGATTGATGTGTGTTCATGACTTAAGTACGAAGGCTACGTTTATGAACAACACTGTGATGGTTATGTTTACATAAGATAACTTTAAGAATTGAGGTTTACTTTGGTACCATTTTGATAAAAATGTACTTTGATAAGCTATGATTGTAGGAATTATTAACATTTGGCAAAGAACAGGGAACTTTGGTTTACCATGACAATGCTCTTACATCTGATCATAGCTGCAAATTTCCCCTATTTGAATATGTTATACTCTTGATACCTTAAGTATAAAGTTTTATCCCTACAAGACAACTTAAAACCTTCATGACACTTATTCGCCCAGTTTTTATAGTTAAGCACACCATTAAGGTTAATTTATTTAAAATGGAATTTTTTTATAGGAAGCTAAAGATCCATGATTCAAGTTTAACCACAATTTTAATTTTTCTATCTATTTAATTCCAAGCATTAGTCAAACATACAGTTGTGTGTTGTGTGAAAAAATATTATTTCAAATAATAATATTAAGTTACCATTAAACAAGAGATTGGTGGCCTCTGTTACTTGTTTGTTTTTCATTGTTCCTAGTTGCTTCCAGCTTTGTAGATTGCAAAAGGTATTGCAAAAGCATATGTTACTGTATTACTTCTATGTCAAGAAAGGGATGAAAAGAAAAAATTGCTGGCCTTCAGCAATTTCAAAAGAAGAGCTACAACTGGTTTATATATAAAACCATCAAAATAAAAGGATATGTCTTAACTTCTTTGTGTTGTACCAGAACTTACTTAATTGCTATTATTTTTATGTATAATTTATGTATTTTATATACTAATTAGGAACCCTGTGTAGTTCAAGAATAGAAATTGGAAGTCACAAAGAAAAATATTGCAGGAGGTTCTAAAACAGATTATATGGTGCTTGTACAAAGGAGTACACAGATTGAAATACTAGTTGCAACAGTTTTTATTTTCATGAAAACATAGTTGTGGTATAACTTAAATGATTTTTTTTAGAGCAATTGAAGTCTGGGGATCTCGAGAAAATCTGCTGAAGGAACTTATAAAGAGAGAGACACAAAAGAAAAACTATCAACAAAGTGAGTATAATATTCCTAGCATACATAATAGTGCCATAAGTTACTATTTTCATTGTCCTCTGTAATACTTGAAGACATTTCTTATGGCCTTACATATTGTTGCACAAATCTTTTAAATCAGCATTAGGCTGTGTATTTTAACAGTAACTATTATGACATATTAGATATGTGCACAGACCGCCATATGTGGTAAAGGTCATTTAAGGCACAAACTCTTCTGGGTTTCAATTCCCGCCAGGATCATCCTCTCTGACTGAGGTTTTTTTCCTAGGGTTTTCTCAGTGCTCATAAATGGCAGGAAGATACCCTAAACTTATGCCTGGAATGTCTCCTTCCTTTAAAAAAAGTCCTATACAAAAATTTAAATAGTTTTTTTGTCATTTAGCAAATGACATTCAGGACCTGCATATGATTTTGATAATATAACAAAATTTAAGAGAAATTTCATGTATAAAAATAAATGAAATCTTGTTAAGTTCAAAGCTTCTTGGTTCAGGAAGCTTCTGCCTTTTTGCCAGACATACATTTTATAAATTATAGTTATCTGTGTCTAAAATTGAAAATTTTGTGAATAACTTTATGATATCATGCACATTAAGAAATCTTTTATTTTCATGTCTCCAGTTATTCCTGGAGATGTTCCTGGAGGTAAGTATGCAACACTAAAATTGTTAGAAGAACCAAATAAAATAATGAATGTTAAACAAAGCAGAATAATGATTATTTTATGCTGCTGAATATATTAATCTTTAATGAATAGAGATGATTATTTGCTTAATTAAACTCATCATCATTATTATATTGCAGAACTTCATGCACTAAAAAAACTCAAAATATGCATACATCTCTGCACTTAAAATTGCAAAAATATACCCTAAATAAAATATATGCAGTAAATATCACACAAGTTATTTACTTGTTCCAAATTAATATTTATTTTAATTAAATTATGCTTGAATTTCCTTGAGAACATATAGTGTGATAACCAAAGGAATGTAACTTAACTTAAAAAGAGCTATTTTCCAATTTTTTATCATATTTACTTAATTTGAGGCACTCTATTTTGAATCAGATCAACATATTTCCAGCTCTTCCCCTTGCTATTATAATTAATGAAGTTCTATTTTGAGTTCAGATGAACACATTTCCATTTACTTTTGTTATTAATGGCAAGGAGAGGAAGAAATTTTGTTTGGCCTTAAAACAGCATTTATGGTTTAACATTTGAATAATATAGTGCCACTAAAGATGCTAAATGGGATCAAATTTTCTTCTTTATTATATATTCCACAAAAGATTATTTTTCCATTTGTGGAAAAACACTTATCTTCTGACACCCACTTTTATACCAATTCTACTCTGCTTGGTTTATGTTTTGGCATGAAGTCTGCACTTTACTAAAGACTTCACAGTATTGATATTCTTTACTTCTTGGGGTTTTATCAGCAAACGTTTTCATTGTCACAGGTATTGTGTGCCAGCATTAACAATACTCAAATAGAAACAGAGGTATCATTATTTTTTATTATTAGATGTATTGTAGATTATTAAGTGCACATGGGGACTGTATTTCGATATCAATTAATGCAATTGTAATTGTTATTGCTCTTACAGGAACAGCTAACAACAAAAGGACAAAAATGGTGCTCATTAATATATAAATATATTTAAATTTCTTAATGAAATAAACTCCAAAATTAAATCCTTAGAATAAAACCTAGCTGAAAAAGGGAATTCACATAATACAAAATTGAATTTATGTATCACTATCAAGGACTCAAAAAATCTTATCCATGGAACAATTTTTAGAGTTATAAAAATGTCAATATATGCTCTTAAACTGCAACATAAAAAATATATGCTTTTATAGACAAAATCTGTTATAATATTAATTTATGTAAAATAAAATTGACTTTTTCTGAACGTAACAATCATTATAACCAAAAAGTATAAACATTTATTGATAACCCCAATCAATAAAAACATGAAGTACTGCAGTCTGATCATGATGATGCTTATTATTGTAATATTTTATTTTCAATAATAGACATTGACTAACAGGAAGTCACCAATGGTATTTTTTATTCAGAGTTAAGGAAAATAACTGAATTAATCAGCTTATGTGTTGTTATTAATGAAAAATAGTAAGAGGTATCTTGACATTTTTAGTGTATAACTTGTTTTATACTGCTTTCAAAAAAAAATTTTTTTTTTCAAATTTGTTTGTTTGTGTGTGCATACATGTTTTTTTTTTCTTTTTCTTTTCTCTCTTCCTGCTTTGTTTATATTAATTTCAGAAATTAAGTTTTGTTGCAACTTAGACAAATTTTTGTACCAGTCCTGAGATTTGGTTCAAGTATTCTGAGTGAAAATGCTTTAATTTGAGGGAAAAATAATAAAGAAAATTACTAATTGTTGAATGCAGAATCAAATTTACAACTCTTAGGTTTAAAATAATGCATGTTATTAATGATTTGTAATGGTATATTGTTACATTTGTTTGGATCACTAGCATGCATACTAAGGCTATTATGTAGTGCATTCCCATGTATTATTGCTTATTCATTGCCTTTTTTTTTTAATTTTTTAAAATTTTTGTAATAAATAGGTTATCTTCTTTTTACAATCTTGTGTAGGTCCATTAATATTTTCAGGACCAAAGCTCACCAAAGATGGACATTTAACATTATTGGGTTTCAGGATGAAACTAATGAATCCTCGATGTGTACTGGATCATATGTTGTAAAATAAAAGATTTAGGAAAGTCATAAAGTTTGGTGATATTTAAGGGCATTTACAATCTGTAAATACACCTTTCGCTTTAAGTGCTTTTAAAAATTCTAGTATAATTTAATATAATCACATTTATCAAGTGTAACCATAGTGTTTAGATGCAACTTTATCATTTTCATTCCATACAACTCAAGCTTTAAAGAGAAAGTGTGCAATATGCACCACAAAATATGTCAAAGCATAATATGATAAGACCATAGAACTTGGCAATATACCTAAATGCAACTGTACTTGCTGGTAGGAAAGCATCTTTCGTTAGTCCTTGAGTTCATTAGTTCAGCGAAATATAAAATGGGGCTTTGGAAATGATAAGACTTTTCTATGAGTATTTCTTTTTAAATGTAGAATGTAACAATCTGGTAGATTGCCCATAGATTATTATTTTTAAGAGTAAGTGATATTACAGTAAGGCATGAGAAACTGAATTTATATACACAAAGCATACATCTATTCTTAAACATTTTTCTTCCATAAACGTATAGGAACAGAATCAAATACAAAACTTTGTACACAGTTTCATGCATGTGTAAAGCATAAGGAGAAATCATGTAATGTAAAACTCTTTGCCTTGAAAAACATTAAGTCTTTTAGGAAACTTTGTGTAAAATGTTAGCAAAATCAGCTTTCAACTTGGGACTTCACATCAGTTTTGAAGTTGTGCAGTGCTCCATTTTTGTGTTCATGCAGCCTGCAGTTTCTAAACATATTAGATCTACTGTGAAGGAAAATAAAAAATTATCTCACTTTCGCCATACACATCTATGTCACACTGCTTTCTACACATACTTGCGAATTGGTACTGTCGTCATGTGTTCGAAGTGTTACCTTGTGCCCTTCAATCGCCACCACTGATCAAAAGATTGAACAGCTCATGAGATGGTACTGGCAAACTGGCATGTAGCTATCAACTGCCATTCTGCTTGGACTGAAATTAAACTGTTTGAGAGTGTATGAAGGATTATGTGATTCGAAATGTCCTGAAAAAGTGTTCACTTATAGAATATTAATGACAAATGGTTCTATCATTTCTCAACAAACTGTGAGTTTTTTTTTTTTGGGGGGGGTCAGTCTAAGGAGTGCTATTATTTGTAACTAATAATAAAAAACTTATGTAATTTGATGTACTTAAGCTAAAATATATTTGATTTCAGTTTTACTCCTTACATGATGAGTTTCATCATTTGGTCTTATCATCTTGCAATGTGCCTTACATATCTTTTTAAGTGACTTTTTTGTACATTTTTAGCTAGTGCTTCCTATAATAGAAGTGGTAATTTGGTAAAGCATGGACTTGAGTACAGGCTGCAAGGTCTGCACAGTTCATGTAGCCCTGTCTTCACACACAGGAAACTCATAATTTACTCACTCAGCACAAAGAGAGTTATTCCCATTTGTAAAAATCTGAAAATTTAACACTGGCAATATTTCCAATCAAAGGTAATCATGATTGCTTGCCTTTGAACTTGTAATATAATACTCCCTTTCTTACTGCAAGATAAAATTAAATAAATGCAGTAATGAATGGACATTATTTATGCAGTATTTTCAATTTCCAAACATTTTTAGCAGTTAAAAATGAACTTTCTGCATTGATATGCATTCAGATAAATAGCATTGATCCTGCACCTTTGTTTTGGAACATAATATAGCAAAACCTCATTAAGACATGTCCATTTGTTACATTATCCTGCATTATGTGCTATTTTCTCCTGGTCCTTTGATGTCCCTATGTAAAATTAATGACAATTCTCTGCTTAATATTGCCTTCTTCTTGTTTAATATGTTGTCTTCGGAAAATTCTTAAAATATCAAATTTGAAAGATTATTGAGAAAGTCTGTAGTGGAATTCCCAATTGTTACTGCCTGCGTGATGGACTCTTAAGGTTGGCAAATACAAGATAATGGATTTTGGCTCTTTACATCTGAAGTGCTGTATATATAGTCTGATCATCTGATTGTCAGAAGTTTCACATTCCATTCTCATTGGCTGGTCAGTGAAGACATGCATTGTGTTTGATTGTGAAATGTCTTGTTAGTGCAAGCATGAATAAAATAGTGAAATGGAAAGCTTTGTCAGTATCAAAGAAATTAAAAATTCTGTATAAACGCAAGGAAAACACCAATGTGAATAAAAACACAATTATATTTCATCTTACATTACATTGTTTTGATAAATGTGTACATCGAATCAGCTCGTGGTGTTAAAATATGTGTGTAGAATCCTAAGTTAAGCCACTGTTAATATGTGGTACCATATAATTCCCCATTATTATATGGTCCCTTAAAGAGTATCTTACCAAGATTTTACTATATGTAGCATCAACACATCTGGAAAGGACTTGTAATAGCTTGTTCTAGATTATGGTGTGATCACATCTTTGTTATTTTATTATTCCCTAGTAGACATATTCTCAGTGAAGAAGAGGCTTAGAGAGTATCGGCGGGGACTGGGAAAGCAGAATGAGGAGTCTGGACTTTTTGGAAGCTCAGGGAAGGTTGTTTTAACTGCTGTTGCCATGTAAGTAGCATTATATTCTTATGAGCATCATAGGAAGGTTATACACTTTTTTGTAAGCATTTAATATACCATAGTCTTCAAGATGATGAATAGAATGATTAATAATGACACACATGAGCTGATAGTATTTTGATATTTGCCTTTGTAGGATGAGGGAAAATTAGGCCAAAATAACTACCTACACCAGAAATTGAATGTGTGCCTGTCAATTGACAAACAAACACTTTATTCATAAGCCTGAGATCCAAAATATTCAAAATTTAATTTATAGAAATGAGTTTTATTTTAAAAGGAATAGAAAAGAGGATTATCATACAAAAATTTAATGAAGTGCACAGTTTTGAATGGATTTGCTTAGTTTTTATTTTTTTTCTTTAAATTGTATAAACTATATTAAACAACCACTGAATGTACCAATTGTTCATGATGGACATTTTCATGAGAAAGAATTGCTATACTGATAAGAGACATTTAAAATATAACATTAAAAAAAACAAATAAAAAACTAATACTATGACACGTGATGCACACAGCTACCAGTTTCCATACTCTCAAAATAGAAAAGCATTAGTTTGTCATACTTAGGGTTGCAATTGCAATAATATTGTATGCAAAATTGGACTTCAAGAGTGCATTTAGTGAACACATTCTATGTGATTGTTTGCAGTAATGGCTGTAACTTCCTGTTCAAGCTCTGCGCATGGCTATACACCGGATCACACAGCATGTTCTCAGAAAGTATCCATTCCCTTGCAGACACCATCAACCAGTTGATATTGGCCTTCGGTATACACAAATCTGTGCAGGTAGGTTTTGCTGTTAGTAGAAGTGCTTGCCTCTTGGTGCATTCCAGTCAAATGTCAAATATTAGAATAAGAGAAGAAGGTACAATGATATTCCAATGAAAGTGGTGAGAATATTTGGAAAATACCCTTGCGGGCATCCTTTCGTCAATTCCTTTGAAAGACTTTGGTTGCAGTCATTTATGTGTGCTCTTCTGTTCTATCTGTCAGCTTTTGGCTTGGACCACAATGCAATTAAAGCAAAAAATCTTGTGTATATTTTAATGTGACGCTAAGGAAGGAAAAAGTGCAACAAAAGGGAGCACATCAAACATCAATAGCTGAGAGACTAATTAACCACTTATGGATGTATTTTTTCTCAATGTACTACTGCTAATATTTTTCATATTCTGCAGTCAACAACTTTATTATTGAATGAAATCAGGGAAAAATATAGTCAGGATAACTAGGCAAAACGTAGCAGATATCTGTAATGCCAGAAATCCAGATAGTGCAAGAAGCAACTTCACTTCCATAATAAAGAAAATATAATGAAAATATCTTCTGAGACTATAATCTAGCTCTCTTGGTCCAGAGGCAAGATGCTAACTAGCAGACTACCTGCACCAAAATGTGTTTGCTTTCAATTCAGTAGTTTTCAGTCAATTTTTTGTTTGTTTGTTTGTTTTGTTTAAGCTGAGAGCCAGAAAGGCTCATTTTTTTAGAACTGAATTCCAATGCCTGACGGGCAAGTGAGTTGGCATTAGAGCTTACTCATTTTTTTAGGTCTTCATGACATGGTAGGAGAATGATGGTGATGAAGCAGTTTTCAGAATCTATTGTACTCAAAGAAACTTACCAGTATATACCTTTGTTTCTCACGTATGGCCATTGGGATCAGATTGTCTTGATGGAAAAAAAGTATGACACTACCATATAAATACTGTAGCAACACTGTATACTTCATGTAATATAAATAAACAACAATCATTGCATGTATTTCTAATTACATTGTGTTATATTTGTGTGCAGTGGCACCAGAAGTTGAGAAATACTGACAGGGTAAAAAATGTAGGCATGCACTCCAATCATAAATTTGGACCACTAAAGTTGCTACTCAGAAATTATTGTTTATAGCCTAAAGCTTTTGCGAAATTTTGTTAAACCCTGTAAATTTATCTTATTTAATTTGACACCAGAAGTTATTTTAGATGAGAATGTTTATCAATCTATCATGCATTCCATATAACCACTAAATAGTTCTTTTTTTTTTCCTCTTCGGTTTGTAGGACTTACATGCCTATGTCTAAATCAGTTGCGTGTCAGGGAGCTATTTACTCTGGACACATATATAGTACACATGCAAACTGAGAGGCTTCTTGAATGGATGACCTACCCTATGTCAGGGCTGCCTCGATAACTACACAAATGCAGAAGATGCAAACATATCCATATAGATGGAATGAAGATGAATGATGAAATGAAAGGTAAATTTGTGGTAAAGAAATACTCACAGGGCATTTGCCCTTTCTTAAAGTGAACTGAGAAAAACCATGAATTAATAGGCCACAAGATTTGAACTTAGGGTCTCCAAATACAAGTCCCAAGCATTACCATTTGGGCCAACATGCTCATTCTAGAACTACAGAAAAATATTTAAAAGGAAATAAAATGTAAAATTCTCTAGTGCAATACTAAATTCTAATTTTATAACGCAATCTTTTAAATTTTTAAATTTAACACAAAACATTATGTTAGGTGGTTTTTGTTTTTATTTCCCTTAAAAACTTTTCTAAGTATTGTTTCCTTCTGTTATTTACAGTGCAAAATTTTCAACACATTTCATCAGAAATTTCATTATTTCATTGAGCAGATATTTATAGCATTGAAGAACTTGCAAGCAGTTAAATCTCTTGTTTTGTCATAGTACTAGGAAGATAAGTTTTGAGTTTTCAAAGAGCAGAAAATGAATGCTTGGCTGTCAACCGATTCTTAGTACAGTCAGGTAAAGTTTTAATTAACATTACATACTAGTTAATATACTCTGATAACATATTAGTTTTGCCAATGTTCTGCTCTTCAGATGAAAATATATTGATCATAAGTCGACATGATTTTATTGCTGACAAACATGTTGGTTATTAAAAAGTTTGATATGCTGATTACGAATATGTAATTAGATTTTGTTCATCCTGTCAGGTTTCTGAGCACTTAAACAAACTTATATTCTATTAGTAACCATATATACCTACAATGCCTCTTTGGTTTCCATCCATTGCACCAAGTCTCTTCGCAAGACATATCTGACTAAACAAATTTGTTGATGTCTTGAAAGGTGACTGGCAATGAAAACAAGACATTCAGTCTATAATGTGTTCAGTTAGGGTGCAGAGGTTTTGATAGTAGTGTGGGCTGTTCTGTGTGAAATTATGAAGAAACAAAGGCATAGTTATAAAAACTCTCAGAATAAATGCTATAGGTTTACTCTGAAATCTCAAGAGGTGATCAATTTCTAAATCTGCAAGACTTGTAGCGGAATGTAGGGATGATGTCTGTTGTCATAGACTTCGCTCCTAACTACCACCACAATATAATCTCGGCTAGTTCAGGGTTTGGTAATATAGCTGGATTTTTCAGATTGACTCTTCTGAGGTGGAAGGAGTATGACTTTAATTATAACAAAATCACAATGGATAGAAATATATGGAGTTTATTAATGTTTTGTTATTACCACTCAATAGTACATTTTTCTGTTTATGATATGCTCTGAGAATAATATTAGATGCAGACTGAATATGAGACAATCGTGTTATAATTTATATTTCTCTCCCAAAAACTGTGCTTTTTGTCCTGTTGTAACTCGTATGCTATTTTCCTATGTGGATATTAATTCAAACTCTTAACTCCTATCATTCACCACAAATAATAATTTTGTAATTTCTTCCATGAAATATTAATCGCCACTTATCTTTACAATATGTTAAATTGCAGCTCAACTTTACGGAGTATGAATCACAATTTTACTAAAGGAATTTAAAACACTATTTCTCTTTATGGAATCCAACCCATAACTAACATTCTGAGATGTAAACTGTCACTTATTACAATAAGATTGCCATTGGTTGATTCACTTAGTATTACAATTTTTTTTATCTGTAGTTTAATTTTTTCATATTTTAGGCTATGTATGTGTTCCTTTGAACCATTGCATTATATATTATTCGGTATTGTCATAAAGGCCAACAAACAAACATTGACATATATTGTAATAACTCTTATCTGATGCATGAAATATATAAAAATGGGCTTACTAGATTTATACGATTAAAAATATGTTACCAATGAATATTTATTTGAATTGAAAATTAAAGCTATTATCTAACATTAAAACATGTGCAATTGAACTAATTAAATTTATATGGTTAAAAACTTATTATCAATGAATGTTTGGAGCTTTAAATGGAATATTATGGCCTTTATCTTACATAATAACATATGTAAATGAACTTCTTAAATTAACATAACTAAATAGCTTATACCATTAAATGTTGGTGGCTTTGAATTGAGCATTATGTCCTTAACCTAATATAGAAACATATGCAAATGAACTTATTAAATTAATGTAATTAAAAACATATCAATGAATGTTTCGACTTTCAAATCAAATATTATAGCCTTTATCTTACATAATAATGTATGTAAATGAACTTCTTAAATTAAAATAGCTAAAGAGCTATTACTATTAAATGTTTGTGCCTTTATATTGAGCATTATAGCCGTTACCTGTTATATAAATATGTGAAAATGAACTTATTAAAATAATATAATTAAACAATGAGTGTTTAAGGCCTTAAGTTGAATATTTTCAGTTTCAGACTGCCTATTCATTTTATTTAATTGTGGACTTGAAGATTAGGATCATGCAAAGGTTTGTAAAAGATGTAATACAAGACTGATTCAGTAGTTAAAGGTCAAGAAAGAGCACTTACCTGTCAGTGTACCAATGATTTGGCATGAAGATGACTGTTATTTCTGCTTAACTAATGTAACTGGGTTTTCTTCAAAAAACAAGTGGTCTATTCAGTACCCTAATCTTCTTTCAGTTATAAGACCAATAGTTCATGGAGAAAATGTATGTTTCGAACCCATCTTCTACATGGTAAGAAGAATTAAAATTTGACAAAACCTCATCTGATAATATGCAGCCCTCTGCATCAAGGGATGAAATCTACATTCTTTATTAAGATGAAGAAAAGTCACATTTAATAATACAAGTGGAACTCATCGATCTGGCACTTGATTTGTACTTACCTTAACAACTGGCTGAGCTTCTAGAATCTTGACTTCAGGAATGAAGGTTGTTTAGTAAAATAATTAAGGTGTCATTTACAAACAGAGATAAGGGTTTACTACCATATTTCACAGTTACAGATTCTGGAATTCTGCATGCAGCGATGTGAATGGGCTGATGTTAAAATTATTTAAAACTGAAGAGTAGATGTAACTTCAACTTATGTATTCACTTTTTTACACTTTACTCCATTCACTTACACAAAAGTAAGATGCGTTTCGGGAGAATCTCTCCCATCTTCAGTTGCTTACTGAACTGCCGTTACTCGAAACTGCTAGAGTAGATGCTTCTAAAATTAGGCTAAAGACCATTTTGTTACACAGTTGTAATAAAATTCACTCTGTAGCAGCACAGTGTGTAGCGATGAAAACTTATGTTATAATCTTGAAGCCATTAAATATGAAAACCATTAATAATCTTTTCTGGTTTGAACTATTTAAACACAATTTTTTTGACTTCACTTACTGGAGATTTACTCATGTTTCATAGACCCTCATCCACATCCTCAACTATCTAACAACTGTTGAATGTACCCACCAACCCAACTTCAACATGTGATCCAACAGTCATGTAACAGCTGAGGATGTGGGTGAGGGTTCACAAAACATGTCCTGAGTAAATGAAGTAAGTGAAGCCAAAAGAAGTGTATTTAAATACATAGTTTGACTCAGAAGAGATTGTTAATGCATGTTTCACTGTGTTAGATTTCAAATTTAATTACTATTGAGATGAAAACCATTGTTTGCATATTTGCAGGAATCTTAAAGTTATTGGTCTTCTATGTCCTACACTAATGTAATCAGCTTGTTCACACGAATTTCATTTACTTACATAACACTAGAACCTGTTTCAGAAGCACTCATTTACATCATCAGCTATTAACCGACTGCTGCCACTCGAATTGGTGGCTGGATCCCAAGGTGTTTTTATGGATGTTTTGGCTGATTCTAGTAGGAACTTGCCAAGTTCATCCATGGGCAGAACATCAAAATTTATTAGGCTTTTCTTATTTTTTAAAATGAGAATCTTTTCCCAAATGGATAGCTCCATTGGGTTGTGAAGTTCTTTTAGCAGCTTCGCCTCTGGTTTAATTTCATGATTATTGGTCCAAAAGTGAGCTGCCACTGCTGCTTAATCAAACTGCTTAAAATAAATACTCTTAGAGGGTTCTTTTCTTCAGATTTCCAAATTTCTATTTGTTTTTCCTATGTATCTCTAATCACAATCTGCACATTTGATTTCATAAATTCCTGTTTCTGTTCTGTTGGTATGGTGTCTGTTACATTGCAACCTAAAATTATAAGAAACTAAGACAGACTGAACTTTGGAATCCATAGAAAAGAGACACACAGAAAATTATATAAAATAAAAGTAATAATCCCATGCCAAATAAGTAAACAGTGTTTTACAGCTTGGCACACAGAATAATTCATATTTCACTCATAGAAACCGAGTACAAAATGGAATATCAACAGATAATTAATACTGCAATTTTAATGGTTTCAACAAGGCATAGTAATAAAAATTATCAATAAATTTAAAAGATGAAAATCTTTAAGAGAAATTTCCACACTGAGGAACACCAAGAAAACTTATAAATTTATGTTTCACTTACCATCCAACTCACTACAACAAATTCAAGAGGATATTCAAAGAATTTGGCATAATGTTAGCCCCAAAGAATAAATATATCAAGAATTTATTAGGTTACAATGTAAAAGACACCACACCAACAAAACAGAAATCAGGAATTTATAAAATCAAATGTACACATTGTGATAAGAGATAAATTGGAAAAATGAAGAGAAATTTGGAAATTCGGAGAAAAAGAACATTTTAGGAATATTTATTTTAAGCAGGTTAATAAATCTACAGTGATATCTCACTTTTGGAATAATAATCATGAAATTAAACCAGAGGCAAAGCTGCTGAAAGAACTTCACAACCCAATGGATTTATCTAATTGGAAAAAGATTTACATTTTAAAATATAAGAAAAACCTAATGAATTTATTTTGATGTTCTATGCATGGATGAACTCAGCAAGTTCATACTAGAATCAGCAGAGATGCCATAAAGATACCTTGAGATCCAGCCACCAATTTGGGTAGCAGCAGTTGGTCAATAGCTGATGATGAGAACGAGTGCTTCCAAAACATGTCCTATGTTATGTAAGTAAATGAAGTTAATATGTGAACAAGTTGATTACTTAGTGTAGGACATTACCACCCCATTGTCTACAGCTTCGTAAGTACAAATTAATTAATTGTTGGTCTTCCACTTGGAATCCAATGTGAAATCACTAAATATCCTTGTTTTCTGTACCTTTGGACACCTGTGATACTCAACAACACTCAACACTATATATAGTCAAGGAATTGCCAAGAAGAGAAGATTTCTTTCCTAGAAAACACAACATAATATTTAAACATTTAGTTGATCCACAAAATTTTTTTAAGAACTGATCTTGTCCAGTAAGTCAGAATTTGCAGAAGGCAAATCCTATGTTTACCTTACCACTTTAAATTGGGCTTATGAAGAACTTTGTGAAAAGTATGGACAAAAAAATATTAAGGTTTAAAATATTTACAAAGAATGTTCCCTGATTTAAGTGATACAAAATTAACTCAGGTTAAAAAGTTATGGGCATCTCTCTCTCTCTCTCTCTCTCTCTCTCTCTCTCTCTCTCTCTCTCTCTCTCTCTCTCTCTCATTTTATTTTTAAGTAACTAAACTTGCAACATGGGAATCATTTAAAAGTATTATAAATGAATTCCTCGGCAACAAGATGGAAAAAAATAGAAATCACGAGTCAGAGTCTCCTTCAAATTTACAAGAATGTGGATGCAGGATATGTCTCAAAATTCACTTCCTGCATTCTCTTTTAGATTTTTTCCCTGAAATCTTGGGTGTAGTAAGTGATAAACAAGGGGAATGCTTTCATCAAGACATTTTTCAGATGAACAGTGTTATAAAGGAGATGAGATCCATCCATGATGATTGATTACTGCTGGTTCCTACAAAGAGAGGATACTAAAACACATAGAGATGGCACATTTTAAAGTGATTCCCATCTTCTACTATGTAAATGTAATAAACTTCAGCCATTTAAATAATATAACATGAAGGAATCTTTATTTCCAGTATTAACATCATTATAAGGTTTAAACATTTTGCATTAGATATTAAGAATGTGGAACTACTTAGTATCAAACTTTTCACAAGTGTAATAACTGAAAATCTGGAGGTACTGCTGAAAATTAGGTTACATTTCTGGATTCAGTATGGCAAACATATGGATAATAACATTGTTTCATTTTGGCACAATTTTAAAAGTTCAAATTTAATAAATTGTTAATTTCTTTCAACATGACAATATAGAACTATCATATTGCCTTAAATGTAAATTGGAACTTGCACATATGTTAATCATAGTAATTGATATCATTGTATGATTCAGTTGAACTCCACACTCTTAAAGCTAAGTTTAAGCTTAAAGCTTAATTGATAATATTAATTGATATTGTATGATTCAGTTGAACTACACACTCTTAAAGCTAAGTTTAAGCTTAAAGCTTAATTGATAATATTAATTGATATTGTATGATTCAGTTGAACTACACACTCTTAAAGCTAAGTTTAAGCTTAAAGCTCTTAAGAGTGTGTAGTTCAACTGAATCATACAATGATATCAATTAATATCATATTGCCTGTTCATTGCATCAGTAATATTATAGCTTTAGCTCCAGGTTCACTTCTTTGTTGGGAAATTCCTTCCAAAGTGTCTTGTATTGTCTTTAAATTCTCCAAGGTGAATAAGAATGAATTTGCCTTGTTGTCCCTCTGGTTGTGCACTCTGGTTTTAGTGACTGACTTTGGGCTAATGGCATTCTTAATGCCCTTAAGTAAGTACAAGCTTTAGAATAAAGCCTACTTAGTTGATACAGTTTTGGACCAAAATTTAGGGCTTCTCAAACAGAAGTTTCAGCTGAGGAGACATCCTGAAGACTAAAACTGAAAAAAAAAACAGGCAGCACAGTGAAAATGTATAGCTGGAGGAACTTCATTATGCTTTCATGCACCATCATCATGACCCCAAACATATTCATCGCTTCATCATAAGCTTGTTTGCAGCAATTCTTCAAATCTAGCATCAATCCATAATTATACATTTTGAATTTTCTGCAGTTGTGTCAGCTGCTTCAGTCAATTGAATAAAGTGCTCATATATTTCCAAAAGTCATTTTGTACTCATATCACTGACAAAGAGAACTACTTATATCGGGAAATGTTACATGTCTCGTCAGTAAAAGGGTAGAGTTATAGCACTAAAAAGGAAAAATAGGCAGGCAAGAAAGTTACAGAATAGGCTCTTATATAGGCATTTAAACAAAAAAGAAAAGCATTTATTTAAACAATGAAAAAGTATACTTTAGTAGTTTCTAGAAAAAATCTCACCTCTGTGCATATTATCTGCATAGAAAAAAATAAAACAGTTCAAATGGCAATGTAGAACAAAAAACTCTTCCAGGTATCTCGGTGAGTCTTCATTGCTTGTCATTTAAAACTTTTTTTTTATCTAGAAAATGGCAGTCTACATAGCTTGCAGGTGAATGCTTCATAAAAGACAAATTTCATAGACTCAAAATAAGGAACCAGTTCAAACATAACATTTAATGCTCAGCTTGTTTATATTTTTGGTGTAGATGTCAAATCATCAAGATTCTTCATTTTTTTACATTTCATCAAAAATTATTGATAATACTATGTTCAATTTATTAAATTGTGTATTTGAAGCAATCATTGTCCTGTATAAGTAGTACAAAAAAAAAAATCCTAGTGCAACTTTTCTGTTGATTGGGATTCCTTATTGAAAAAAGGCTAAATTTATTATACACGTTTGTTTTCTTGTGGTTTCCTTTTATACATTGTGTTATTGCAGCAGAATTTTATGTTATGTACACAATTTTCAAATTAAAATACAAATTTTCAGCAGTCTCAAAAATCTTATTCTTAAAAAAAAGTAAAAAATATTACAGATGATGATTTGACTCTCTGGAAAAATGAACATCATTTATCCACTGCTTGTATAAAATAAATTTATTGATTTTGTTTTTCGTCTATGCAAGACAAACTCAATAGGAGGAGACTGATGCAGATTAAGCTGATACTTGTGTGCATGGGGTGGTATCACTAGCCTAGCCTAGCCAGAGGGCAAAGGTTCATGTAACCCAGCCCTTAATGGATGGGTTGGTTTTTGGAAACTAGATGCTGTCTTATTGGAAAAATCCACCAAGGAAATGCCTAAGGTGTGCACCTTGCTGGTTTGGGGAGGGATCCCCAAATTATGATTTTTTTTTTTTGTTTATTTATTTATGGATGCTCTTTAACATCAGCATCCTATTCAATTCAGGGTGTGAAAAAACAGCCGACAATTTTTGCTCAGAGGCCTCTTCTTAGACTTGAGGTTCTTTTCCATGCTATAAATGTATGACACGGGACCCACGGCTTTACTTCCTTTCTGAAGGAAGCCATACCTAGGATTTTTATGCCTGAAAAAAATTCATCGATCCTGGCTAGGATTGAGCCTGTGATCTTGGATATAGAAGGCAAATATGGTTACCACTACTCCACCAGGACTGACCCAATTTATGATGAAATCTGGAAGGTGTAATATATGTTTAAAGATTACAAAAAATAAAATTTTTAAAATCAAAACTGTAATAAGGAACTTATTGGCATATATTTTTAAGAATAAGACATTTATCATCGGAATAGACAATATAGGCATGACAAAAACGTATATATTCAATTCTTTAATCCTGAATTGGATTATTTAAAACATCATGTGACAAATAATGTTTGTCTCCTTCTATTCCCTTATATATGCTCTTTCTTCGCCTCTTAATTTATTTAGTTTCATTAAATTGATCAATGTCCCTGATAGAAGACTTTGCCTTGCAAACAGCCCAAAGAAGTATTTACTTTAGCGGCTGATTTTTTCTCATTGTTCATCACAAAGTTGAGTTGATAATAGGGAATATGTAGGGGCATTGTAAGTATATTTTCAGTAGATCAACATGGTTATGTGATTTTTCATGAATTTTAAATGACTCTTGCCTTTTTCTAGGTCCCAAATCCAGTCTGAACAAAAATAGGATCAGATCCAGATGACTTCAAATGTGCTAGACACATGATGAAATTTTTTTGACAAAAATGGCAAATGCAACTTTTTTTTATGCTAAATGCTAATTTCACAAATATTTCAAACCATTTCTATGAAACATTCTGTTTCCATAATGTAAGATGGTTAATGAAAAATTTAAGTTTCATGTTTGATGTTACTTACTATATTTTCCTGCATTGGCAGCCATTTTCTGCACTTAATGTAATTTGGCTAACTTTATTTGCACATGAAGTTGGTTTTACCTCTCTTCAATAGTTTAAATTTCTACACCAGTAGAAGATCACTCACTATTCCTTAGTTTGTACACATTTTTAAAAAAGCTGAATTAACTGTCTTTATATTTGGAATTAACATTAATAATTATAAAGCAGTAATTATGACCACAAGAACATAATTTAACTATAATTGCATGGAATTACTATATATCACATAATTTTGGTGACACTAGTTAGAAACTTACAAAAAAAAAAAAAAAAGAAAAGAAAATACCCTGAAACAGTCGTGAAATATTTGTATTCACTCTGTATATAAATATTGATGTAATATGTGTATTTATTGAAAACTAGTGAATGAGAAAATAATTACATAATTTTCATAAAAAAAACTAATTTGTAAAATTAGTTACTGGAATTGTGAATCAGGAATATCAGAAAAGTTAAACATAGGATTTGCCTTCTGCATATGAATTACTGGACAAGGTCAGTTCATAAAAAAATTTTGTCTCTTCAAGGGGAGGCTGTGAAAAAAAGTGTGGCAATTTTGCAACATATCTTTGTGCACATGACTACAAATTGCATTGCAAAATTTATTTTCAGGAACTGGGGATGTAAACTTGCATATTTTAATACTGGTTATTATAGGCTATTAATTTCTCATTACATATTTATAAATTCATTTATTAAGAGTAACTGAAAATGTATAATTAATTAGAGCAAAATCAGAATCTTGTTTCTAGAAATAATGACTGAGCTGTAGTCCAGTTAGCTTGGATTGTTCTGTCACCTATGATCACTTAACAGACTCTGATTAAAATTCCAAAAGTGAATATTAATTTTTTCTGTGCACCAAAATGCTACTGTTTGTAATGAAATGTTTCTAGAATTTCATCCAGATGTGGCTGATTTTTACGTTGAAATAAATGCTTCTTACTAATTTTCATATTAGTCATAATGATAGTGCAGCTGATTTTATGGCAACAACTCCCACATCACATTATTCATTAATTGCATTCATTTGATCATGCAAGGACAAGTCATTTTAACTAAATTAGTAAAATATTTACAAATTTAAAAACCAACCTTATATTGTCAATTGCTAGCAGATGTATTTTTTGTTGATTTGTTTTAATTACGGATGCTCTATAATATCTCAGGTCATCAGCATCCCATTCAATTCAGGGTGTGAAACGGTTGACAAATTTTACTCAGGCCCCTTTATTCAGGCTTGAGGTTCTTTTTCATGCTGTAAATGTATGATACGGGACTCATTGATTTACTTCCCTTCCAAAGGAAGCCATACTTAGAATTTTTATATAGGAAAAAAATCAGCCAATCCTGACTGGGATTGAACCCATGATCTTGAGTTTAGGAGGCAAGTATGATTACCACTACAGCACCAGGACCGACCCTGCAGATGTATATTTGATTTTTCGTACTCTCCTTTGAACCATAAGCTGATTAATTCAACTATAATATGAAATACAGAATTATCTATAATGGATTATGCACAAGGTACAATAATAAAACTTTTTATGCAGTATCACAAAAATGTTTTCCATTTAATGGATGAACCTTTTTCTTATAGAATGTGCTTATTGGGTCTTAATTTTATTTTTTGGCATTGTCCTTATTAATATGTTCATTTCTTACATTCTTAGAGCAATATTAGACATTTATAAACATCAACTTGTAGAACTGCAAGTATAAGCTGAATAGGTCACAAAGAAGTACAGCAATAAGTGTTCTAATTTAGATAGAAAGGCTGTTCATATTATGAAGGGCATTCAAAATGTTTTGCAACTGTCACCTGAAAGTCCAACTGAATTTGAAAACTTATCCTCACAATCCTCAAACTACTCTCCTTGTAGATGATGCAACCACTTGTCAAAAGTGCTACAAATTTGGACTGAGTTATTGCCAATGGAGCTGAATTTATTACCTTAAGCAAGTTCCTGCACTTGTTTAAAAGGTTTTTTAGCAATGCAAGATTTCACTTGATGGAACAACCAGAAGTCACACAGTGCAAGGTGAGGGGTGGATGGTCAAACAACTGGATTTTGCTAACTCTTCCAGTTTCCTTAAATTTGCAGCTGTCATGAGCAAAAGCGATAAAGTTCCTATCTTTAGACACCCTGCCTCAGCTTTTTAAATAAAGGATCCAAAATATAAGTGCTGTAGTATTCTCCATTTATTATCATTCCCTCTGGCATACAGTCAACCACTAATGGTCCTTCATAGTTGAAGAAAATTGCACATTTGTTTCCAAAAATGAAAATCTTATGAAAGAACAACTGGTCTTGGTTCATTTCATTTACCCTTATGCAATTTTGAATCTGTCAAACATGCTCAGCAGTTTCCTTGCACATTCCTTTCTCTTCTTATTCTCTTCATTGATTAGGGAATGTGGAACCCATTTTGCAAGATTTTTCGCAGCTTTGTTCATGGAGTATACTATCAATGCGCTGCCAACACTGATACCCACTTCCATACTTAGTATTTCAACAGTAATATGCCGCTTTTCCTCCAAGTTCCTCACTCTTTGAATTGCTCTCTCATTCACAGCTTCTCAAAGCCAGCAAGAGCAGGGGTTATCTTTCAAAATCTCTTGCCCTTCTTCAGTGATAAAATCCATCTTGCAATGGTATCAGATGATTACTGTAAACAGCTATCAAGTCCTTGTAGTATTTTTTTTATAGGGTGTGAAAATGTAAAGTCTAAAGTTTTTAGAAATATTCATGGTTTTTACTAGCTGTTGACACAGGACTGAACTTAACAGACTAGGGCAGTATCTGTGCAAGTTTAAACTTGCGCTTATGCTTACTTTGATAGCTTAAGATCCATTGTTATCAGCTGTGCTAGTTATCTTTTTGTAAACATTATAGTCCAACAATGGATAGGCTGATTGCAAAACTTTTTGAATGCCCCTCATATTTACTACTACCAAAAAATTCTTCCAGACTATAGTAACAGTGGTCAATTAAATATGAGTATAGAATTTTCTTAAATCTGTGTAGTGCATGTATTTCTTTAACACTTTCTGAAAGATGCATAAACATAAGAAGTCCAGTATGAATGATGCTATTTTTGTAAAAATTTATATTACAACGGATAACAGATTCTTCTGTTTTCATGTTTTATATGTATGAACATCTGTGCTGGTAGTAAATACACTGAAATTTGTTTTTATTTCTTACATACATTTTTTTAGTGGAATGCCACTATACATAGTGCTGCATAAACTGAAATTGTTGTATAAATGCTATAGCATATTACCTACTTAGTTTATATCTATACCACTTTAATTTGAAAATATATTTGTTAATATCCATTGTTTCAGAGAGCAGATTCAGATCACCCATATGGCTACAGCAACATGAAATATGTTGCCTCATTGATCTCAGGCGTTGGTATATTTTGTGTGGGTACAGGACTATCAATATATCATGGTGTTACAGGATTGTTACATCCAGAACCCATGGAGTCTTTCTACTGGGTAAGTACAACCTTGTGGAATTTACTTTCTTTCGTTAAAATATATTTTTTGCACATTTATAATAAAATTGGGTTCCCATTTCTCACGGTACATAATGTAATAGATTCTGTGGTATATAACTAAAAGTTTCTTCCTGGCTTGCAAGCCATTGTCTGTTGGAGCTAAGGTGTCCAAATGTTTCGTTCCCACCTGCAGAGGATACCTTCAGTGGCATGGTTCGAGTCTTCTAGGAGAAGGTTCAGACGTGAATGAATCGCTAGCTGGAGGTGTTGTATTTATATACAGGCTGCTCGTAGGAAATTGGCTTGGCTGAGCAGGGGGTGTGTACTTGGAGATGCCATGCCTGGGATAAGTTTGTATAAAGTTCTCACATTGCAATGAAATGGCTAGAAAGACTATATGAGGCTGTGGTTGAATCAAAGATGACGTATGGAGTAGAAATTGGGGGAGTGTCAAAGGGGTGGACAAAGGTTGTTGTACTTAGAATATTTTGTATAGAAGTTCTGGGGTTACCAAAAAGTTTCTCAAGAGGGGTGAGTTTGGCAAACTAGGAAGAGGGAAGTAAAAGTATAGTAGAGGAGAGAATCTTGAAATATTGGCACAGATGTTTAAAAGTACATGGTAACAATGTACTAAAAGAATGTCTCAAGTACCAAAGAGATGTTTTGAGAAGAGAGAGTTGGTTGGGGAGGTGGGGAAACTATTAAAAGAAACTGGAATGGGGAATGTGTGACAACTGGGTGAAAGTAATGTCAGTGGATTTTGGAAAGAAGCAAGGCAGATAGAAGAAGATAACAGAGAAGAAAGAAATTTTGGCTAGCTTTAAGGATAAAAGTTCTTTAGATTCATATAAAATAATTAAAAGAAATTGGGAACAGTAGAAATGTATAGTTAATTGTGATCAATTTGGAAGAATAGGTCTTGCATGAATGTGTACAGGGGTATTATTTTTAAAAGGATATAGGAAAAAATCTAAATAAGGATGTATTATGTGTGTGAAATGGGATAAACTTTCCATTGTCTAATGGAATGTGAAATGGTAAAAAAGGTGGAGAAATGGTATCTGGAATGAAAAATGAGACAAACTACAAGATAAGTTGCAATTAAATGTTGTCAGATATGAGAATAGAGCAAATAAATAGGAATGGGGAATTCTTAGAAAATTAAGAGATAAGTGGAGAAGAAGTATAAGAAGTGTGCTTGAGAGCACACACAGTTGTGAAAATTGTAATTTATTTTGGGGATTCTTTACAATATGCATAACTCGTAGTTAAGAAATGAGAGAACATTAGTTTTTGGTATTGTAAATATTTAGATATTTCTTTTTGTTTATGTAAATTTAATTGTAATGTTTTTGCTGAAATAAAAGTTCATTCATTCATACATAAAATATTAAATTGAGAAAAATGTTGAGTAGCTTACTTAGATAGTTTTGAAATAACGTACAGTATCATTATACTTATCAACAGAGCTGGGAAGTTCAGGTATTTATTGTATAAAATATAGTGAACTTTTGTAACAGTGGTGTAAATTATTAACATTTAAGAGAAATTGAGTCGAAATAGTAACATACATAGGTATTTATAGGTATTTATTATTTATTATTTATTATTTATTTTGGTTAAAATAGGCAGTAATATAATTAAAATAGGTGTTTATTAAAAGTGAAAACAGAAAGTAATATCACTCATTATTAATGAAAATAGGAGAAACTTAATAATTTCTTTATCATATAATTAAAGTACTTAAGCTTAACATTTAAAAAAGTTGAGTTGAAATTGTAACATATACATCACTGAGATTTTAATAAAAAGGAAGACTAGTTTCTGAGCCATCCCTCCCATCGTCAGTTCCTGGTTGACTGTCGGCCTCGCTCCTCATGATGGATTGATTCGTCTTTGGTGGAGGTTTTATGAACCTGTGTATTAGTATATCACTTGGTGGAATTTCAAAATTAAAAACTTTCTGCTTGTTCTTCCAAATATAAATGTTTTCCCAGACTGTAAGTTCAGTTTTCCCTTTAATATTTTTAAGTAGTTTGGGGTTTTTATTAATGCTATGTTGTTCTTTCCATGGCCTGGCATTTTTGGAAAGAACAACATATCATCAATAAAAACTGCACATATTAGTGAAATTTAGTGATTTCATAACAATAATTTGTCGTGTTATAATATATTTCACTGTGAAAATCCCCAATACAAAATAACTATATTAAAATATGTTTATTTCTATCTGACTCTTAAACATAGCCACCCAGATAGAAAAAGCATTTTGCCTAACTTCTCGGCTCTGTTTATAAGTATTGTTATTGATTAGGTAATAAGTAAAGCCATAACATACAATATAGATTGTACTCTGTAAATATGTCCTTGAGAGTAATGGTTAATAGCTTAGTTTAGTTAGTTAGATTTATGACAATGTGCAGTATCCCTTAATTAACACTGGATTTATTAGTCAATTAGGAATTAAGCCATAACATATGATATGGAATATACCCTATGAAAAATGTACCCTCTTATTACATTAAAATGTGTATGATAATGGTAAAAGTGGAAAAAAACATATTTAAAGCATGTAGTATTATTACATTACTGTTTAAATAAATTTTAAAAATCACATGCATTTATGTGCACATACAATTGGTAAATATTTATAGGTTCCAAACTTTCTGCCTACAGAAATAGTATAACTGCATGCACTTTTGCCTTTAACCTCTCATTCAGTACTCTTCCATTTTGCAACTGTCTCTGCATCAGCTTCCATTGCACAGACCACTATAGTTGTATGCCATTACATACTAGTGGGTACACAATTGCAGCAATCTGTGTGGCTTTATTTTGGAAGAATATTTTTTGCTCAAAAACTGGCTAAGGGATAATATTAGAATCACATTAGAATTATATTACATCGGCACTAGTTTTTCTGACTGCATCCTTCTATCATGTAACTGCCTCTTAACTTTCTAGTTCGAATTTCTTGCCTCCTTACAGAGTTCTATAAATTCATAATTGCTTAACAGTGAAAATAAAAATTGTTTATAGTTCGTTTCTAAAGTAGCTTTAAAAAAATCATTTGCTTACTTGACTGATAGATGTGTTAAATGTCACTCTTTCAGGCATTCTTCATTCTTGGGGGTTCACTGGTTTCTGAGGGTGCAACTCTACTTGTAGCTGTGAATTCCATTCGAAAAGGAGCTAGGCTTCAGCAAATGACATTCACGGAATATGGTGAATACACTAAGCTGTTATATGCTATATTAGAAAAGTAATATAGAAGATAAACTTAATTTTACATGGCACTGTAATATTTGTTCTAATCATTTTAGGTTGCATTTATTTTTAGTTAGATTTAATATGGAAATAAAACACACTGCCTTGCACTTAGATACCTGCCTATTTATAAACATATTTACTAATTACGTATTGTAACCAAATATTATTTTTGATTTCTACCATCATATTTTGTTTTCAGTTATAGATAGCTGTTCAATAAAGTATGATCATAATTTTTTATAGATATAATTTCTTGTGCTAAAATCTAACTTTACAACATTTGTTACCTTAATGCATAATTTACTCATGCTACTAGTTTCATTGTTGTCGCTTCTGGTTTCCACCTTTGAGAGGTGTGTAAGTTGAGATATGTTCAGTCCCACCTACATAAAAATTGTGGTGGCATTTGACATCGACCATTAGTTCCAAATTGAACCAAAACTCTTAAAAGCTCTTCAAAAGCCCATAGATATATCGGTGTGGGAAAATATATTCTTGAATGAAAACAAAGAAAATTTAGTTAATTGTGATCTTCCGAACAGCAGCAACCTCATAGGCAAATTATGTATTAAGTCATAAGAGGGAAGAGATCAGGGATATATCAAGATTTAAAAAAGGATGGAAGGAGAGAGGATTATATTGATAGATGCAACAGAAATGAAAGGAAAGAGTTAGCATGGTTTAGATTAGAAATTTGGAAGCTAAAAGGAATTAGGAGAAACTTGGAGTAGGATATATGTCCTGTTTGCAAGTGCATTGAAAGTGCTGCATTCATTTTTTTTTTTTAATTTTTAGGAACAGAATAATAGTAGAAACAGTTGATCAAAGAAAAATGGTTATGATTAAGATCAGAGATAGCAGTAAATAACATGTTTGGAGATAAGTCTCAAATTAAGAATCTAGGAGAGTATTTGTATTTAGTTGAAAGCAAATGGACTCGACAGATTAATAAGTGAATTAGCATTGGTCCTCTTGGGGTAGAGTCTGTTTGATTTTAGTAATACCAGCATAAGTATGAAATTTCAAATTTCAGGTTTATTTTTCATTGGGTATATTCATAGCTGCTATACTGGTATTTATGACTTAGGGCTGAAAGCAAGCCATAATATTGTAATTTTGCTTAGTACTAATAACAGGGGCCAGATTTTTAGATTTTTATAAACACTGAATTTAGGGTAGTTCTTTTAAGTTTCTCTTAACTAAAGTGAAAAAAATTTGGGACAGTGACTTGGGTATGGGCTTTGTCTCAAAATGGTGGTTTGTTGGAGCACCAAAATATGAGACTAATTCTGCGGTGGCGACAACAGTAAGCCCAGCTATAGGTGGCCTCGTGTTGTAAATTCGAAGTAGCACAATGCTGCCTCGGCTGGTGATGTAGATTCGCTGATGATGTTGCTTTGCTACCCATGTCCAAGTAGAAGTAGCAAGATTGCAGATAATTGTGCTGGTTTTATTCATATTGAATTAATAGGTTAGGAAGAGGTACCACTGTTGCAAATAAATATGCATCTAGAAGTAACTTTCACTGATGATTTATTAAGGAACACTTTCCAGTGAAACTAAGTGCTCTGCCATGCTTACTTGGCAGCTGTTTTTCCCAATGAATTGCATTTTATGAAATCGCAAACTTGGTAATTATTTATGTAGATATATTCTTTGAATTCCAACTATCTGATTACATTGACTAGAACTTAGAAGTCAGCTGACAAGCAAACTAAGAATCTTGAAGTTCTGGCTAAAATCAAAGCGATGAGCAATTTGAAAGTGCGAGAATCTATTAAATAGTGAATGGGCAGAGAATGTAATGCTGAATATCTGGAGTTGAAAATCTTAATTGGATGAAGCTCAATGCCCAAAACTATCATTTTATATAGAATTTAAACGTACATTCTTCGGACACTCAAGTCCCATGAAATGTACCATTTCTCTATCTCGCATCAAACTTAATAATTTTAAACTATGCTCTATCACTGACTAGATTTAATTTTGCTGGACCTTGTCTTATTTGTTCTTTGCTGGGGGATTTAAACCCTCTTCCATAATACGTACATTTGAAGGAAGAACAGTCACTTCAGCTGTTAAAGTTGTTTACCCCATAGTGGGATAAAATCTTACACAAGTTAAAGGATTGACAGTTTTCTGCAGAGAAAACTTGTATTTAAAGGTCCAAACGCAAAGGAGCTGTGACCTCAATTTTACAAAAGACTTGACTTTCACAGACACAGAATTTCTTTCTTTCAAATTAAATTGCATATGAATAAAAATATAAATTGTTAAATATACACAACTCACGATTATCAGCTTAGGAAATAAGACACCTCAGTCATAATAATAATGTGGATGATATATCAGTTATAATAATAACAATAATAATAGTAAGGGCAAAGCTGTAACTACTGCTTCAAAATGCAAGGAAATAAGCATATGATAATATGAATTTATTTTCATTTAATCTTACTTGTATTTTCCATTGTTCTGAAGCACGAAACTACATGAACAGTTAAAATTTCCAAGTCTTTATACTGTCAGGGTACTGAATTTTTAAAAAGTTTTAAAGCATTGAATGTTTTAAAAGTTTTAAAAAGTTTTAATTTAATTTTTTTAAGTTGTAAAGCAGTAAACCTAACAAAACATTTTTCAATTAAACTCAATTAGAACATTTTTAATTAATCAAGCTGAACTAGAAAATTTTGCAATCACTTAGGTTACTGTTGTGCTGCACTATTAAATACTTTTCTAGGTTTTTTTATCATGAAACTTTTTCTGTTATCTTTTAAAATGTTCTTATAGTAAGAAAATATTTTCTTGATATAGCATGAAGTCATCATTGCAAATTTCAGCCACTGCTACTGGTCTTCATGGTAAATCGTCTAAAATTTGTTCCCATGAAGAACAGCAGATGCATTTTTTCATCATTGCAAATACTGAGTTCCGATGCAGAATCTTGGTGAGCTTCAAAGAACAGACTCGCCCACTGGTCCTGGTACTTCTTTCTTTGAAACTGTGTCAATGATTTCCATTGCATCTTTCAGTGGTAAAAATGCAGATTCCAAGCATTAAATAGCTGCAGGATGATCATTGCAATTGGCCTTAATAAAGGCAAGTGAAGTGATGTTATTCTTATTGCGAAGAATGGTTTAAGACTTTTCTATGCAAGCTGCTTCGTTGACGTATTCAAAAATAATTGGCATAGTAGATGGCTGTCTGCGTCCAAGTACCCCAACTGATGATGGGTTCTGGTGTTTGAGGTGTTTTCTGGGAATTGTTCCTAACCTCTTCAGTCAATCGGTGTTAGCCATGAGCAAGGCAGGTGATATGCAACATGTTAGAGTGGAAAATTTTCAATGTCTCTTCTACCTTGATCACATTGGCTATACTGTGGGTCACAAGCAGTAGAAATTTCTCATCATGGCATTTTCTGATGATCTCTAATGGTGCAGGCTAGAATGCTGTAGTTCGTTTTGTCCAGCATCTTGCATAAAATAATTTGGGGTTTACCAGGTTCTGTGGGGTTACCTTACCCACTATGATGTTAGCATGAAGCAACCATGACTATCACTGGTTTCATGTACTGAAAGCCATATGTTACAGTTCTCCTGTAGTCTGTTCTGAATGAATTCAATCTTTTTCTCATATAGTTGTTGCAAATATTTTTTCTTTAAGGTTAAATCACCTGGTATCTTTCAGTCGCTGATGCTTTGAAGAAGTTTATTGAATACTGGGTTCTGTACCACATGCCATGCCACATTTTCTAACACTAGTGTCTCACATAAATGTGGATTAAAATTTTCTTCTGAAAAGCCAGGAAAAAAACTTGAAATTAGTGGTTGGAACTGGATACTCTGTTTCCTCTCAATGCTGTTAACATGCTCTGCAGAAAATATAATTTTTGGTCACAGCTCATTAGCTTTTCACACATCTGGCAAAATACAATATAATTTTGCCATCTGTGGTAAAATTGGGATTATTGCCAATCCACTGTTTAATCAACCAACTTATAGGAAACTTTCCTTTTGGCATCTTGCTGTAGGTATTAGTAAACTGGAAGTGTAGGCTTCTTAATAATGCCTTTAGTTTGCTCCTAAATAAGAGTTACGTCTGACAGTTTTCTTTAACAGAATGTTACTGACAATAAAGAAACAGAAGATATCTGCTCAGTAGTCATTTGAGAAAAATAGCATTGAATGTGACTGACAACAATGATATTACAAAATTAAATTTAGTTTGCTTCTAAAAATAAGTTAAATTTCAACAGTACTTTTAACACAACTTGACATGGTATAACAAAATTAAATGCAATGATTTGCCTTTGAAGTTCATCAAGATGCATGTTATTGGCTAATGTTTTAAAAATAATTTATCATAAATATTATTAAATTTAATTTTAATTTTTGAAACTATAGTTTTAGCCATTTTTAGGTTTCAAATATCCTGTTTAGCCATTTTTAGATTTCATAATATTCAACTATGTGACTCCCATGATAAAGAAACAGATAAATGTGTTAAAATATCACAGTTAGCTAGCAGGGAACAAAATTATCTTAAAGTATCTGGTAAGAGAAAGATGGAATCCATGATTACTTTAGATAGAGCATACATCTATCTTAATGAGTGCAACAAACAGCATGCAATTTACTACCATCCAATGGGCAAACTTTGTTTTAAAATCATAATATGAATTCATAGCACCTTTTTTTTTTTCTTTTTTTTTTTTTTTCTTTCCAAAGGATTAATAATTATTGCAGGAAATAAGTAATGACAGGAAATTAGTTCTTAGGCATGTTGCTAAGAATGCCAAATCAATTCCCTGTTCTATCAAACTAAAGTTCTGACTCAAATTTACTGACATCCTGGCTTTGCTTTGTGTGGTACTGCCATAAAGTCTGGGTACATAGCACAAGGCATCAATCTACACTTCTAGTTCCACCCTCAGATTCATTGAGGAATTTAAGCAAGAAGCAGTAATCTCTTTCATTAACATCCCAGTTAAATCATCTGATGCTTCATCAGTTTATATGTGCCTTAGACTCAAAAGGGACACTGGAAAACAAGCATCCTTGTACAATAGATGGCATGTGGGAAACTTGACTCATTAAGTAAAAATTGTACTTAATGAGTCAAGTTTCCCACATGCCATCTATTGTACAAGGATGCTTGTTTTCCAGTGTCCCTTTTGAGTCTAAGGCACATATAAACTGACGAAGCATCAGATGATTGCAGCTGCATCTGCATACAATAATCATTCAGTCAACAACAGCCGATGATGGGAGGAACCTCTCCCGAAACTAGTCCAAAGTTTTAAATAAGTAAGTGGAGTTAGTGTAAACAACTGAACACATTAATGTAGTATAAACTTGACTCATATTAATCTGCTGACTTGCAATTCGGAAAAAGAGTTGACAAGTTCTGGAAAAATGCTAAATGCAGATTCTGGTAAAATATTGGGATTCATACAATTTGCAAGATCACAGCCTATAAGCTCAAAAATAAAACTAATTTATTCACAAGACACTGGTCATGAGAGCCTCAGGACATTAATGATGACAGTAGGCTGAACTGCTGCTTTTGTAGCTGAACTTTCTAGATGTTGTGGCAACAAAAACAATATGCAGAAAAACCGGAATTCAGCAGGATGCATACTTCATTTTCTATAGGTATAATACTTTGTCTTAATTTAAGGAAAATGCCTCAAAATCCACTCCCATTCTTATATTACAGTTCTCCGGGGGCAGGACCCCAGTGTTAATGTAGTTCTGCTGGAAGATCTAGCCGCAGTCATCAGTGTTGGTGTTGCAGCAGTGTGCATGGGACTTACATCTCACTTTGGAACTCCAGTACCTGATGCCATTGGTTCCCTGCTGGTCGGTGGTATTCTTGGAGGTGTGGCATCATTTATTATATACACAAATGTGGCCGCTCTTGTTGGCAGGTAAGAAAATCTTACTCTCTTACTGAAATGATATGTGTAAATGCAATGGTGTGATGCAAATACAGTGTTGCATAGAAATGTAAACAGCAAATTGGCTCTTTAACTCATCATAGTTAGTGGAATGGTCAGAAATGATTTTTCTCAGATGATTTGTGTCAGGTGTGAGATTCTTTTCCTTTTGTTAAGAACAATATATAATTAAAATTAATGTTTTAGCTGGTGAGTCAGTTATATACTCCCATATCATTATGGGCTTACCAAAAAGCTCACCAAATGGGGCTGCACAAGCTGAATTAGGCAGAGTAGGGAGTAAAGGAAAAATAAAAATTCTGAAATACTGGTTTAGGATTAAGAATCTAGAAGAGATTGTATTTTGAAACATTGTCTAGTGACTCAAGAGAAAGTGAGGGGAGGAAATACTTGGGTCAGTAGAATCAATGAGATTATGAGAAAAAAATCAACTTGGGTAGATGTGGCATGATAGAGAAAGTAAAGAAAGAGGTATTTTGAAAGAAATTAAACAAAAATTGATGATGTGCAAAAACAGGAGATATTAGGTAGTTTTAGGAATAAAAAGCCATTGAGGGCTTATAGGGGGTTAAAAGAAATGTGGAGCAGAGAGAATTATGTAGATGGGAATGACAGGTGTATGAGGAAGGGAACTGCATGGGCCTGGACAAGCTTAGTGAACCTGAAAGTAATAAGAGGAGGTTTAAATATAGAGGAATGTCCAATGTGTGGAATGCAAGATAGTTGTTGGCATGCAATTTGGTAATGTGGAGAAACCAAAGAAATGAGAGCAAAACTTAGGATTCAGAAGTAGGCAAACTACCAATAGATATAAGTGGAAATAAGTTTGTGAATATGAAAACAAGGCAGAAAATCTTGGAGTTTGAGAATTATTTAGGTAAGGTTAAAAGAAAATGGTTGAAGAAAATAGGTAAAAATAAGGAACCAAAGCTGGTAGAAACATAATTTAAGCTGGATTTTGATTGAGTTAACATTTAGATGTAAGTTGCCTGATAATTGAGAAACCGCAAGGTTGAAATTATTTGGGCCACTTGGTTACGCAGCAACTCAGGAAAATTTACTAGAGTGACTATGGTTGTATTTGCTTGTATGACTGAATGATTGTAAAATTGTACTGTGGAAGCTTGTTATATTATTAAGTAGAAATAAAATTCAATTCAATACTTTCATATCTCCACTTACAAACATTTATGGCACAACATATTTCATGGACCCTTATTCACATGCTCAGCTGCTAGATGACTGCTAAATCAAAGCATCCAAGGAAATGGACATGTGTCCACAAAACATGTTATACCAATAAGCATTAGTAAGTGGAGAAATAAGTGTGTAATCAACTCAACAGCTGAAACATTTAGTTCAATAATGTTCTCTGCTGTGGAAGTTCTACAAAGTTGTATTTAAACAGTATATAAATACTGAAAATTAATATATAATATGTATTTAAATAACGGTTTGTCTTTCTTCTTAGGCTAGCTGTGAATGTAGAGTAGTCTTAATTAACTCCTGTGTTTGTGACATTGGAGTTCATTATTTGCCGGGAGAGCACAGAAGAGTAGGTCTGAATAGAGAGATAAGAGTAGGAGAGAGGTGGTGGTATGTAGTGAGTTTTACTAAAATAACAGGTTTAATTATGTCAAACTAAACTTTTATAATATGACATATCAACAGCTATTAAGATTTTATCTCTTTAGGAGAATCTATAGTTGTTTGTAGAATAAGGAGAAAATGCAAAAATTTGGTATATGTAAATAAATAGATAATGTAGTTTTGAAAAATGGGAATTTTCACAGTGAAATATGGTGTAATATAACAAATTATTATTGAGGAAATAACTCATATTTCACTAATTTTGTTCGACTTACTTGGACATGTGTTAAAGGCTGATGCCTTCATCATCAGCATCTTCTTGGGCTGGCATACCTGAAGACTCCAGTTTCTTGACACTGTCAGGAAGCCAACCGAAGTGACTTGCGATGTATGAAACTGAACTGGGGATTTTGGAATTGTTGAATGTTGGCAATGATTCACTCACAGACACTGTAGGATCAGAAGAAATGTTCTCAATCACTGACTTCACAGCTTCAAAGTGCTTACTGTAGGAAATCACAACTTTAATCAAAGTTGCTCACCTTGTGATCACAGGCTCTGGGGGCAGAGTATGTCAGGTAGCTGCTTCTTGTAGCATTGCACAAAATAGGTTGATTTCAAGAAAACCTTTTTCGTTGTGCAGATATCAGTTCCTGGAATTTATCTCTGTCTCTGTTGTTTGCTGCAATGCATGAGCCATACAAGTTACATGCACTAAGTTTGGATAAAATACATTAAGCAATTTTCCTGCTTTCAACATATATGCAGCTGCATCTGCATACAACAAAACCTCTCTTCTTTAAGGCCAATTGGCCATAGGACCTTTAAGTCCATCATTAATGAATCTTGCAATTGTTGAATTATTTATTGCCTCCAAAGATTTGCAGGAAATTAAATAGGGTTTAGATGCAGCTCAGTGTACAACTTGCCTACAATTAAATTTGCCATGAAACGGCCTAAAGTATCTGTCTTCTCATCAGCTGAAATCCATATATATAAATTACCTATGTCAGTCCTGATTTTTTCTAAGATGTTGACATAACAAGAATGCAAGCAATTATTCCTCAGAGCTGACTTGTTCAGGATATTGCAGTTGCAATTTTTCATTAAGAAATGTTTAAATTTAGGTTTGCTTCAGGGTATGTTCTCTGCAACCATTGTCATGCACATTTCTTTGTAAAAGTCACAATTAGATTATGTAGGCTGCCCTTGCAACAGTGTGAGTAGTACCTGTTTCTTTGAAGAAATCCATTGGTTATTTCTAATATGTAGATTGTTTGGTAAATGTTGTTCAATTTGAAATTTCATCATACACCAGATAAGTTTATAGCAAGTTTGGCAAAAGACTGTTTTACCATCTGTTTTATGAAAGCACTGTCAATAGAAATCCATGTTTTCATCTTGGACAATAATGAAGATGCAACTGTTGCCATGGTTATTAGTTGACTGCTGTAAATTTTGCTGTGTTTTGAGAACAAGAAAGGAAAACATTTGAGATGATTCATTGTTGGCAGAATCGAACTAGTGCAATTTAGCTTTGAATGTAACAACAACATATGAGTAGCACTTTGAATGTAACAACAATATATGAGTAGCACAATAACATTTAAATTATTTTTCCTTTCTTGTTATGATATTGGGTAATTCAATAGAAGACATAGTACACTTTATATTTTATAATAATTCTGCAATAATGTTAAAATATATTAAAATGTGTAGCATGTTGTGAAATATATATTATCTAAATGTGTAAAAAAATGTAAAATATAATTCAGGGATAATATTCCTAAATGTGTATCTCATCAACATTTGCCTTTTATCATGCATAAAAATGCAGCAATAAAATATATAATTATGTAAAATCCGGCCTCTTTTTATCACAAACAACAAAACCCCTAGAATTTACAATGTTTTCAATGAAAGAATATTGCCATAACATAATAAAAGAGAATGAAGCACCAGTTTGTTTACAAAAAGTTAACGCTGTGAATTTAAGACCTTACTGAAAAGTTGCAATTTTGATTAATTGACTTTTCTAAAAATGTTCCTTTGCATAGAAAATAAGAGTACCGATATTCTGATATAGCCTAATTAGCCATTTTTATAAGAGGTGTTTATGAAAATATGGAATATTTTAGATTTAGATTTAATAGAATAATATTTAGATTTATTTCCATTAAGCATATAACAGTGAGAGAATATTTTTCATGCATAATAAAGATCATAGGCAATGACAATTTATCAGGGGATAAATCAGTATCAATTGCAAGGATAGTGCTCCTACAGTGATGCAATAGTGGGGTGTAGCACTCTTAAGGTAAAAATGTTATGCACCTTCACTTATAAGGACCTTTTTCAAAAGGATTCATAATTATTGCAGGAAATTAATTATTTGGTATGTTGCTAAGAATGTCAAATAAATTTCATATTCTATCAAACTGCTGCTCTGATTCCAATTTACTGTTATTAGCTAAGTCTTCTTTCAAACGTGAGTGTAAAACTGTTAATGGTTTTTAAGATTAGGCTATAGACAATGCATTGAAAAGAACAGTTGGTTCAGATGGTAATTGGTTTATTACTTATGTATTATTATTTGAAGAAATATTACAGCATTATTTTTGGTGCTTCATTAGTAAAATAATAAGTGTTTTAACACAGGCATTACTTTTCAGAAAACCCAAGTAACTGCATATATACCTATGTTTGTGTGTGAATATATGCTAAACTCCTCAGATGTGAAGATATGCAGTAAATACCAAAATATCCGATATTTTTACAGGTCAATTCCACAAGAGAGACTTGACAAAATAAATGCAGAATTGGAGGCAGATGTGATGATTCGAGCAATCCATGATGTGAAGGGGATTGATATGGGCAACTCCTTAGTGCGCTACAAGGCAGAATTAGATTTTGATGGGCGAGAACTCACACGGAGCTATCTTGACAAACAGGATCTCAGTTTACTGCTAGAGGTATCACTGTCAGTTCATGTCTCTAAAAACATGAAATTTAATTTTATTAGGTCTATATAGTCAGTAGCAACACATTCAGCATTTGTAAGCCCTAAACTGCAAGTGCATACAGATTATTTTTGATCAACATTTTGCAGAAAAATAACATTGCACAAAAAGTTTGCAGTTATAGTAAGAATTTAGAATTTAATTACAGTTGAATATTGTCAGCAAAGTCTTTTGTCATAACAAGCATCTTACAACCAGACATATGTTTTAAAATAAAACTTTTGCTTTGGTTTGTAAAAACGTCCATTTATGTAATAAAAGTTTAGCTCATTTCTTGGTAATTAAAATTTTTTTAAAAATTGTAAATCTTTAAAAAAAGTTTTCATATGGAACTAACACAGTGAATTTCATGTGAATTTAAGGTTAGTGAAGCATGAACAGTGTTAGACGACATATTCAATTCATTTCTTAGTGTTTTAAAATTTGCATATTTTAGTTGCATATGTATCAAATATTTTGCAACTGGTACAAATGAATGGTCGCTAGGCAAAACATAACAAAAACTGATCTCAAGGTCATATTTAATGATCATTAGAGAAATTTACTGTAGTTTGGCTTTTTCTAGAGTTCTCTTGCACTCTGAAAAAGACAAATATCTAAAATGTTTTACTCTTGGTGCATTTTTACTTTTATTAATGCATTTCATCACCAGATAAACAATGTCAATCTGGGAACAATATTAGACTTAAAAAAGTTGCTTTATTGCCCAAACAATAACTTCTAGTATTAAAAAACTAGTCAAAAAAGTAAGGGAGCACAAATCAACAAAATTAAAGTGCACTAAAGCAATTATTATTCAGTAAGAGTATTGCCTGAGTGCAGCTGCTTATTGGGGTAATGCAGCCCAGGTAACCAGAAAATGGGAGATAGAGTTGCTGTGCATAAAGTTAGCATTTTTATCTAATATGTATATTTTTTACAGAAAGCATAAAATGATATTGTGTTTGAAACTGGCAACCATAAACACTAATATGTGTTATAAGAGATGTAGAAAATGATACCCCGCAGTGGAAAAACGTTGCCAGCATCTACATGAAAAATTCTTATTTGTGTGAATACTGCTAGAGCAATTTTTAAATTTTGGTTTAACCCCTACTGGTTTTTCGGGTATATCCCCCATTCTAATTCTCAAATTGCCCTGATTTTCGGCAACTACTTTTATCAATTCAATTTAAAGATATACCCAGTTTCGTTGAGAAAAAACAAAAATTATGGTTGCTAGAACAATTTTTCAATTTTTTTAAAAAATTTTCACTCTAGGTTAACCCCCAACCCAAATGGTTTAATTTTACTGGTTAACAAATTAGAAGCATTTGTTAATTAATAGTTATATACTGAGTTTCATTGAGAAAAAACAAAAATTGCAGCTGCTAGAGCATTAACAGACACATACAAGTTGCATTGAAGCTAAAACACCTCCAATTTCTTTTCTCATTAACTAATCATACAAAAAATATTAAAATTGTGTCACTTCTCAACATAATCTCCCTGCATCTGCACACATTTTTCACAACGTCAATGCCATGATTTCATGGCACTGCAAACATTTCTGTTTTGACCACTGGAAAATTGCTGAAGTAATAGGGGCATGACTAGTGATCACGAAGAGTGTCTTTCATCGTTGGAAACAACCAAAAGTTGATAGGAGTCAGGTCAGATGAGTAGGGAGCATGAGGAATCACTTCGAAGTTGTTTTCATGAAGAAATTGCTGTGTCACGTTTGCCAGATGAACTGGGGCATTTGCTTGGTGAAAGAGCACGCTTGCAGCCTTTTCCGGCTGTTTTTCACATGCTACTGCAAGGAGCTTCAAAATATCTTCATAGGATGCAAATGTTACTGTAGTGTCCTTTGGACCACAATGACTAAGGATTACTGCATTGCTGTCCCAGAACATGGCCACATCATTTTTTCTGCACTGGCGCTTACCCGAAATGTCTGATCCGTTGTCGCAATCAATGAAAAGAATGATTCATGTCATCACATGTCAATATTGCCTGGCAACATGCCACGTGCACAGCCTTGTGGTTGTCCATCAGCATTAGTGGCATCCACCTGGAGGACACTTTTCAAATTTTCAGGTCTTCATGCAGGATTGTGCACAGATCCCAAGAAAATGCCAACTTTGTAGGCAATGTGTTCCACACTCATTTGGGAATCATCCAAAACAACTTTCTCCACTTGCTGGATCATGTCGTCAGAACCTGTTTGTTTGAGGCCGGGATTGCCTTGGTTTGTTTTCACATGATTATCTGCCTTCCTTGAACTGTTGCACCCACGAACACACATTTTTCTCATCCATGACACCATCATCACAATGGCAATGAATTTCAATCAATGAATGATTACATGTTGTTCTTGTAATGAAAATGTTGCCATTTTGAAGTTCAAAAACAGTCGTCACTCTCGCTACTGCCTCTAAATTTCTGTGTGTCATACAGTACTGCCATCTCTGTCATGAATTGATGAGTGCCCACATATTTTAAAACAAACTGCGTGTTTCTAACTGTTTCCAGTCCTGAGAAAAATTAATCAAAGGTGTTATAACTTCAATACGCCTTGTAAGTCTTCTTGCCTTTGAAGAACACTAGTTGTTTGAAATATAGTGAATGATAATTCTCTGGATATTTAAGTGTTTTATTCTTTTTCTGCTTCTTTAGTTATTAAATATTTTTTTCATTGCCAATTTTGGTGCCTAGGGGTAGGATCAATGAAGATTTGAAGAAATTTTTCAAAAATTGTTTTATAGGTATAACTGCAATAGCTAATTCCTTCACAATTCACTAATAGTGTTTAATGCCCCTTTTTACTACAATGGCATCATAAGCACCCCAATACACTGGCAATACTTTTGATGAAGTGATAAATTGAAAAATGAATTTTGTTAAAAAATATTCCAGATCTAAATTTAGGGTATCTCCATGGCATTTGTATTGATAAGGATTGAGGAAAACCTTGGGAAAAGCATCAGTCAGGGAGGATAATTCTGGCAGAATTTGAAACACAGACCTCCTGTTCATGAGTCTGTGCCTTAGCAATTTTAGCATCTATGAAGTTACTAGTTTTGTCAAAATATACAACATCCCATTAGACTTTTAGTTTCTTGGAATAGAAAAATAGTTTATAGAAAATTCTTGTTCAGCAGCTTCATTTTAAATGTAAAATAGGTACAATAGTTTTGAATTCATATTTATAATCAGGCAGCACGTATTTTGCATTAATGTAAGTGGTCTTTGAATATCATTTAACTTTTTAATATGTTCTATTACAGGAAGTGCAAAAGATGAAAAGTATAGAAGAGCTGGAAGCATTCCTGTTGAAACATGGTGAGAACATTGTTGACATGATGGGTGGGGAAATAGACAGGATAGAACTGAAGTTAAGGGTAAGTTATGTGATTATTTGTTCAATGGCATATTTGTAATCCATAGTTGTCCTGCATAGGTTCATGCAGTTGAATTTCTCATAGATTAACATTTTTTTGTTGTGGACACATTGTGCATTAATTATTAATTTACAGCAGGAAGGGGAAGTTAACTTTAGTGGAATTTAGTGTTGTTCCAGATAAATTGATAATTCTAATAGCTACATTAAAGCCTGAAAATAAGTAATAAACAGAATACTTATTTTTTGCACTTTTCCCAATTAAATTACAATGGAACCTTGATCTGTCATTCCCGAAACCATCGTTTTCCCAGATGTATCATTCAATTTTTGCGGTCGCAATTTTTTTTTTACATTATAACTTATGTAATAAAATTTGATTGTTCTTTGAAGTATCGTATTCCCGCTTTATTCATTCAAAAAGTTCGTTTCCAAAGAAATTCTATCCTCAAAGTATCATTTTCAAACTGGAATGGAAGGGATGATAGTCGCATGCAGTTGCCAGTACTGCTTGTACCAACCAGTCTAAGGATTGTAAATGTTATCTTGGCTTTCAATGATAATAATATGGTTAAAAACAAAATACTGAAAAAGCAAAATAAAGGAAACAGCTATGTCAACAAGGGAATGAAAACAAATCAGTAACATAGATAACAATAATAATAACAGGAACAATAACAATTAGAAGATGTAACATGGAATTAAAAACAAAGGAACAAGATTAAAAACTCAACAAGAATGTTCACGTTTATTTGGTAAGCAGGACAGACTCCAGCAGTAGGCACATGCTATTGACTATTGAAGATGATGCTCGAAAGTGCAATGTATGCCATTTTCATGAATTCTGATAGCGTCATTCATTTTGCTTTGTGCTTTGGTCGAGTGTTCTAGTTGTGTGATCCACAGTGGTTTTGAGCTACCTTATTGTTGAGTTTTTAATTTTGTTCTTTGTTCTTTAGCTTTTAATTCCCTGTTATGTTTTCTAATCATTATTTTTCTATCTTTGTTATTGTTATTGCTATCTTTGTTACTGTTTTGTTATAGAAGGGGGATAAGATAAATGGAAACAACATTGTTGACGATTGCGCTATTTAGTAGTAAATGTAGATCCTCATTACATACTCATCCTGGGGTTAATTGTAATGGGGTATGGAAGGAATGCAACTCCATAAAGTCAGTGAGAGCAAATGGGAAATTTAAAAGTTTATTAACAGTAGTAAGCTTACATGTACTGAGAACATGGAAAGGAAAATTGTGTTCTTTGATTTTAATATATTTATTTGTTTGTGAAATTGTATGAAATTGGTTTTATTTATATGTTAAAATATTTTATTTTCATACAAATTTAAAATTGCAAGAAACAAAAAAAATATTAATTTCATTTACATGTGTTGTTTATATTTATGAAAGTTAGCTTCATATTTATGCAATTATGGTGGCATTATTTTTGTTTATTACATGCAAAATTTGTAATAAACTTCAATTTCAATAGAATAGTTGAACCCAAGGTTTCTGGATATTCCGTAGGAAACTGCTGATAAACCGAAGACAAAGGTTCAGTAATCAGTTAAATTAGCAAAACAAAATGACAATTTATTGAAAATGTATAATTTTTTGATTGATATAAATTATGAAATTATGTAGTTATAAAGGTAGGGGGGGGAGAATCTAAATTTAATTGTAATTAAATTTAAAATTAATTTTGTGTTGGAACTAATACAGTGAAGCAATTAATTTATTCTTAATTAGATAGTGAGTCAATTTAATACTCTTATGCTCCACTTATCAATGAATTATACAGAATATGTTTCACAGGCCATTGTCCACATCAGCAGCTGTGTGTCGTCTCATAGAAGTATAAATCTACTCAATATCTAATTAAGAATAATGTAATTGTAATGTTATTTGTTGAAATAAAATTCATTCATACTGATTTGTTTCCTTTCCTATATTGACATACCCATTCTCATGATTTCCTATTTTTCAGTCTTTTGTTTTTCATCCTATTGTTATCCTTGAAAACCCAAAGTTATCATGTCTAAACCTGTTAAGCAAGTTAGAGCCTTAGAAGAAAGGCTCCAAATTATTGATGAAGTGGAGAGAAACCCAATTGAAAAGAGGGTTAATATAGCCAAGAAATGTGAGATTCCAGGCCAAGTGAATAAATGTGGTACCCCTGCAAAGAAAAGGAAGACCAAAAAGGACTCAACTTACAGCAACTTGGAGGAAGTCCTATTTATGCGGTATCAGAAGGCCCGGGCATCAGGTATATCAGATATTAATGAGAACATTCTGCAGAAGAAAGGGTTGCAGGTTGTTTCAAAAATGGGATATGCAGAGTTTTCTGGATCTAATGGCTCAATTTCCCGCTTCAATGAGCACCATGGAATGGCAGTGAAAATGTTGACCAATGAGGGCTTTGCTGTGGACATCAATGCAGGAGAGCTGTGGATGAGGAATTACTGGAAATTGTATAGGGGTATGAGGCCAGAGACATTTACAATGCTGATGAAACCAGTATATTCTTAAACTGCCTTCCTAACCATACATTGTCTTTAAAAGAACAAGCCCTTCATGGAGGGAAGAGAGCCAAGGATAGGATTACTGTTCTTCTATGAACCAATTGTGATGGTACAAATTCATCCAAAAACAATGAATCGACGTTCCATTGTATATTAATATTGTATAGGGGTATGAGGCCAGAGACATTTACAATGCTGATGAAACCAGTATATTCTTTAACTGCCTTCCTAACCATACATTGTCTTTAAAAGAACAAGCCCTTCATGGAGGGAAGAGAGCCAAGGATAGGATTACTGTTCTTCTATGAACCAATTGTGATGGTACAAATTCATCCAAAAACAATGAATCGACGTTCCATTGTATATTAATTATTTGCAACTGATATGGACTTTTCAAGTAACTTGATATATGCTCGCATCAATTAATCTGAATCAGTATTCAGGTTCCAGTTTAAAATTTTAGTTTTAAACCTTGTCTGCTGATGCAGTGTTTTAAATCTTAGCTAATAAACGTGTGTTGTATCAGGAAAATACATTCTTATTAACAATTAAGTTTGGTCATTGTGATATTCTTATTTTATTGATGATATTTTACTTTGCATTCCAAAACCTTCATTTGTGCAAATTTTGATAGTGATTTTGTTGGTAAACATTAAGATTTGCATAAATTTCATTTGGTTTTTCATCTTTTAATTGCAGGTTTTTACATGTGTATTTTGCATTGAACTAGTTGATTCATATTTGTACACAATATTGTGAATTGCAATTCTAAAGGAAGCATTTGATAGGAATGTTCTAAATAAATTTATATATTTTATATGCACATGATAAGCTGATTATTCCTATATTAAATAATATTTGCATACAAAAAATGCATTGGCCTAGAATCTTTGCAAATGAATGTATGCTGCCATGGAACAACAGGGAACATACTAAGAAAGCAACAATCAAGGGGAGAAGGGAAGTTGAAATATGTGTGTTACTTGGCTGCAGTGTGCCTAGACATAAAACACAGTATAAGCAGACCAGATTTATAACTAAGCCCCTATAGCTTTAATTTTTTCTTCCTTGCTTGCTTTCCATTACAAATCTGTCTTGTTTTTATTATTTCCTTTTCAAAATAACTAAGGTTAAAAACACTGTAAGTCTGCCACAATTGCAAGTCCAGTTCAGTTTCGTGTAAATTTGCTGGATGAGATAATTATTAAAGTAACTGACATAGAAAAGATTTTTCTTCCTTTGGATTGCTATAATTCTCTGCCAAATTACTATGCTCAGTGTACTCTTACTAACAGGAATAACAAAATCATTATTTGAACTATGAGAGAAATTACTTTGTTTAGGTTCGAAAACACCAACAAGCAGTTCAAGCATTGAGGCCTCTGAGCTTGTCAATTGACAGATATGTGTTTTATCTCTTCTGGAGACAGGTTTCATAAGTGATTTTTTTCCAGAGCTTTCCATATTTTAAAAATGCAAGAGCCAAGCTCACTCATGCTATCATTAGTTTACTTCATCATTCTGTTGAGCTGTGGCTGTCAAAATGGTACATTAAAAGTGTTTAAAATAGAGAAAGGAGCAGACCAATTAATCAGCAGTGAAAATTAAGTAACTATACAAATATCCAAATTTGAGAGCCGTTTTGTGATTATATATTAAATATATAAACAATGTATACAGTTTTTTTCACACTAACTCCATTCACTTACATAAATTTGGAACATATGTTTCGGGAGCGATCCCTCCCATCTTCAGCCTGTTGACAAACTGTCGTTAAACGTGGCGGTTGGGTCTCTTGATGTTCTTGTGGCGGCATCTGTTGGTATTATTAGGAATTTGCTGAGTTCATCCAATGGAGGGATATCGAAATTCATCAAATTATCCTTATTTTTTGTAATGAAAATGTTTTCCCAAGTGGAAAGTTCTATTGCATTATGAAGTTGTTTAAGTAGTTTTATCTCTGATTTAATTTCATGATTTTTATTCCAATTAACGACAGTTTGTCAACAGGCTGAAGATGGGAGGGATCGCTCCCGAAACATATGTTCCAAATTTATGTAAGTGAATGGAGTTAGTGTGAAAAAAACTGTATACATTGTTTATATATATATACCACTCCATTGTCAACAGCTTCGTAAGTACACTTATTGAGTTATATATTAAATGTTTACCTTTGACTAATAGTCAATATTTATCGGCATATTTAAATCAACAAAAATGCATCTTAAATTATTTTTAAAATATTTGCATTTTATATTATGTAAAATTATATTTGTTTGTTTTGTTTTTTAATTACAGAAAAACCATCCAGAGATACGCCACTGTGATCTAGAAATACTGTAATATTACAAAACATGAATCCAATTTTGTACATAAACAGGTGAAGATATTATATGTAAAATCATTTCTGTTGCTTTAGAGTAATTTATTGTAATTAATGTTTATTCCCAATGTTTATACTATGTATTTACTATGTTTGGTCATCATGTAGTAATTTTTCTATTGTGAATGATTTCTTCCTTTAAGGTTGACTTAATTTCTTTATTTATTAATTTGTTTTGTCTCCTCATCTTGCCATGTATTGAACCCCTTGTCTTCTGCTGGTTCTTTTCCACATTTCATTTCATTAAGTACATGATGCAGGACAGTGTTAAAAAGATGCATTAGAGATGCAATCAGAAATTAAGAGAATAAACAAAAAAACTTTCAGTACATTATAATTGAAGAATATAATCTCAAAAATTGTTCAGTCCATGGTTATTAATTTTCAGAGGAAACAAAATGATCAGTTGATAAGACTGCATAGACTAATATTTTTCAATAGCCAATATCTATTCCTAACATATTTAGTACCTCTAACTGAAATAATTCTTTGTATGTTTTAAATATTCAAGGACCAAATATGGTTTCAGTTGCACTCATTCTTCATCATATTGGTGGGGGACATGAAATCATAATTTATCAGTTATTAAAATTTAAAAACATCCTTGGTACATGTTTTTATTGTTTATTAAAGACCACTTTAATTAAGGAAATATGTACTGTACAAGCAAAAGTTTTATACTTGCAGCATGTGCCTAATCATGGCCATTGTTTAATCAGAAAGGTCCTTCAAAAAAAAAAACTTAATATATGTTAATACCAAGAAGTATAAGTATAGAAACTATAAAATGCTGAAAAAATATTATGTAAGTACAGGCAACTAATTAGCGACTAGTACAAATGGTAATCAAATGTTTAGTTCATCAAAAAAACGTACTTTTATTCTGAAAGATTGTTTTTGAGATTATCTTTTGCAGAATGTTTCCTGATATTATCATTTTCATTGTTGTTATCATTTATATTATTATTATAATTATAATGATAATTGATGCTGGGTACTGTGGCAAAATTATTGCTGTTTAGAGCAACAACTTTCTTTACGCTTTTCTGGGACAAATTTGTAAATAACCTTCATTCATCCTAATGTCCACAAACCAACTTAAAACTAAATTGGATACAATACAATCTAGGTCCTTAAGAATAATAACAGGAGCTGTTAAAACAATACCAATTGCTATAATGCAGAGCATAACTAACAACCTGCCAATTAAAATAGAGCTAGATATTAAAATGACTATATTGGGACTGAAATTAAAAAGTAATCAACACAGGAATGCCAGAAAAGGAGATAGAGGACTGCCCATGGTCAAGCCTGTTTGTTGTTTATAAAAAATCTGGCAAATCTTTACATGAGTAATTTTGAAACACACATTACTTTAGCTTTTCCACACTTCTTTAAGTGTTGGTACAGATATGTTGATTATGTTTTTGCTATAGTTAATGAAAAGTTAATTGAAGATGCACTAAAGATTTTGAATATTCAAGATAAAGATATAAAATTCACACATGAAATAGAAACAGGCAATATGCTGCCTTTTTTGGATATTAAAATTATAAAAAGTAAAGAAAACCTTAAATTTGGCATATATAGAAAGGACACACATGCAGATAATTATATCAAAGAAAATGGTTTTAATCCTATGGCTCACAAACATGCAATTTTTAATAGTCTGATAAGCAGAATGATCAATTTGCCAATCAGTAAAGAAGAATATAACATGGAATATAAAAAAATTAAAGGAATAGCAATTTTAAATGGTTTTAATGAAGACTTAATACGTAATAAGATTAAAAAATTCCAGAAGAAGAAAAGAATTGAAAATTGCACTACATTATCAACAGTTAAAGAAAAAATGTCCTTTAAAAATTCACATATAACCCAACAGTGATGTTTAAATTTCAAAAAATATTTAAAGGTGTTAATATAAAATTGGCTCCCACTAATAGATTTAGTCTAAACAACGTTTTGAAAGACAATACTACAGATAATACCCCAAAGGAGAACAAAGCAGGAATTTACAAGATTTCATGTGCTGAATGTGATAAGATCTACTTAGGAAAATCCAAGAGGAATGTGGGAATACGTCTTAAAGAGCTTATGAGGAATTTAAAATACAAACAAATAGAAAAATCAGCAGTGGCATATCACTTTTGGACCGAAAGTCATGATATAAAGAAAAAAGTTGAATTATTGAGAACTGTACAGGGACCAGTAGAATTGGATATTTGGGAAAAGATTTACATCTACAAACATAAGGATCATTTGATGAATTTTGACATTCCGAAAGAAGAAAATATAAATTTTAAGTTCATAAAAGTTTCACCAGAACAAAAAATTGCTTCTGATACTACGCAACAACAACCTTTCACACCAGTCGTCCAAAGATGGAGATAACATATCTTTGAAACCAGTTCCGTATATTTTTAAGGTTAGTGAAGCATGAAGAGTGTTAAGATGACAGATTCAATTCACATGAGCTTCACTGTGTTAGTTCCATATGAAAACTTTTTTAAATATGTACAATTTTTAAAAAATTTTAACTAAACCTGTCATTAACATGAAACTAAATCTGGATACAATAGTCTCTAAGGAGAATGATCCACCTGAGGTATTAAGATGGATAGCACTTAGTACACTAAACAACTGTTATCTAAATATTGTACTTACGAAGCTGTTGACAATGGAGTGGTAATATAGCCTAAACTTAGGTATTTTTTTTTTTTATTTTTTAACACTAAACTCCATTTACTTTTATGTAAGTAAATGGAGTTTAGTGTAAAAAAATTAATACCTAAGTTTAGAACTATTATCTAATTAATGCATGGTGTATAGTGTATACAGATGGATTTCTTAAAAATAGAGAAGCAGACTTTGGAATATATTGTGCAGAATTTTCTCAGAATACCTTTGGGACAGTATGCTAACAATTTTGGTGGTGAAATAATATCCATTAGATTACAAAATGTACTGATTAGACTTAAAATAAATAAAAGAATTGTTATCTGAATAAGTGACTCTAAAGCAGCAGTACAAAGTATAATGAACTGCAGTTACCCATTGATATACACTATAAATGAAATAAGAAAACTATATCATACAATCCAGATCAGAAATACAGAAATAGTTTTACAATGGATCCCGAGCCATGTGGGATTGAAGTGGAATGAGATTGCCGATACTTTAGCAAAAATTAAAACCACCTTTTGAACTAGAACCTCCTTCTAAATTGAAACTCATAAAAAGATTAATATCTGAACAAGAACAACAAAATATCAAACAAAAACTTGAAGGAAAACCATATAAAGATCTAAATACTTTCAAACAACTTTTATTCAAACCAAGAAAAATTGGAGTTGCCCAATTCCATTAATTGTTGGACATGATTGCCTGTCAGAACATCTCTTCAGGATGAAATTAATCAAGGACAGCCACTGCCCACTGTGTAAGAACGTGAACACTATCTTAAATAAATAACTTCTACTGAAATGCAGCCACCTAGTTAGTAACAAACAAATGAAAAATAATTTTGAAGCTCTTTATTGTGAAGCTATGGAAAAAATGATAAATATCAGCATCCAGAATGCTCACTAACAACCAACCACCTTTATTCATCCTTGACACATATAATTCCAGATTTTGTTAATTTGCTTTCATTATTGTTGCAATAGACTAGAGGATCTTTTTTTCATGAAATACTGAACAAAAATTCTATTTTAAAATCAATATTAAGTTGTTGCCTGTAGTTAGAAATTGCTTTAATTATGAACCCAAAATCTTGTAAATTCTGTTGAGAGAACTCTACTAACTATTTTTTCTTGAGTAAATAGCTTTTATCTGTAATTCTATGCATATTGTTCAAGCGTTCATTGTCAAATGGTTTATTGACAGCACAATCTGATGACTTTCATTCTGACAAGCCAGCAGCGATGATATTAACACAGGCATTGGTTTGGGTGCCAAGTTCCGGAGTCTTCTGATGGCAGCAGATATTTGGAAATAAATTTCTTTTACACTATTAGTTCATAAACTTTCAACTTATAAAATTAATAGTGATCTATATGTATGGTTCTTCTGTTTGTTCATGTCATAGTAATTCTAAAAAATACTGTTCTGTTTCTTTGCAACCATCATCTCAAAAGCTGCAACACATGTATAACTAACAATATGCTTACATAGTGCTCAAAATTTGTCTAGATCTTCTCTCCTCTTGCTGAAGTAATCTTGATATACTTTATGAAGTTGTTTTCTGTTATAAATTAAATAGCAGTAATTTTCACAGTGAAATATAACAACTTATTTATGAGGAATTCATTCAAATGTCACTAGTTTTGTTCCACTTACTTGGACATGTTCCAAAGCTGCTCAATAGATCTAACTAGCTAATTGCTGCTATATCTTTACATTTTCATTAATATTTAATTTGTAATCCTCCCCCCCCCCAAAAATATACACTAATCTAGAAAGAAAGGATTGTAATTAAATGCAGGATGGAAGAAAAAGAACAAAATATGGTGGTAGTGTCCAATGCCCAGCTAATTGGAGTTCTTTCATTTGCCATTAGATGGCAATATCATAGTCCATTTGGATTCATACATCAAGAAATTGGTATACTAATTAGATTATGGAGCAATTGGAGAATGAATGGCAGGGGAAACCAGAGATCCTGGAGGAAACCTGCCCAAATAGTGCTTCATCTGCCACAAATCCCACTTATGACCACTAGAACAGCACCTGGCACACCTTAGTGGGAGGTAAACAGTCTAAACACTTAGCCAAGGCACCACCAGAAAAATATTATCAATGGAAAGATAGAAGGAAATAAAGAAAAGAAAAGAGAGAGAGAGAGAGAGAGAGAGAGAGAGAGAGAAGGTAATAAAGGCAGCAGGAATACTGAGTTTTTTTGTAATTTTTTCCTTCCATTATCATTACTTCAAAATTTTGAGTTTCTATAATTTATTTTAAATGTTTTGTCAATTTTTTTTTATTATACCCATCGTTTTGGCATTTCAAATGCAAAATGATGATAAATTGTATTTTTTTTTTTTTTTTGTCTTCTGAAATTAATTTTCATTTATTTGTTTCGTGGTAAATCATATTTTTGCAGCACTTTTAATTAAATAATTCCTATTTATATTCATAAACTGGCTTTGTTCAAAGCAATTTACACAAATTGTGCAATGCTTGTTTAGTTAATTGCTGTTCTTTTGCAATAATTCTCTTGTTAATGATGGATAGTTTATTTCTTACACCTGCAAGAATTTGTACTAGCAGTATGCCTTAAAACTGTATGATTTAAATGTATAAATATATGAAAACTTTTCAGCAAAATTTGCATAACATACTACTGCAGTAGAATTTTAAGTTATTTCTCAGATTTCAGGATCATTGGTAAATGCTAAAAAATAAATTCAAGAATTTTTTCCCCACATTAACTGTGGAGCAATATTCTATTTTTATATTTTGATTTACATTTTCTAAATGCTTCAATTGTATAAGCTGCTTAAAGCACTACATGAATATCCTAATAATGTAATGTGTATGTCCTTATTAGGATTACAACAGGATCAGACATTGACTTGTCTTCTTGCCATAGAAGAACTCAATGAGTTCAAAATATAGCAATTTCAAGAGTGACTTTCTCTTAGTGTTTTATCCTTTCTACTGTTATAATTACTGTTAATTTGTTACATTATATAAGTGTGTTTGCACGCACGTGTGCATGTGTACACAGTCGGTCCTGTTGGTGTAGTGGTGTAGTACTTGCCTTCTAAATCCAAGATCAGGGCTCAATCCCAGCCAGGACCGATAGATGATTTCAGGCATTAAAATCCTAAGTATAGCTTCCTTTGGAAGGGAAGTAAAGCCATGAGTCCCATGTCGTACATTTACAGCACGAAAAAGAACCTCAAGCTTGAAAGAAGAGGCCTCTGAGCAAAATTTGTCAGCCATTTCATGCCCTGAATTGAATGGACGCAGATGATCTGAGACGTTAAGAGCATCCATAAATAAAACGAAAAAAAATGCATATGCAAAGGGGAAGCTGAGCTACTATTAGAATAGGTTTATTATGGTTGTATACTATTACTTAAATGTTATTCTTTTAATGCCTATAATCTTCACCTAATATTTTAGACCTATCAACCATTGAGTAACTATGAGATTAAACTATAGAATTACTCTTTTAGCAGTCCATTTTTTCCATAGCATTTATCACATACTGACAAATTTATTTGGACTTTACCGCAAGTCATTGGAAATAAATGAGGTCATAGTTGCAGTAAATTTCAATCAGTATAATCAGCTGATATAGTTGTGATAATTTGCTGTGAAGAGTGGGAGTGCACCTCGAAGAGGGAAAGACAGAGAAAGAGAAAAGATCATTCCTACCTTATAGCTATAAGTTCGTTTGTTTAAAAATGCAGTCATGCTAGTTATTTGACCACTCTCTATATTACTGCCATGGGTGGCCGAGGTTGTTCAGGTGCAGACTTGTGAGCGGCAGGTCTGGGGTTCAAATCCGATCAGGACCATCCTTCCTGACTGAGTTTTTTTCCAGGTAATCTTCAGTCCTTATAAATGGCAAGTGCTGGGGAGGTACCCTAAACTTAGGCCTGGAATATTTCCTTCCATAAAAAATCCTTTCCCAATATATAATTTCATCTCGTGTATCATCAGTGTCCACCTCCTGTGGTGCCTCAGTAGTATAAATGGGCATTAAATACCATTAAAAAAAAACTCCCTATGTTGCACAGAATTGTATTCTCTAAGTCAATACACTTCAAGGCAAGGTGTGCAGACTAGCAATTGTTTCATCTACTCAAACTTACTTGCAATAAAGTTGAAACATATTTGATAACCAATACAACAGTATATAAATGTGAAAACAATGTAAATAAAAGAGAACAATAGGATATAAATTGTGCATTTTGGGAAAAAATACATTTCAGTTTGGATTTAGTGTAAAAAAAAAACTTTTGAGCAAATCTTCACAGATCAGTGTAATCCTTAGCTTTCCAATCAGACCTACATAGTAGTGCTCTCTTATTCCATGTGTTTGAATTAAAATTGGCATAAATTCCGGCTCATCTTTTGTGCAGATTCAATTGCTTCAACCATCTGTGCTTCTTATATAAAGGAATTCTCTGTTTTCTTCCAGCTTATTGATGTTTCCAGGTAACCACCTAATGCATTTAAAACAAGCATTAATTTTTAATTGAGATTTACTGAAAAATAGGTAACATTTAAGCTTTTTAGAACTCTGTGTTAATATTTCAGTTCAAGAATTTCTGACGAGGATAATAATAATAATAATAATAATAATAATAATAATAATAATAATATAATATCCATTTCTGGGTGGCCCATCAAATACTGGTCTTGCCAGAACAAACCAGTATCAAGAATTCATACAGTCAAGGCCACAGGAGGCTGGTTTTTCATGGGCAACTAGTCTGTGAACTGAGTAGAATTCTCAAATGCCAAGCAAAACAAATTTGTCAAATAGACAGGAACAGGGTTTGGTTTGAAAATAAACATATATATGTTTGGTTTTTATATTAACTATACTTAATATGAACATATAGGTGCATCAGATTTAAAAGATAGAAATGGATTGAGCAAGTTGTGAAATCACATTTCAGTTGGTGTATATCGTGTTTCAGTTAAGGCCACAGCTAAACATTTACTGTTTTATTTTGCCACAATTGAATTAACCTTTTCTATGGCATAACTGGTTAGCAAGTAAATCTTGGCTATCATTACAAATGCGCTAGGTCCCCCTTCTTGGAAATAAGTTGCCTGCATGCCATAGAGCTTTGCCATATTTTTAAAACATTATTCAATCATTTCTGAATTAAGTGTAGTATTGATGTCCCAGACTGAGGAATGCTAAAAAAATATTGTAACTGATAAGTCAGTTGTAAAACAATATTCTGTCTATTAGCTCTGTTAAATTTGGTTCATTTCATTTGTTCTGGAGTGGTGCTGAAGCTATAATCAAATTTTAAACACAATCAAAACCTATATAATGTTTGTCATTAATATGTTCATAGTAAATAAAACTTAAACAATTATAAAAATTAATTCCTTCTGTGTGATAATACAACTAAAGCTGTACTTTTATGTTCTTATTTGTTAGTTCATCAATGAAATTTGATACTTTTAAGCTTTTAGGTACTTTTGTTTTATTACTAATATTCATAGATTAATGAAATTCTATGTTTAGGTTTATTTTATGTAAGGACACACTAATATCTTTGGTCATTAGCATCCCATTCTATTCAGGGCATGAAACAGCCAATAAATTTAGCTCAGAGGTGCTCAGAGGTCTCATATTTCAGGCTTGAGGTTCAATCTATGACATGGAACCAAAGGCTTTATTTCCCTTTCAAAGGAAGCCATTCTAAGGATTTTTATGACCTAAAAAGTCTATCAATCTTGGCTGAAATGAACTCTATCTAGACTCTGATGACTTTCCAAATGATTTGATTTTTTTTTTAAAGCTTCTCATTGTAAAAAATAATTCTTAAAGTTATGAAAAGATCTGAAAATTATTCAATAGGTTTCTTTTTCTTTCTTTTTGCTTAATGTTCCAAATTATTTAACAGATCTAGAAGTTCATTGCTCAAAATTCTGTACATTAGCAATTTATTATACAGTTCAAACTATAAATGGGTTCTCAATACTCAAGAGGTATCAATATTGAATGATAATGTACAGGAACTCTTTATAAGATTTTATTAATACAACAATTTTTAATTAATGTTATCCCAAATAACATACTTTTTAAAGTTGGCAAATGAAACACGTGTCTCATTCATAAGCTTCTTAATAGAGCAGCTACCAAGAAATTGGTAGAGCTTCTAAGTCCAACCACTTATAATAAAAACATTCCCCCCATTTATATTTTTACAGATGGTCTTGCAATACTATGAGCTATAAATGTCTTTAAAAATCATGTGCTAAGGCAATAAAACATTTTGAAGTGCTATTTCATAAATTTATAGCATGTTTTTTTACATTTTACTGATATGGTTAAACCAAACTCTGTCTATAAAATTATCTCATATCCAAGTGTGCCTAATAATAACTAATGCAACTTTTGATAAACATATCATGTAGTCAATTAAACTATCTAATCAATAAGTAATTTATTGTAGCAATATTATACTTCAGCATCTTTGCCATGAAAACTGATTTTACATTACAACTTAGTTGTTATTTTCAAATCATTTGTTATTAGGAAGTAATAGAAGATAGTGCATTTTCAGATAATATGAATGTGTGGTTTCACAGGCAATCAGCCAGGTGAAGATCTTGTTGTCCATGTTTTCAGACTTTGTGACTCTGCAGTCAAAAGTTTGAAGGACAAAATCTTCACCCAGCTGATTGCCCATGAAACCAATCAGTGCTAGAAAGTTTCAAATCCTTAATATGAATGAATGGAATCATTTTCATTTGGATCCTGTGATTGAAAACCAACCCATTTACTGCATTAGTAAAAAGAGTTTTTCAAAAGGTGGAAAATCTCACAACACTAACAACCTAAGAAACAAGTCACTTCGATTCCTAAATTTGTTTTTACTGAATATCACAATAAAATTCACAACAGTGAAAATGTAATAAGTAAGGAAATTGCAGTGGTCGAGCTGTGTTCTTTCCAAGTCATTATCCATGTTATTGTCATCAACTTATCATACTACTCAATATGAGTTAGCTTGTACTTATATAATTTCTGAACAGTAAATCCAAATAATCCAGGAAAGGATTATGTATATGCATATGAAGTGTATGTATATGCAAAGACAGCCATCCATTATTGTTATCAAAGATGATGGAGTTAAGAAGTTGATTCAGTACCTTGAATAACTAAGGGATTCATCAATACAATTATGAAAATGTCAAAAATCTTATTATAAAAAATACCCTTGACTTTGGTGAGTAAGGGAAATCAGATATATTTTTTTGACATTAAATACTCGCAAAATAATAAAATAGGAAATTAGTTATTTTATTTGATAAGAAAAAATCTTGTGAAAGCTTCGAGTATCATGATAAGGAAAAAGCATATAAAAGTATTGAATAGCAACACTAAGAACATGTATAGATATCAAGTATGGAGAAAATTTGATAATGGTCCATCTAATTCAAACCCATGAAAATTTGCAATGCCTTTGATGATTTAAAAGCTTTTATATAAGCATTTTCACACATTTCTTGAAATTCATTGATAAATGTGAATAAATAATTAATACAGACTTTCAAAATTTAATTTTTCATTTTTTTCATTTTTTTCATTTTTTTTTTTCATTTTTTTTTTTCATTTTTTTCATTTTTTCATTTTTTCATTTTTTTTTTTTTTTTTTTCATTTTTTTTTTTTTTTTTAATCATCAGTTAAATGCATAACATTAGTGTTAGCATAGTTTACAATCTGTATTACTAGTTGTAGCATATGGATGTTTTTTACTTAACATTTTTATTTTTTAATTACACAACTTACTTTCTGCTGGAATCTGAGTCAACACACAATTATCTATCAGTGTCAATACAACTGTTATTGATTCATCCTCATATACATATTTATACAATTTTCATGAAACAGTGAGACTAATGGCCCACAGCAATGCATGATATGTAGTTCTGAGTTAATAAGAAAGACCGAAACTAGTAAAATATTTCAAAATTGTTGAGTTTGCATTATTATTTTATGTGTAGGTATGTTATACTAGTAAGAATTGATTGCATCAGTATTATATTACTTGTGCAACCCTTTTTTCATAACTGTTTATTAATTTTATAATACTTTTTTCGTTACTCATGACATATTTTATTCAGTACAATAAAGTGGGCATGATAAGACTCCTCTTTCTTAAGTTATTAATAAATGAAATTTTTATGACCACCAAAATCCCAATTAAAAATAGGATATCCCAGTATATTGTAGTTAAAATAAGAAAAAGGCATAAAAAGAGCTAACATACATAATAAATGGTTATGGATAAAAATAAAAATAGGCTATATATAAATCAAAAGAAAACAGTAATAATACTAAATTTATTACATAAATAAACAAAGGCAATTTATGAAAAATGTAATATATGAAATATAAATCTCATTAGGACCAAGTCGGTCCTGCTGGTGTAGTGGTTACCATACTTGCCTCCTACACTCAAGATCGCGGGTTGGAACCCGGCCAGGACCGATGGACTTTTTCCGGCGTAAAAATTATAAGTATGGCTTCCTTTGGAAGGGAAGTAAAGCCGTGGGTCCTGTGTCATACATTTACGGCACAAAAAAGAACCTCAAGCCTGAAAGAGAGGCCTCTGAGCAAAATTTGTCGGCCGTTTCACGCCCTGAGTTGAATGGGAAGCTGATGACCTGAGATTTTAAAGAGCGTCCATAAATAAACAAAAAAAAAAAATTAGGACCAAGTTATGTGTGACAAGAGTGACACCAAATAAATTTTATTACTGTTGTAATGGATTCAGAAGCTTCAGCACAATATCATCTTTATCTAAGTAATGTAAATTATCATCTGTCCTGAAGCACTTTTCATTTGTAGTTCTAAACTTTTTCAAAAAATTTAGTAGAAAAACATTGTTCAAATAAATAGATAATAGAGCATTATTATTTTGTTTTTAAACTCCTTTCTAACACTTCATTGTTGCAAATATTTCTCCAGTTCACTTGCATCTTTATTAGCAATAGAAAGATTGGAGTTGCAAATAGTGCAGCAATTCTCATATTCCCTATTATTTTGGCTGCATCTTAAAGCTCAAACATTTATTTTTGAGCTCTTGATAAAATTTCCTTTTCAGCACATTAAATCAAATACACACTTTAATATAATTATTTAAGCTGTATAATTAATGGGGAAATAATATATCCTAAATATGTTAATACTAACTCCACTCTAATGTTATATAAGTTATGGAATTAATGTTAACATATGTAATAAATTCTATTAAACACTTTAGTATATTATCACACAAAATGCTGTATAAGAAAAGGGAACCCAAGCACGGTATGAGTGAGAGAGAAAAGAGTGGAGGCAGGAAGATTTTGCACACCCCACATGTAGTGACCAATAATGTATGAATAGTTCTTAAACAATTGCTCCTTTTTGTTCAATGCAATATTCTGTGTGAAAACATTTTATACACAGTTATTTTCCTGTCATAATGGATTAAAAATGTGCATTAGGCATTCCCAGACAAAGAATTTAAAATTATTGAGTCGAATTTGTAACACTTACATCACTAATATTTAACTAATTAACTAATTCCTAGGCAAATTATAAGTGTGATTAAAAAAATACAAATATCTGGTAACTGTGCTCCTTCCTACTTGTTGATCAGAATTAAAGGATTATAATATTGAGGAAGTTAGGAATTATTATCAAGAAGTTGATGACAGTGATGCAAAATATCAAGATTAATAATATGACACGAAATTTATTTTAAAGTTAATAATATGATTTGGTTTTGTAGCACATATGCTTCATATATAAGATTTTTTTTTATGTGGACATGTTTCAGGGCAATTGTTCCCATTATCAACCATAGAACAACCGGAGGAAGGGTCTCTAATGGCAGCAGAAGGAATTTGTTGAAAATATCTGAAGTTGAAACACCCAAAGTTCATGATATGGTTCTTATTTTTAACAAAGAGTTTAAAAGTAAAGGATAGACACAAAAATAAAATAAAATAAAATATGTATATGTTACCCAGATACCTGGTTTCCTAAACCAGGGCGTGTATATCAAGTTTTCCATTTATTGTTGTTATAACTATACAATTCAATAATATTTTAATACATTATTTTACAGATTTTCCTAATAACTAGATTAAAATAATATAATAAAACAATAAACAAAAAAATAAAATAATTAATTGAACCAAAATATAAATTTACTTAACTACTTCCCAAATTAATTTTCCAAAATCTACAAAACTACCAAATTGACAATTTAACAATATTACTGGGAGCCAGTAGGAATTATAGCTGGTAGCCAGCTATTTTATCCTTTAAATTTATTCCATAACTATACAACTATACTACTACTAACCACTGGTTACCAGCGGTATGTACTGGTATCCAGTACTCAGCGGAAATTCTCTTAAATTGGACATTATCCTTAATTGTTTCAATTCTCCTTAATTTATTATAATCATAATAATATCCTTCTCTTTGACAACTTACTTCACTTAAAGTTCATTTATCATTATTAATCTTTCCTGCTCATTTCATTTATTTGTCCCAACACTTGAACTCATCAAACACTATCACTTCGCTTCCACCATATTACTCTCCATCTTTTCTTCCCAACCATTTCTTCTTCCATCTCGCTTGATCCTCCTGGTCCCCTGGTTGTACCATTTCTTGCGCTCAGCTCCTCCTCTCTGGACACCACTTCTCCATTCTCTATTTCCTGCCGCGACTCATTCCTGTGTATCTCCAACACCCTTCCTTCTCCTTCTGTAATCTTCCTTCTTTCATCTTCTTCCCGGTGTCAAAACTCTTATAGGTATATTCTCTACTTCAGGTTGTAAATCAAAATTATCCCCGTTTATTATATTTTTTAGGCATTTTCATCTCCATATTCCCTTCTTCCTTACCTTTATCTTCTCCTTCTAATATTCTCTTCCTGTTGATTTAATTAAAATTATTTTGTATATTTTCTATTCTTGTTAAGTTATTTGTGTTTGGGGGTTGTCTTTGCATATGTATGTGCTCTGATCATCTTACCTCATCCTCAGCTTTTTCATTACATCTTATTATCTGCTCTTGTGGTATTACCTCTTCGCATGCTATGTTACTTATCTTGAGTGAGGCCTGCTCGAGGTATTTATATAGACCCTTATTTCTAAGTATAGATAGCAAAGGATAGAGGGAGGAGATCTGTGTTATTAGAAATAAAAATTGCATTACAAATTTTGAGGTTTTGCCTTTGAATATATGCAGCAATTTCCTTCTGCTGCTATCAGAAAGCTCTTCCTCCACTTGGTCTAAGATTGATGATGGGAACAAGTGTACCTAAAAATATGTCCATATAAAAAGAACTTTTAAATTAAGTATAAGTGTTACAAAACTAACTCAAATGATTTAATTTTGATGGAGGAAGATTCAGATTCTTAAAAGAGAAAAGCTTTCAAATGACTTTCATGGCATAATATTACAAGTTTTTATGAAGAAATCTTATATGAACATGTTTCAGATAAACTTGTTCCCATCATCAGACCAACTGAAACATGGTTCCACAGCCAGCCTCCCAGCGTGATATAAAGATGAGACTCTGTAGATTTTATGAATTTAGTGATGAGGTTACTGTTGTTTGGATAATGAAAATTAACTAAATTTTCCTTGTTTTTCTTTATGAATATATTTTCCCACAATGTTCATTCTAAGGGTTTTTGAAGAGCTTTTAAGAAATTTTGGAATTCCTGGTGGTGGTGGTGGTTGTTGTTGTTTTTTTTTTTTTATGCCAGAAATGGTATGCAATTGCTGATTTCTCCATATGTTTATATTTTAATTTCTCATATGTTCTTTAAGCTGTAGGTTAATATTTGTTTTCATTTTGACTATATATTTCATATTGTAATCTTTGCAACTAATTTTGTAAACGTCTTATTGTTTTCTTGGCAAAATTTTGTCTCTTGTGTTCGTTTTAGGAGGTTTTTTAAACTGCATTTGTTTACTGGAGCCCAAATAAAAATTGCAAAATAATGCTACATTTCACTGCAAAAATTCCTGCTAATGAAAACTATTTAAAAATATAGTGAGATGTTTCCATATCACTCAGCTACATGTGATAACTCAAAATTAAATGAATAGTGGCTATAAAATTCTATTTATTTTGATTATTCCAAAGACATTAATAAAATTAAATACAAAGAACAATAACAGCTCAGAAATTATTTTATTTAAAAATTGGATTACTATGTACCAAATTACATTGCTGGCACAACTGCCCTAAGTTTAGGAATTCATGCACTGCACATTTTATAATAACAATAATATAATAATAAATATAATAATAATGTTTATTAATAATCAATCAACAGGTACAATATTGATAAACATAAGAATCAAGTTATGGAGCTATATTTTTCATTCCCTTTTACATTTAAAACCATACTTGTATATTATGTAGCAGGATATAAATTAAATAAGCAATTAACAGATATTCAAATATTTATTAATACATATAATTCTTATTTTATATAGTTAATTTTAAGTTTTATCATCAGGCTGATTGCTTTCATGGTTTTGAGGTAAGCATGTCTGCCTGCAAATCTAGAGGTCGAACCCATAAGGTCACCTAGGTAAGGTTTTTCCTTGCCATAAAAAGGTGAATGCCAGGTAACTACAAGATGTTTTAATATAATTACAGCTTTCAATGTGTCAATATCCGTACAATTTTGCTTTTTTGTCCAAATAGCATTAATAAGGGTGAAAATGGGCTCTACAGCAGCATTGGTTCCTGAAATACAAATTGGGAATCCCAACATTTCATCATCAATAAACAAGGAACCTGATGGCATTTATTGACTTGCCTTTCTTCAATCATGAAGAGTTTTTTTTGGTACAATTGCAAATATATCTACATAACAAAATCAGGTTTTGAAAGTTGTAGTCATTTATAATGTGGGTTTCAAGGTTATTCATGTAGAGTTTTGCCATGAATGATAAAAGTGGGTTTCCCATAGTTAGTCCTTTAGTTTGTTGGTAATAGTTACCATTGAAACTGAAGAAGTTTTGCTGTATGTATGTTGTGTGAACCTGTTTCTATTGGGATGCTTGGAAACAAAGCTATAACCTGGTGAGATTGTTATTCCTTGTAGCTTATAGAATAAGTAACTCCATTGAGTTTTTAATTATTGAACTCTCAAATTTCTAGAAGTTGTTGTAATTTTAAAAGCTTATAGGGTAGTGCATCAATATTGTTAACTATAGGTCGCATGGTTTGTGGATTTTGGGAAGTGAGCAGATTCTGGGTAAATTTATTGATAATAATCTTTTAAATATGTTGATAATTTTTATTAAAGACAAAAATCTATAAGAGAGGTTTCCACACTGAGAACATCAAAGAAAGTTAAAAATTCAAAAGTTTCACATACCATCCAATTTACCACAACAAATTAAAGAGGATATTCAAAGAATTTGACATAGTGTCAGCCGCAAAAAACAAATGTAATATTGAAAATTTATTAGGTTGCAATGTAAGAGACACCATAACAATACAAAAATCAGGAATTTATGAAAACAAATGTGCAGATTGTGATCAGAGATACGTAGGTAAACAAAAGGAATTTTGGAAATTCAGAAAAAAGAACTTTTTAGGAATATTTGTTTTAAGCAGGTTGATAAATCGGCAGTGGCAGCTTACTTTTGGACTAATAATCATGAAATCAAGCCAGAGGCCAAGCTGCTGAAAGAACTTCACAACCCAATGGAGCTTCCACTTGGGAAAAGATTTTCATTTTAAAAAATAAGAAAACTTAATGAATTTTGATGTTCTGCCCATGGATGAACTCGGCAAGCTCCTACTATAACCATCAGAGCGCCACAGAAACACCTTGGAATCCAGCCACAAATTCGATTAGCAGTAGTTGGCAGCTAATGTTGAGAGCAAGTGCTTCTGAATCATGTCCTAGTGTTACGTAAGTAAATAGAGTTAGTGTGAACAAGTTGATTACATTGGTGAAGGAAATATTACCAGACCACTGTCTACAGCTTTGTAAGTACATTTTACTTAGCTGATAAAGTACTTTATAGCAAGTACAAAGTGCTCATTATTGCAGATTACTAAATGCTAATTATAAAGGTCTCTCATAGAGTTCATAAATCATAAAACTCCTTAAGGAAATAAGAATTACACACTAACTATATTCATAGTCATTTTCATATTCATTTATAGCATCCTATAAATCATATACAAGGTATACTAAATAAAATTTACAAAATCTCATAATCTAGCATAATACAATGCTACAATAATTATATCAATAATAGTTATGCATTAGAATACAATAAGATGAACTGCAATATAATATAATTAAAATAAAGTATATTTAATATTCTTCAGAAATTCATCAATACTGTAAAAAGAGTTTTCAAGTACAATTTTTAGGAGGGCATTCTGGATTTTCTGGAATTTCTTTCAAAAACTGAAACATATTGTTATACATTTTTGAGGCCAGGGTAAATGAAACTTTTTATACATGAAATATTAAATGATAACAATTATACCACTTTTTCTTTTAATGTCATAGGAGTATGTATCAGAATTATATGTCTTTCAATTTGCCTTTCACAAGGACTTATAGTTCATATATATATGGAAGTGGTAATATTGGAACTTTTTAAAATGTGATCTGCAACTAGTACTTTTATTTACCTATGTGATCATTCTAAGTGCCTTTTTTTGCTGTTTACAAATCATTGAGCATTAGATGACAAAAATATTAGTATTTCATTACTCCTATTATTTCAAACACATTATGAAATACTGGCAAAGGACACAATCATTGGAGGAAGGAAATATTGTCAAAGACTGCCTGGGAGCACAAGAAAAAGCTAAATGGAAAGGAAACTGGTTATGTCAATTAAAGGAAATTGTAAAAGAAATTGAATTAGTAGAGCTAGTTAGTTTACAGTCATCAAATGGGCAAAGCGTGAAGGATTGATGATGATAGAGAAACAGGAAATATTTGGTAGCTTAAGAGATAAAAATACCCTGATATATTACAGGAGTTTTAAGAAAGAGTGTTTGTGACTAAATGGGAAGGGAGGGTAAAAACAAGAACAATGATATTAGGAGGGGTAAAAGTTGACAAAGAATTGTGCCCATTGTGTGGCAAGGTAGACAAGAACTTAACACTGTATATTAGAATGTATAGAAACTGATGGAGGAAATGATGGAACAAGAAGTGCAATAATTTGCAGGCAGAAATTTTGGTAGTAGCAGAAAAGAATTTTTGAATTAGTATGGAAATTATGTAGGGAAATTAAGAGACAAGTGGTGGAGGAAAGTGATCAAGACAAAGGAAGAAGATAATAAAGAAAATAAAGAAACAATGATGAAAGATGATCACCTTTAGGGAAGTTTTTGTAAAGTGAATTAATAAATATATTATTACTCATTACCAGGATGACATAACAACAGTATGTGGAGTAATTTACAACCATATTTTCTTTATATAAAGAGCATTCAAAGTTTAATTGATATAGTTGTACAGCATGTTCTAAAGACATGCTAAAACTAGCAAAATTGTGTACATTGCATATGAAAACCTAAATTTGTATGCACACAAGCTTGGCAAATTCTTATTTTATACAAAGAGCAAAACAATTATTATCAAAGCTTTTAATATTCAAAGAAAAATCCTGAATATAATTAAGATATTTGTGTTTAAATGAAATTCTGTTTTTATGGTTGGGATTCACAAATACTCCACTTTGAGCCACAGTAAAAATTTTTGCTTCTAAAAGCAATTGAAATGATTTGGTTTATGTATTCTCATACTTTGTTGTTTCTTCTACTTCCCCCTTTTCTTTGTTTCTGTGGACTTTCAGATCTGACATAGAAAATAAATGCATAAACAAGACTCCTCAACATGCATTATTCTTTTACTGAGAGAACAAAAATTATAGTTTCCACTAGCATATGTTTCACATTTAAAGTATAGGAATTTAAACTGTTGGTATAAAAAAGAGTTTTTTATTATTCAATTGACTGTGGATTAGAATTTACTAAAAAAATAATATATTCCTTTCTGATTTTATTGTAAAAATAGAAGCAATTATCATATAACAAATTATTTATGAGGAAGTCACTCAAATTTCACTAGTTTTATTCCACTTACTTGGACATGTTTCAAAGTCAAATTTCCTTCATCATCAGCACAGTACCACTGAATATGGTAATTTGCCTTTGAAACATGTCCAAGTAAGTGGAATAAAACTAGTGAAATTTGAGTGACTTCCTCATAAATAATTTGTTATATGATACTATATTTCACAATGAAAATCCCAAACCATTCAAATTTATATTAAGAAGTAATTATGTTTATTTGAATAAAAAACTTACATTAATTTTATTTGTAAAGCAATTTTTATTTTATAAAGCTTTTGGCACATGATTCTCAAAAGTATTTTAGCAAAGATTCTTGATAAAGGGTTAAATAGAAAATTTTGCACTGTACAAATAAACCAATACATAAGTTTGACATACAGAAACAAAAAAAGCCATATATATAAAAATTTAAAATGTGTTTTATGCTAGCTGATTATCTTTGTATTTGGATTCTAAAATAATTGTCTTAAAGTAAAAGGGCGTAAAAGCATAACCGAGACCTTCATAAAATTTGCTTTGAAACTCTACCCAGTGAAGTCTCAAAGTATGAAGAAATGCAGATAACCCTTCCATTATGATAAGAATGGCTATGGTCAGACATGCCCAAAAGAAGAATGTAATGCAGAGAATCAAGACATTTAGTCCCATGTAAGTGTCACTCATAAGTCCATGATCCAGTACCATATTCAGCAGTACTTTTGTCAGCTGAGAATGAGCTAAAGATAATGCCCATAGTCGCAAGTATGATGCAGTGTGTGAAATAGACCCTAACACAAATTCAAGTGTGTGTATTGCTTGGTAAATAAAGACTTCAGCTGTGCTCTCATCACCCTCAGTAGAAATTTCCTCTGGATATGAAATTGTTGACCAGTGAGGTTGGGTCACGAGTGAGGGCACTGTAACATGCAGTGTGTGCAAGGAACGAGAACTTCTACGAGTAAGAAGTGAGGGTTCATATTTCAGTTTATTCTTTGCTCGACCTTGTACAAGGAGATACATTGGCTTAAGGAACAACATCCATGGAATGCATGCACCAGCAGTGACTAAAAGGTATAATTGTACCACATCCTGATAAGAATACATGTAAGTTTCACAGTTTTCAGGTACCTTTGGGGTACTCATAAGCATCATTGATATTATTGTATTTAGAATGGAAGGTGCACAGTGTATGTTCTTTTTTATATTATGTGGACCATATTCAATCCATTTGCAGAAGATCAAGACCACCATATAAAGAAATATGAGGGAAAAGAATAGAATTTGAGGAATAAATATACCGATTATGTTGAGGAAATTTTTTGAATGTAAATAATTCCAGAGTTTGAGAAGTAGCCCAAATATGATGTGCAAAACTCCAAAAATTATGGACATTTTCATCTTAAGGGAGTTTAAAAAGGTAATCTTGTTTTGAGACATATGCCAGAGTAAATCCAAACCAAAAGGATGAGGTCGTTTAAAATCTATTTCTGGATCAAGTGTTATTATTGGAGTATTCATTGCAGTATTCTCTGAAACATTGCTTACCCAAGATGGAGAGAAAAGTTTTAACCCAAAGCCAAAACAGTCGTTGTACATCAACCCTGCATAGATGGAAAAAATTCCCATGAGGAGTATCATGTACCTTCCTGCAAATAAAATTTTCCAGATCTCGCCGTAATATTTGTCTTCTAGTTTTTTCTCCCATATCACCATGATAATTGCCGCTAGGGTAATAATGAACCCATGACCAACGTCACCAAACATGAGAGAAAAGAGGAATGGGAAAGTAATTATTGTAAAAGGGGCAGGGTTCACTTCTCCATAACTGTTCATGCCATAGGCATCGATAATAATTTGGAAGGCTTTAGTGTACTTGTTGGCATGATTATAGGCAGGAGGTTTCAGGAGCGTAGGAATTTTTATGATGACAGGTTTTAGACCACTGTACATTTTGGTCGCTGACTCCATGCATTCCTCCAATCTTTTGATCTGAAATTCAGGAGCCCAGGCTCTAGCCACTAGACACTTTGTACTGGCATCGCAGTCGAACATGTTCATGATGTGGTAAATGCCTTTGGCCTTCCATAGGGATAACTTCCAGGACTCAATTTTACTGGATACTGCAAGTAGTAGAAGACTCCGATACTTCACCGATTGCTGTAGCACATCTTCGGAGTCGCGGAGATAATTGGAGATTTCGATCATCAACTGCATCCTTTCGTCCATCTCTGAGGGACAAGGATATAGCGTAGCTCTGAAGCCTGTACAAATCTGGTGCACTTGTTTCTTGAGTACCTCTCCCTGAAACATGATGAGAAACACGCATTTGGGTTTGGAAGTCGAGTCCTCCATATCTACAAAGGCTATAAATATGTTGCCCCGGCTGATGCGCCAAAGCATTTTATGAAAGGCGGGAACTCGATGCTTCACAATTATACCTGCACAAATCGCCACTTTGAGCCCTTTGTGATCCGTGTAGTAATTATCCTTAGCTACCATTTTTTTAAGAGTTGTTGGTAAAGGCTCGTTTTCCAAACCTTCCGTTTCGGATTTTAGCAGTAACTCTTTAGACGTCTGAGTGCTTTTAGAGAGCATTGTAATTTCTTTCTTTGGCCTTTGCTGCAGAAAATAGGGCGCGGTTTTCTCTAGTACTTGTCCTAAGTGAATGTAGTGCAAGGACTTTGCCTGTAGTTCTCTAATTGTCTTATTTCTATCTACCAGTTCCAGCTCTAGCTTCTGAATTGTCGTCACCATGTCTTCTAGTTCTTGGGGTTTGGGAGCAGGTGGTGGCACCAATGTTTTCACTATCTTGATGTCTTGTCGGCGCATCTCCTTCTCGATAAACCTTAACCTTCGTTCCATTTCCGCACACGAACGCACATAGTCAACAAATCTTCGCTGGAATGACTTCTGCTCTGCGTTCAGATCGATGAATTGTGCAAGACCGAGCTCACCCAGCTGAGCAAGACATTCATAAGCCATGTCTTGTGGGAAAATAATCTCACACATACACATTTCGCAACTTCTAAACGAAGATACAAACATTTTTCAGCTTTAAAATGGTAGGAAATCCTCAAGAGAACTGGTATACTTTCATTACTAATTATCTTTATTTTTCGACTTGTATACTTTTAAAGAATGTTATCGTCTTAATAACCTTAAAGTCATTAATCTTAAAATTAATATTTAACAAATGAACGAAAAATTAAAATGAAAGTTGTAATTTTTTTGTTTCCATCGTAACAAATTATAATAACCTTGCACTGAAATAGCAGAACTTTAAAGACAATTTCTCGTATTGAAAACATTGCTGTTTTCAATACCCGTTGTTAGTACACTTAGCTTTGATCGTAATAATCATTATGCTGCAAGCGAAGTATGGGCTGTCTTGCTCACCACGTTAGGCTGATGATCGAGGCGAGAGAGAAAGAAAGAAGGAAAACTCGAACACACGACCTATTATTATCGCTTCTGCAGTGGGTATGTTAAAATTAATTTTAAAAGGTTGAATAATAACAGTTCTAATTCGCTGAACACAGTCTTTCGGTATTTGGAACTACAGCTCGGGGTGAGCCTTAGCCTGCCGCGGCGACTTCTGCTTCCTCTATGTCCGTCTTAGGACTTCGTTGATAGAGGGCAGTATTGCAGGGAGACATGAATCAGCATCCCTCAGGTCACTTAATACACGGTTTTCGTGATCGAAGAACGCCACCTCTCAATCAGGCAGCTCCCCAATTGTCCTCAAGAGGCTCGGTGGACCCCTTTCCAGACCTCTCAACTGCCATGGGTGGCCGAGGTCGTTGAATCGCGGACTCGTGAGCGGGAGGTCTGGGGTTTGAAACCCACCAGGACCGTCCTCCCTGACTGAGGTTTTTACCAGGTTTTCCTCAGTCTTCATAAATGGCAAATGCCGGGGAGGTACCGTAAACTTAGGCCTGGAACGTTTCCTTCCTTAAAAATAAATCCTTTCCCAATATATTATTTCATTTCATGCATCACCAGTGTCCATCGCCTGTGGTGCCTCTGTAGCAAAAACGGGCTAACTAAACACTATTCATTCATTCATACATTCATTCATTCATTCATTCATTCATTCCAGACCTCCCTAACTTAAAATTTTTCTAAGCAGGTATCGGGAATAAAATCCGGCCAGCAGTCAGCAACGATAACCATTAGACCGAGGAGGTGGTCTCGGTCAACATTTTAATTGAAATTAATTTTACAGCAATAATACGAACATCCCTCTATATTTTCCATTCAAATGCAGTATGACTGCATGTATAAACTAGAACAATTTTTAAAACATAAAATCACTAAATGGTAGTTCATTTTATAATCATTGTTTCATTTATTGAATTATTTTATTTCAACTCGTTTGCACAAATGAATGCAATATTATCAATAAATCATAAATACTTTTATCCATTATCTCAAAAAAAAAAAAAACAGTGGATGTTTGTCTCAGCAACCAAAACAGAGAAAAGCGTTTCTACGAAAGCCACACATGTTGCCGCTTCATAAATTCCTACATGTTGTACAACAGAAAATCCCCATTGCGCGACAAATGTCTAATTTCCGTTTAGCGGGGAAAAACTCGTAATGTTAGTGCAGTCATCTGTTAATTGTAGTCCATTATATTACTTGTTTTGCCTCGTAAGTATGGCAGCTGATAGTCTACCTTCCCAAACATGGAGTATTTTTTTTTTCTTTCAGATGCTTTGCAAAGACCCGCAGCGTCATTATTCATCATCGCTATCATCAGGGCCAAATTTATTGATAAACTGAAATTTTGCAAAAAAAAGAAATGTTTACATATAGTTTTGGTTCTTATTTTTTAATACTTTTATTGAGCTTATAATCTAATGTTGAGCTTAACCTTTATACATAATTGCATTGCTTGCTAAAAAAAAAAGTGATAGATTTGCATCCACTTCCGCATTAAAATTGTGTTTAACTAACTTGATGCTGAACATTTTGCAGCTACATGGAGCATATTAAATAAAACGATTAGCACAGTCTAATTATATACATTGTGAAACTCCATACGCATACAATGTACAAGCATTTGGCAGACAGGTTTATGTTTATATAATTTGAAACAGTTCCTTCGGTCCTGGTGGTGTAGTGGTAACCATACTTGCCTCCTAAACCCAGGATCGCGGGTTCAAACCCAGCCAGGATCGATGGATTTTTTTCGGGCGTAAAAATCGTAAGTATGGCTTCCTTCGGAAGGGAAATAAAGCCGTGGATCCCGTGTCATACATCTATGGTACGAAAAAGAACCTCAAGCCTGAAAGAAGAGGCATTTGAGCAAAATTTGTCGGCCATTTCACGTCCTGAATAGAATGGGACGCTGATGACCTGTGATGTTAAAGAGCGTCCGTAAATAAACAAATCAAAAAGAAAAAAATAAAACTTCTATTCCCACCCTACTGAAGTATCTGTGTGTTTGTAAGCCTAATCATATTTAGTGCATTTTAATTAGTAATGTAATATAATATATATAATGAAGTATAACTTTAATATGTTAATTTTGTGTTGTCAAAAGAGAAAGTGCTCTACGGTAGCCCAGCCAGAAACGGAGCAGAGCCAAGGAGACTATAAACCACTATGCATAGGGAAGAGACAAATGTATGTAACTTCTTAACTTTCTCATAAATGGCAAATGCCAGGGAGGTACCTTAAACTTAGGCCTGAAACGCTTCCTTAAAAAAAAAAAATGTATTTCCCAGTTTATCATTGCATCTCTTGTATCATCAGTGTCCACCGCCTGTGGTATCTCAGTATTTACAACGGGCTTTGAACATTACTTTAAATCATCCATGAAGGAATTTCTTCGGGTTTCGAAAGAGAAAATATTCACTGGGAGCCATGCCTAGAGTGCATAGTTAAGTTGCAAATGCTCACAATCCTTGATAATAACAGATCTTGCTTTTTGGGATATGTTGAAGGTGCATTATTGTAAAGCAACAGTTTCCCACGCCATTTCTCTCCGATTGCCTCGTATAATTATTTCATTGTAGAAACATAGTTTTCTCCAGTGAGTTTGGACTTTTTGGCATAAATTCCAGCAGCAGAACATCACATGTATTGCGAAAAAGGGTTGCCATGGTTTTACTGGATGACTGAAGCATACAGAATTACTTGGGGGTTGGAGGGGGGCTCTTAAGCTTCCAATGCATAAACTGTTGATTGGTTTGTGAGGTAGTAGTGTTTTCTCTGCAGTAGCAGTCTGTGAGAAAAAGACATGAGGGTTTTCTTGCAGATGATGCAAATTCTTCTAACTTAATTCCAAGCGATGTGCTTTCTACTCTCGTGTGTATATTAGGAACTGACTTTTGACTTCATTACGTGGTAATGAATTATTATTAAATGCTTGGTTTATGGACTGTTGCATGACCCTTGATACGACTGTCTTCCACATTTTGGCACATTTCTTATGAAGATCCATTCGCAGGATGCCTGCACGGTCATCTTTAATGAGCTCCTAGTTCCCTTCAAATTGCTTTGCATAAAAGTTTGTTAGGTATTTAGAAGTTGCATCTTTAATATATAAAGAATTAATTCCCTCTTTGATTTAAATGAAAAGCAAACATGATGTTGGAATAGAGTTGCTTCTCAAGTCAACCGAACGAACGGACTGGTTAAGGGGGAGACGCTTAAGACGCAGATTTGGAAGGTCCCGGGTTAAAGTCCCTTGAGGCCGGCCATATGGTTTTCCCCTGGTCTCTTAGGCAAATAATGGGATAGATCTTTCCTTTCTATTACATTTCCGCTCTCCCATTTCATTCCGTTAGTTCTGTTACAGGGTGGAAAGTAATGGGGTAGGTGGGATGGTGCGGCGTGACAGTGGCTTGCGTTTTGGAAAGGTTCCTGCCCCAGAATTTGGTATGGAGTCTAACCTTCTTAGGGGAGGACCCCGTCTCTGTCCGTGCCTCAAATCCTTGTAACTCGGAGTATCCCTCACCTTATCCCTTCCCCCCGTACGTGCCCCCATTGACCAGCCGTGCTCATATTCTCGTATGCAACTCAATCAAGTTAACCACATTTGAATCCAACGTGTAGAACCCAACCATCACGTTATTTTGATGAGTACAAACATTTTAATAATATTAAGCCTGTGCATAGTTAATTGTTTTTTTTTATTATTAATATGTTTTATTAGAGCGTTCTGTTTAAAGTATGGGTATCGTGAATTTTAATATTCTTCACCATACGCCCTATACTAAAAAAGACTGAGAACTGCTGTTCTAGATGGGTTATGTGGGGATGTGTTTTGTGTATGCTTAAGACTAAACGTTTACTCTATCACATGGGTCTGCTAATGGCTAACTCTGAAGTGATTTAGTAGTAGTTGTCGTTGGTGGTGGTTTTGATTGGCCTCACGTTGTGATGCCAATTTTGAAGTGGTTTGGTAGATTGATTATAGATTGCTTCGTTGTTGTTGCCCAGTCTTCAATAACAATGTCTCAGGGTGATTCTGCTATTTTCATTTCCCAATCAAAGGGACCGGAAGAGGACTTAAGTGGTATAAATGAACACACGATGAGACATAATATATATTGGTCTTTTGTTTTGTCTAAAATGTTTCGCGTCCTCAGCTGTTTTGCTTACAATAGACTTAGCTACGCCTATACAACTTATTTGCCGCGTGTGAAACTTAAAGATACTGCCATGGCGCGTGAAACTGAAAGTGGAGTTCATTTTTGAATAGTGAAAGAAACAACACATGTCTACTCCTAGAGTAAAGCCTGTAAAGAACACTGCTTGGCAAACGCCAGCTTAATTATGATATTACATAATGAGGGTTTAGTTATTATTCTGTGTCCATATTATTTGAAGTGAAATTTCCATGTGATAAGAGTTTCAAGTTGTAACGCGATTCATAAAGTTACAGAATCCACACACTCTAGACAAACCAAAGGAGATCAATTTAATTTCTCTATGATAAATTAATTAACAAGGATAATACCTTAAGTAGGCATTAGAAATGTGTGGAAAATTCAGACAGGATTTTTCCAGTATCTCTTTGTGCGACAAGAATGCGTTCCTAATTTTTTTAAAAACTTTAAAGTTTATTGACTTTCACTATAGGATTTCTCCATTAACTCATGTTTTGCGCCACCCATTGGCCCCGACTCTGTTGTAGCCCTATTGGCCGTGAGCAATGGCCTATTAGCCGATTAAGTCCTCACGGCCGCGTCGTTCATCAGATAATTGGGTGGCCTCAATAAACATACACTGTGTCTCCATATTTCGAATTTTTTCTTGTTTTAGCAACGAGTGTCCATTTAAAACTAGAATAAAAAGTTAAATTATATTTATATTTTTATTTAGGATACGAGTTTTTTATTTCTAATAACAAGATGGCGATGCCTAGTCACTGTTTAGCACCATTAGCAAAGTGAAACAAATGAGCGATCCATATATAAATTCTGTTATAGCATGTAAAACGGATCAATATCACTGCTTTTCAACTAGTTTTCTTTTAATATAGAAAACTTCCTTTTTAAAAGGAATACTGAAAATTAAATCCACCTTTAGTTATTTATTTTCTTTTTATTATTCATAGATGAGCTGTAAAAAAAAGTGACGTGGATTTTCCTGCTGATTTGGTCAAATTAATGAATATGCACGATATTAAAATTATGCTCAAGAATTAAATATGCCTTTAGTAAAGCCTATACAGAAATGTCGAATTCGAAATAGTTTTCCAATTCTATTTTTCTACTTTCCCACCCACAGATTACAAAGTTAACACAACTAATCCTTCTCTCGTCAAAAAGATCACATGCTCTTACGTGTATTTTTTAAATAGCACGAGTTGAATAGCAACTATAACCTGTGGATGAGGCCAATTTGAATTCTTAAACGGCCATGATTTATCTAATGAATGGGAGAAAAAAATAATAGCATGATGCCCAATTAAGTTTTTTTCACTCAAAATTATTCCTGAAAATTTAGTTAGGGCCAACTTTATCTACAAAAAGAAGAAATAGAGAAATAAAGTGTCTCAGCTCCCCAGAATCCCCAAAGAAGAAAGATTCGTAGAATTAAGAAATGTATTTTGTAACTCACGACATATAAAAACAATGAACAGATGTTACAATGTCGGTGAGGGGCTAATTACCCATAATTACAAAGAATTACACCTGATCACAATCGTCCCATAAGATCGTGCATTCCTCTATCTCATCCTGAACACTTCTTGTTTAGTTCATTCGACGTAAAATGGCACTAGTGAACGTTCCCAGAAATTTTGCTGCAATGGTAGGGTTACTATATCGGGGTTAATGTACAGCATGAAAAATATCTTCCGATGACAGAGCGCTTTACTAAATACCTGGGCTATGCTCTTATTAAGCAAATAATCCACCAAAATTCATAAGATCAAGTAAAGTGAGTACATAAAGCAAAATCATATTGAACTTCTCTCAAACATCTTCATAGTATTTGTTTAAGCTACTCGTTTATGAATTTTGTTTATATCGGCTTTTAAGTACAAAATTCACTATTATTGTACACCTTCGTTTATACATTTATTTTATCGCGTAGTTTTGTATTTACAACATATTACCAGTTTAAAAATATATTTTAGATCCATAAACCTTAGAATTGTCTAAGATAAAATTAGGAAGTTAAATTATTATATCTTCGTTTAATGGTTCCTAAGAAATCGTACTCTTCTTATAATCATCCTCGAATGAATAATACAATTAATCGCAAAATGATAATCTTAAATGATTTATCACATTTCTGTGTGGTACAAAACAAAGTGTTCAAATAAGCCAATCATATAGAAATATTTGTAATATTTCAGATGGGGGAATTATTAAACATAGTAGCCCACAAATATAAATCCTGTTTCCATTTCTCTTTTCAGCTTAATTTAATGGTGGTCTGCCATTAGCGATAAAAATATAAAAGCCACAATTATCTTTGCAGACCAGATCTTTCATGGTTTAGTCGGCCATTTCATGGCAACTGGCGGGGCGGCAGTTAGAGCGGTAACTGCTGACGAAAAGGATGTAATATATGCGCAGTTAATTCAAGTTCTCTCAATTACAACTACAATTCCAATGAAAATAAACGCGTACCTTATGATGAGAGTTGTTGGAAGTTTTTCTGCTACATCCACACCTTTCTGTCGGTCCTGGTGGCGTAGTGGTAACCATACTTGCCTTCTAAACCCAAGATCGCGGGTTCAAACCTGACCAGGATCGATGTATTTTTTTGGGCGTAAAAATCCTAAGTATGGCTTCCTTCGGAAGGGAAGTAAAGCCGTGGGTCCCGTGTCGTACATTTACGGCACGAAAAAGAAGCTCAAGCCTGAAAGAAGAGGCCTCTGAGCAAAATTTTAGGCCCTGATTTGAATGGGGCGCTGATGACCTGAGATGTTGAAGAGCGTCCGTAAATAAATAAATAAAAAAAAAAAACACACACTCATTTCTGGAATCCTTTTAGAAAAATTTCATTCACATGCATCAGTTCATCTTTGAAAATTGAGTAAATTTAAACGTCAAAACTTACAAGGTCACTCTTGTTCATGAATTGCAGGCTAGTGATTCTGGTATTCCAGGAAATTTCTGTAAATGGGTATTATGGAACGCTAATGATAAGAGTATATGATTCATGCAGTAAATATTATTTACTGATGAAGCATGGTTCCGTTTACGTGGGCATGTTTGCACGCAAAATAACAGGCATTGGAGTACAGAAAAACTGTATTTTATGTGCGAAATCACTTTGAATGAAGAGAAAATCTGTGCACAGTGCGCAATAAATGCTTTCACTTATAGAAAAATATAACCATCTTTTTTTGAGAATACTTCAAATACAGAAAGATACAGGAATGACATACTGACACTATTTTTATTTTAAGGGGAGAAAAGTGACAGATTAAAGTGTATGGAACGCAGCCCCACATATTACAATGCCCGAGAGATCATACAGGCAGAAAATGATTCATTTTCGAAAGATGAACTGATGGTGTGAATGACATTTCTCTAAAATGATGCCATCAATTTGTGGATGCAGCAGGACAGTGTTTCCAGCATTTCTTGTCATTAGTTGTATGCTTATTTTCATTATAATTGTAGTTGTAATTACAATAACTAGAATCAGTTGCGCGGAGATTACATGAGCTTCCACGGCAGTTACTGCTCTGACTGCCAACGCGCTAGCTACTATGAAACGGGCGACAAAATTGTGAAAGACCCCAGAATTAGACGGAAAGTATTTAGTTTTCCGAAATTAAGTTTCATAAACAAATTTTTCCCTATTTCATATGAAATATGGTTAATTATTTCTTTACCCCTATAATGGAGACATACCAATATTGAAACCATTTTTGTAATTCAAGCAATCTTTGTGATCACTGATATTTTTCGCTAAATAATAACTTTTAACTTCTTTAAGTAAAGTAGCATGTTCTAGCTGCTGTTTCTGAGAGCCAGCAAGAACTTTTCACATGCCCTTACGCGGAAAACGAAAAGCATTATTGCGACTTACTGCAGGCTGCAGTCTGCAGTCCCGAGCGACAGCGGAGAGAGGCGAACTACTTTTTGCGTGGCCGCTTGTAACAGTGTAAATGTTGCATATATTATTTTTTTGTTAAGCATAATGTAACCTACGCGTTGTCCTCTGTAACTTTTAAATATAAATTAATAGCGAATTGTAACGGATGCAAATCTGCTCTTATTCGAATTTGCAATTAATTAATACACACACACTAACGCTAACCTCGGGTAAATCCTAGAAACCGGAGGACCCACTGGTTTGCTGCGGCTCGCTATGGCCTGACGGTCTACGCTTGCCTCCTTTTCGTAAATATAAGTTGATAGGGGTGGGTAAATCACTTTTACGATGACAAATCTCCTTTGACTGCAGCAGAAAAAAAATGTAAACATCAATTTATAGCGCATTCTGTGCGAGGTACTGTTACCGAGTAAATCATTGTAATGGTGGCAAATCTTTAGCTCCAGCAGTAAAAAAAAAAAAAAAAAAACCATCTGGATGTGAGGATTTCAAACCATTATCTTCACACTATAGCATGACTCTCTGACTATCTGAGCTATCATGTGTTTTGCTTGAGCTCCTTATTATCTATCTATATCTATGCAAGTCACTATCTTCGGATCTCTCCACTGTCGCTCGGGACTGCAACTAGCAGCCAGCAGCACTAAGTTGCTCCGAATGTTTCTCGTTCTTCGTATAAGGTTAAATTAACTGTGCAACTGATGGGCTGAATTTTTTACTTGTAGACTTTAATTATTGTTGTAATTTACCTGTGCCCTTACAATTTACCTGTTTGTTACTTACGACAACCCCTGACTTTTTGTCGTCCTAAATAATTTAGAGCAGACCATGTTTTGCTATAAATTTTTGTTTTTCTTTGTACTCTAACCATTATAATTCAGGTATTATAGGCATATAAAACCATTAACTGTATTGACATTGTACCATGTTATTGATGATAAAGTACTACTGCAGCAATAGTTTGTGGGGAATCATTCTATGAATCGGAGGATAGATTGATCCATGTCAATGCCGACCCTTAATCGCAATAATTTCCGTTATTAACAGGCATATTATGATTTGATTTTGGGTTTTCGAAAAATAGTTTGTAATCTTTTTGTGGCATTATTTTTCATTTTCGATCACTAATCACACCGTGACTAAAACTCTTTCTTCTCTGTTGTAAATTGAAAATCACAATAAAAAAAAGTAATACAATTGCAGACAAAAATAATGGACATTTTGCCAAACTTAGGAATTAGGAATTTCCCTGCTACAGCAGTAACAATTACTGGAAAGTTAGAACGGGAATAGGAAGGATACTATGCTGGGTAAAACCTAATCCTTGTAAGTATGCAAGCACTATTGTTTGCCTTTTATACAGTCTGTGAAAGAATTTTTCTTTCACTGCCTGATATTCATGTTTGTTTTGAGAAATGCTTTAAGAATAATTTGTGATATTAAAAATGTTCTAGACACACTTGCTACGCGACTTTAACTATTTCTCACAAGAATTGTGATTTCTTATACGGTATACTCTCCCATTGATGCCTGCACGAGCATTTAATTTAAGTACGGCTGAAGAGAAAGCACCAGGATATGGGCGGTACACAGTTACTCACCAACGGTGCTTTTAACAACAGAAAAAATAAAAAGTTGTGATATCTGCAAACTGCACATAAAATACAGTAACTTGACAAAGATGTGTCTAAATCCTTCAAGAAAAGCTTACATAACAAAAGTGTTTGCCTACTATTTGCACATATAGAAGTTTAATGGCCAAGAACTTGCATAATGTAACTTTGAATATTACTCTTAACCAGTGTTTGTCTGCAATTTAACAAATGAATGCTGAAAGCCTAAGCACAATAACAAAATTGACATTTTAGTATTAGCCCACATTCTAGACATTCAAACACACAAGCTAAAGAATGAATAAAATTACCGTATACATTTACAATTTCTGCTGCCTTGGTCAGTGAGTGAGGGCCTGGGAGAGATTAACGACCCTAATGAAAGCGCTACTCCCTCTAAAGCAAGAACCACAAGGGGGCAAAATTTTGACGTCATAGCACCTTTGGTATATTTGACGTTAGTGTTAGCCAATGAAAGAGAGGACACAATGAATAGATTGCAACATGGATAGGAAGACGAGAGGAAGGAAAAGAGCATTTGGTGCAAAAGTGTACACAGATGCGTGCACCAACGGCACATGTAATATATTTCCACGATGAAACAGCTGTACTATTATTTTAAAAACTAAAAATAAAGAAACAGGGTGACCCCAGTTGCAAAAAATAAGGGGGGGGGGCAGAACGGCACCTATGCTCCGAGTTATGTGTAAACAGAGTGACAGTGTGTATGTTAGCACAAGTATATATTTGTTTCTCCTTAGGCCTTGTGTTTTATGTTATATTGTATTTATTTTCATGCATTATTAATTAAATAAGTTCAATATGCCAAGTAAATGCTTAAATCGTCTGTGTATGGGGAACAACTCTTAAAGTCTCAGAGATTAAATTTCACCCAATTATAAACGTGTTATGGAATTTATTTATTGGTTATTTTGATAAAATCTGGGGCCCAGATATAATTGTGTATCATGTATTAGGTTTCTTACTGATGAAAAAATGGTACATAAGTAAATGACATTCGTAATTTGGAGGAAACCCATGGAGCAATGAACTGATGCTAATTAGAAGCATCACATCAAAAACAAAATACATATATAGTTAAGTATCTCAATTTTATTATCTGTAACGACACCTGTTTTACATAGTAAAGAGAACGCTCTACCAAATTATCCGGGAGGAAGGGATAAGGTGAGGGGACACCAGGATCCATGGGCAATTCGGTATTAACATATACATGTTTCCAGAGAGAACATCCCGATGCCGATGCAGCTATCTCCAAGGAGTTGGTGGTACTCCTCAGGTCCTATTCTATACCAGACGCCAGGACAAGAACCTTCACACCGCGTTAGTCCATCTCGTCTTGGCACTTTCGGCCCTGTAACAGAACGGAATTCATGATACGATGTGGGGGAGCGGAACACTCTTGGAGTTTAAAAGCTTCGTCCCAGTATCCGCCTTAGCAACCAGATGAAACCATGATAAAATCCAAGATCAGCTAGGGATTTTAACGCGGGACATCCCAAATGCGAATCCCAACCTTTGGGAGTGGCTTAATTCATACTGAAGAAGGTAAGAAAAATAGTCCTAAATTCATACCATTTTGTTAATCAGAAACATAATTTATTAACTCAAAAAGATTTAATAATCTTATTTTGGATTTAAATTGAAAATAACCTAAACTCAACGGATCGGTTTTCCTGCACGAAGATGCAAACAAAATAGCAATTATTTTCATAGACTAATTTTTTTAAAAATCAGGAACTATTTTTTATAATATTTGTTTAGCCAAAGAGGTTCCTGAACAATTATTCATAATCTCATATAAAATTAATTTGAAGGCTATGCTTCTGCATAATAACAATGAATTTGTAGAACATGCTGCCAATGTGAAAGAGATATATAGAAATATATTAGAAAAATGTAGAATAAAAATATAACTTGAACATCTGTGGAGATTTGGTGATAGCTTCTTTGCTTGGCTTGTAACTTGGGCCACTAAACTCTGGTTCTTGCACGAATGAGACAATTGGGATAGAAAGTCATATTAAATTATTAAACATTCGTTATGAAAGATCTCTTGTATATATAAATAGAATATGTTATGTTTAATTAATACAATTTTTAAAGCCCACTTATGTACTGTTGATCGGAGTAATATGTATTTAAGCTTGGTGTGTACATGTACACATACATATTAAACTCATTATTTGATCGTTTATCCACCAATCATCAGTCTCTTTGCCTATGAAGAAAGTTATGCGATCATCCGAAAGTTTGAGAAATTTGTGTACCAGTTTTCAGTTTTTCACTTTTGTTATAAATTGCCATCATACGTCTATTTTTCCCTACAAGTACTTTCTATTTTTCATAATTCTTGTATGTTTGAATGTACAAATATAACCGGTTTGAATATATTTTGGCACTAAATTATCAAATTTATCAGTTTATTACTTTCATGTAGAAGAGTATGTGCTCTCTTTTTTAATTGGATTTTACATAAAAATGTAAAATGCAGTACTTCAGTAGGCATTTCGTAAACTATCTTTTCTTAGAAGTGCTTTTGCAAATGCTGCAAGATTTCATGCTATTATAAATATGTTTCAAAATACACTTTTACCTTTTAGTTCAAGGTTTGCCCTTCTTTAGGGTTGCTAGCGTGTGACAGTAAAAAAATTGAGCTAATGGAAACGCGAAATGTTTAATATAAAGCAACATTTTTAAAGAAATTTCCAATGAAACAAAAATGATAAAGCCTGGATCAATAACATAAGCTTCACCTTTCGAATGTTTATCTAAATGCTAAGTGATTTAGAGCTTTTGCGCATTGTTAATAGATATTTTTATATTTGAATATGGGAGTAGTACTATAAGAAAATTTTCTGTTAAACATGATACTAACTTGTGCTTTTTTCTCATTAGCTACTTACGTTAGTTTTTTTTTTTTTTCAGAGGAATTTTGTTTGTAATTAGAATAATTTAATTTCTAATGTTAGCTTTTATTTTATGACCTTCTGCACATTGAAAAGAAGATAATTTTTTCAAGCACATGCTATGCAGTCTCCACATATATAGGATTTTAATGAGCTATACATATTCATAAATTGATTACATCTTCATTATTATAATTCTAAAATGCCAGTACCTACAGATTGCTGAATAGTAACAACAAAGTCATAAGGGTGGCATTTTATGAACATATTCAACTGATGTTAACTCCTCAGCTTCATTCAACATGTCTCTATTTAGAAATAATAGTTGTATTGCGAACTAAGTACTCGATGGATTTTCAATTAAGTTTAAATTTTAATTGTTAAACACATTTCGCTGTTAGGTTTTCTATTTCACATTGAACGGTGCTACTATTTCTCTTCATCCTGTGCAGAATGCTCGTCTTCAACTTAATACTTTACAACCATAATTTCTTGGAGTTTCTCTTTTGTTTTCAAGCACGATTAATTCTAAAACTTGTTTGATAATATATGTTTCAACCGGTCGATGGACATATTCAAATAGTTTTGCCTGTTTGGTTTGTATGAATTATAAACTTGAAATTTTCAACTTAATATTTTTGTTTTTCTTAACTTCTAATTTCGTCTAGAGAGTCAAGCCATGGGTTTCAATTGAACGTGATTTCTAAATTTAGCCTTTATGTGCCATTCTTCATGTTACTCGTAATAAACGGTTGCTCAAAGTGTAATCTTCTATGTCGTTGCTTCCATAGCTCCCATGGGCTACGTTTCTGTGTCGTTCTGCTGTATTTGGAGTTTATACACCACCACCACCACCACCACCACCACCACCACCACCACCACCACCATTTTCGATAGGTGCAACAGATGTCTCGTAAAAACCGAATGTGCCACCACAGAAATAAGTGTACATGGAGGTTACACCACTACCCTCTTCTTTCAGTTCACTTCCCCAGATAGAGATCGTCATGAACGGAGTAACAGAATTTCACGGTCCATTATGTTACAGTTACAGATACATTTAAGTGTCCAATGGTGAGTCATCTAATAATTCAAATTCCAGTAAACGATACCAGTTAGACGATTTGTTAACGGTTCAAACAAACTACTAGCAAGGACGTTGCCCAAATGCAGACAGCTAATCGTTGATGGAATTCCTGTGAATTCTTGCATGTGAATTTTCAAGTTCAAAACACGCTTTTGTCGGGGTGGAGAATGAATTAGGCTTCATCGGTGAACAACACTGTGGGAACTGAAAGTCTACAGTGCAGCTTTTATTGGGAAAAGCGAATGCGTGCATTCGTCATTAAGGAACAGACAGACGTTCATGTTATTGGACTGTATTGCAGGTGCAATAGAGCGGGTACTTATGAATGGTTGACTAACAACTCAAGCAAAGACTTCCCCTCAAAATATTGCGCTCGCCTGTCTACTGAACGCAATTCACCCCGACGACCACAAAGGTGCCATTTTCACCAAACTGTCAATCCACTTTGCAAATAAAGTGTGCGATAGCGTTAGCCGATTGGGGAAATACTCAGTACAAACGTTGAGCAGCCCTCCGGTTCCCTTTATCACTGGAATGTATCCAGCTTAGATATGGTAGTAGTAATAGTAGTAGCAGCAGTAGTAGTAATAATAGTAGTAGTAATAGTAATAGTAGTAGTTGTAATAGTAATAGTAGTAGTTGTAATAGTAATAGTAGTAGTTGTAATAGTAATAGTAGTAGTTGTAATAGTAGTAG